>JAGFMF010011659.1:11919373-11995311 GCA_019455555.1 Galemys pyrenaicus | reverse complement strand
CAGGGGTGGCGGGGGCTGGGACTGCACCTTCACGGAAGGGAGTAGTGGTGTGGGGGGCTGCACCTTTTGCAGCTGTTGCAAGTACAGCTGCATATGCATGGAGGTGAGGGGTGGGGCAGGTGGCTCTTCGTCCTCCTGCAGCAGCACTTGGGGGGGCTGGGCCATGGGAGGCTGAGGGAGTAGTGGTGGCTGGGCCAAGGCAGGTGACACAGTCGGGGGTCGTGTGGGTTTGGGGGGCAGGGCAGCAGCTCTGTTGCTGGGCCGCGACGGCTGCTGGGGCAGTGCGTTGTGCAAAGCTGCAAGGACCAACAACACAGCAGTAAGTGGGGCCCACATGATGGAGTCTGGCTTTTCTGTTCCATCTTGACCTCCCACTGGTCTCCCTCCAACCAGCAATGTCTCCCACCAACTCCAGGGCAAGAACAGTCCTAGGGAGATCCACAAGATCGTCCCTTGCCAGTGCCATCCTTCCTTGGGCTCTATACCACCCCTTCCTAAGATCAACTTTCAGGTCTCAGGGCAAGCCTACCTGAACCCCCAGGTATAGCCTCTCTAGGACAAGGGGGAGTATATTCCCACCCCTAAGCCCTATTAAAAGGGACCACATCTTTTTTCATCTCACATGATGCCAAATCCAGCAGAAGACTGAGTCACTGTCTTGTGTATCAAAGCACTAATTCCATGCTAAGTCTGTCCTGGTGAAGAAGGGCTCTCATGGAATTTCTCCAACTGATCTGGGAAGCTGCTGACTTCATCTTAGAAACACACTATAGCTGAGGAGAGTTAGGCAAGGGGCCTAGAGAGTCCTATACCCCATGGTCAAACCACGATGGGAAGGGATCTCCTGAGGCTCACCTGGAGGAGAGACCACCGAGTGCTGGTTGAGATGAGGTGGAGTGCTGTGCTCGGGCGCCTGGGGCAGGTGGGGGGGCAGCTCAGGCTGCGGCAGGTGCAGGATGGGCTGGGTGAAGTGGCCTATAGGGTCGAAGACGCCGCCTGGGAGCTGAGGCTCCAGGACAGGCACCTGGGTGGCGATGAAGGGTGGAGGCGAGGACTTCATTGTGGGGGCCCCCTGCTGCGGCATGGAGGTGGGGGGCGGTGGGGGTGGGGGTTGCTGCTGCTGCTGCTGCTGCTGCTGTGGAGGTGGAGGCGGCGGGGGTTGCTGGGGAGGCGGCGGGGGCTGCTGGGGCACCGGGACTGGGGCCTGCTGCATCTGCTGATGGTGGTGGTGGTGGTGCTGCAGGCAGGCAGACAGACAGCTAATGTTAGGCAGGCAGAGACAACAGGCCAGACCCAGGGTTTCTTCTTCCCCAAGGCCCACAAAGACAGGTGGCCACTGCTCACCTGATGGAGGTCACCCCTGAGACCACGTACCTTCTTCTGTTCCCTCCCAGGGTGACCCTTCTTTTTTGACTTTGGAGCCATCTCTGTGGAGGAAAAGAGAAGGTGGTGAGGTTATGGGGAGAGGACTTTAAGTTGGCTAGGGACAGAGTAAGAGGGTGAGCTCAGGAGCAGGGCCGGTGACCATGAGGGAGGGTGGCTGGATTCTGTCTAGGATGGAGCCAGTCATGGGAGGGAAAGACATGTGACATGCAGGGCATCACCTACCCACCTGCTACTTTCCTAGTGGGAACGATGTCTGAATTCCAACCCTGCTCCTCCCGCCCCCAGCTGCAGACCAGTGGCTCCATGAAAGCACAACACCCATGAATAGTGGGACAGAGCTACAGAAACTACCTTGTTCACTGCCTCCCCTTGCTTACTGGTCAGAGGTCACTATGGTGACTGAGTGCACCACAACCTCTTTTATCTTGGAACCACGATATTCAAAATGACATTTGGCAGGTAAACAAAGTGAGGTTCACAGAAGTTAAGGAACTTGACCCAGTCACACAACTCAAAAATAGCAAAGTGCTGGTCTTCACTGTGCTGCCTGGGGGCAGGAGGTGGGGTGGGGTGTGTTTGCTCCTTCCAATTCTTCCCAGGGGAAACAGTGATGCAAGTTGGAGCGACTAATGGTGCTAGCTAACAAGGGCCACAATCTGGTCATAAAGCCACAGGACAGTTGAGGAGCATGCTGAATTGTGGGAAGAACTCAAGGGCACCTAGGGGAGCATGTCAGGGGAGGGAAGTAATGGAGAGGGTTGACCAGTCAGCCTCCACAGGATGATCAGAATCAAACGGAGTGCCACTGTCATGTTCAACAGAGAAGCTGCCACCAGTTTTTCTTCCCATGGAACCAGCCTCACACATATCCCTGTGTTCAAATGTGTCCTGGCTCCTCAGGAGTCAACAGCCTGCTGCCCTAATTATGTGCACAGGTAAGGGGGCGGTACACCTGCTTCTGTTAAGGAGCACCGAAGAACCAGCTTACCCACCTCGGTCCCCACTGTTAGGAAAGCTTTGCTAGCTTGATGTCCCTTGCCAAATACTGCTAAAGATCCAAAGAAGGAAAGTCAGAACCAGGGGCTAGAAAATGATGGAGTCTCACCAACCATGAGGTGGAAGGTATGACCATGGTGCCTTTTGGATTCCTGTCATCGAGGCACCACATGGCTCTGCCTGGCACCCCCTGACCTTCTTGCCAGGGTGCTGACTCTTGCTGTTGGTGATGGAGGACATGTTTTGCCCAAAGCGAGGTTACCTCTGCCTGTAGCTGCTTCAGGGAGGGCTGTGCTAACCTGCTGTGAGGTGTATGGCTTCAGGGTACAATCTGCACCAAAAGGGATGAGAAGGGACCTTGTGCCCTGCGAGAGCTCATCACTCCATTCAAGAGACAAGACAGTGACACAGAATGCAGCAGCTACAGACACATGTCCTCATACAAATGCAGCAACTGGAGACATCTGGGACATGGAACTGTAGGTCGCAAACCTGGACATGGGGATGCCAGGATACAGGGTTCAGGATTCCTCTGGGTCATACTTGGTCAGACACTCTTGAGGGTGAGACATATAAACAGTGGAGTTTGGGTGATTTGCAGGATGAGAGCCACAAGGCTGGCAACAGTCGAGTCGGGGGAGAACACTGGGAGTCCAAAACCAAAGGGACCCTTTATGTGCTGGGGGAGAGTACACTATGGTATGCAGGGGCTACCAAGCCAAGGGAGGGAGAGCCTGAGAGGCTCTCCAGGACTTGTTTCTATCATCATGTTCCTCTGTCAGCATGGACTGAAGTAACAAAAATTGCAGCTTGAGGAAGGGTATCCGCTGGCACAATGGGCATGCTGTTGAGGGGGATGGGGATGAGGGGAAGGAAGCTATGGGGATAAAGAGCGAGTACGTAGTCTGACCGGGAGATGACACCCTGTGTTAGAGTATGAGGAGGCTGGGATGGCCTTAGGTTGAGGTAAGTAGTTTTCCCTACCATAAATGAGGGATGGCATGTTCTAACTCGCCACCGTTGTGAGTAGAGGCCCATGTAAGAATATGTGGGGACAAAAGACAATGATGAGTATGTGTGTATGGGGGGGGGGGGTAGTGTCCAGGGACCAAGTCATCAGCTGTCTTGGAAAGGTCACTGGGAATAACCTGGGCCTCTACTAAAGTGTGGAGGTCGGGCTGCGGGGGCACGTGATGGCCAGGCCTTGAGTAAGAGAAAGGGTGAAGTGCACAGCAGACCACTAGGACCCAAGGACTAGACAGGGCGGCGGCGGAGGGAACCAAGGGCGTAGAACTGCTTGGGATATCTGCATCTGGTCTTGTGGCCCGAACTCTGATGGGAGTTGCCGGTAGGAAAACAAGACAGGAAGTGCACAGCATCACGACACACCAGCCCCAGACACCCCCACACAAAACTCTCTAGAAAGGGTTACATGAAGATGGCCTCAAGTACTGTGTGATCTTTATTCCATGAAAATCTTGAACTGAACACAAATTTCATCTTTACATAGGTTAATTGTACAAAGTAGTAAAACGTTTTTTTTTTTTGTAAAATCTGATTAAAACACTGATTTCTTTCCCCCACCCCACCCCAACTTAAGGGAAGGAAACAGGATAAAGGGGAGGACAAAGGCAGGGCAGAGCATGGAGCCCCTCAGCTGAGCTGATAGGGAACCTCCCACCCTCCCACAGATCTTCCTCAGGCCTGCAGGCTGGTTAGTATGTCAGACTTGGCTGGTACCTCCCACTGCCACACTGGGGATTGCTGACAAGGAGTGGGGAAGTCCCTGGTTTCTCTGCTTTGATCCTGGGACAGTGGACACAGGTGATAGCTCAAGTCTAAAAATCATTCAAGTTCTCTGTCAGATGGAAGCCCAATGGAGAAGAATGATGGCACCCCTGGACAGTGGGATATTAGGATCCCTGTAGCTAAGAGCCAGCCCTTAGCCACACCATGTGCATGCACGTGGAAGGGAGCAGTGCAGCCTATGGCCAACACTGTGGCAATTCAGGCTGTGATTTATTCTAAGACAATAGATCTTCCTGGAAAGACAATGCCAGCAGCATCCCATGGTCCTGTGGGAATCCCCAGTCCATGCCAGGTACAGCTGCACTAGGAACACATCAGGCACAGCCCAAAGAACAGCTCAAAATAGTCTGTTTGGCAAATGGAGCTGGAGTGGAGGCCGAGTGGCCAGAGAATCAGGGAGTGCTAGGAACTCCCAAGCAACACTGCAGGGCCCTAGGAAGCTCTGGGGAAGCTGAGGCTGGACTACAGCAGTTACAACTGTGCAGGCCCCAAGGAGAATGTGGAGCTGTGGCCCATAGGCTTGCATCACCATGAAGTGAGCCTCTTCAAGCCTGCTTCTAGCTCCAGGAGACAGGCAGGCCTTTCAGAAGCACACATGAACTACACTTAAAAACCAAAAGAACCCCCCACCCCACAACAAATATCCCCAGCACCACCCCCCCCACAAAAAACAAACAAAAAAAATTATTATAAAAAAAAATAAATCTTCCCTGAAACACAGATACTGTTTCTTAGGGAACGTTTTGTGTCAAGCAGCATTTTGCTGCAATGCTAGATTCATGACCAAAAAAGGGCTGAATTTGTTTTTAGAGGAAAAAAAAAAAATCTATTTAGTACCTCTCAGAGGGCTTGGATGATGAGGCCACCCTGCCTGCCCAACCCCCAGGGCTGCCAGCATCCTAGGTTGTTGTACAGGACCGGAAAACGGGAGTGTGTGCCAATCCCTTCGAGATAAACACCCAACAGGCCCTGAGGGGTTCTGACAACATCAACACTCACTGTTCCAGTATCCAGGCTTCCATGAGCCCAGATGCCAACTATGCTGGGGCAGGAATGACAGGCTTTAGGGGCCAGGTCATTTGGCTGTGGGGCTGCTCCACCCAAAATGCTCCTCACACTGCAGCTAGGTTCTGAGATGCAGCCCACTCCTAACTGCCTGGAGAGCAGCCCAGGAGGTCCTTTTCCTGTATGACTGTAGAAGAGGGCAAAGACGTTGGGGAAATGCCCAATGGCAACACTGGGAACAGTGAAGATGAGAGGAGGGCTCCAGGGGTTTGAAAGTCAGCTGTGGCTGGTCAGATAGCCTCTGGCTGATGAAATCTCATCAGCCACCAGAGAGGTGACTGACAGCCTCACTAAGCCATCAGGACACACTTGCCTCTAAAGGCCCCATCCTTCACTTGGGAAAGCTCCAGATGTTAGAACGTTCTTCCTGAATGAGATCCTCCCAGGGCTAACATCATTGCAAAGCCCAGGAGGGAAGCAGTTAGGATCCAGAGTCCCAGAAAAAGAAAATGGGATAGAAAGAGAAAACATACTTGTGACGGGGCCTTGCACACGTAACAGCACCACATGTATGCGTGTGCAGGGGAGATTGTCATCACCCTCCAGGGGATGCCACCCACCCGGAGAACCCCAGATGACCAGGGAGGCTGGGTGGGATAGCCAGGCAGTCTTTACACAGGAGACCTGGGCGGCCGGCCAGGCAGGCAGCCTTCCCGGAGGCGGGACTAGGCGTGTGCTGCTGGACATGACTAATCCACCCGGGGGGAACAGGCCCAGGGCTCTGAGGAATTCCATAACTTGATGGAGTCCTGTCCCTTTCACAGAAGAAAATGGACTTAAGCTATAGCTTGCTGGGAAGGAATCTGGAACTGAAGACCGTTTTATTAAGAGTCCGTGTCCAATGATTAGGCAGGACCTACATAGAGGGAGAGAGAAACCAGTGTGAGAGAAATGGTGTGGAATGTACCATTCAAGTCACAAGAACAGAAGAACTGTAGACTGAGCCAGCCTCCTGTGCCCTGCTCCATGACAGGGCACAAGAGAATGGCACAGGAGACTAGGAGGCCTGCCCCTGCCTGGTCAGTCAAGGGTGGAGACAGACCTACCTTCCCCAAGAAGGGCCACAGATCCAGCACATATGGATGTCTCCAAACCCTGCACCTGTTTATGCTTCTAAACAGAACTACTTCCAGTAGCAAGTTCATACACACCCTGAGAGCATGTTAGCATTTCCTTTACCTAAAATTACTTCTGCTCAATCTGAGAGGCACCCCGCCAGCCCTACTTCTGTCACTCCTGAATACACTCCTGGTGTAACCCTTGGAGTATGAGTTTATACACTTCAGAGCTGCTTTCCTATACTTTATTTTAGGGGGTTGCTGGCCCTCAGGGCTTAGCTGAGGTAAAGTAAAAACCTCTAAGAAAAAGGCTCTGGGGTATAGAACCTTAACCAATGGCCTCATCTCTGATTTCCTACAAACCCCAACAAAAACAGATACACCCATTGTTTAAATACAAACAAAAAAATAAGGTCAATGAAGAAAGTCTCATTCATTGTGTAGGCCATCCAATGTGATTCCACTTAACAGGGAAGGAATATGGGGTTCATTCCTACCCACAGAGCAGAGCAGAGCAGAGCAGAGCAGAGCAGAGCAGAGCAGATCAGAGCAGATTCCTCTGCTGGAGTCTCAGATGCAGCCAGCACTCTTCTCTCAGTTCCCCAAAGTGGGTACATGGGAAAAGCCCGCCTACTGCTGGATTTACTCTAGACATTCCACAAGCTGCTCCCACCCATCCATGAACCCGAGAATCCCACCAGCTGCAAGCCCTGCCTGTGTGATAGGTCACCTAGTTTCTTCCTACTCCCAACCTACCCTCATGCGAGGTCTCCCTCAGCCCCAAGCCCCAGGAAAGTGTTGTACCCCTGTAGTGAGCAGTAGCAGGTCCCAAGACGGGACTGGGATCACGACCCTTAAGGACCCTGGGGGTTTGAAGTTGAGGCTGGATGTCTGGGAAGTTAGGCTCCATGGCCTCTCTGCAATTTCCAGTGTAAATCTTTCCAAAACACCAAGCATTCCTTCCCCCTTGGAGCTATTAAGAAACACCCACATGTTCCAATCCTGGGAAAAAAGAAACCAGGAGACTAAAATAGCTGGAGTGTGCTCCCACTGCAACTAGAAGACCAGGCCCAAATCCAGGCAAATCATCCCTCACATCTTCAACCTGGTCCCAGCCCAAGTAGCTGGGGACGAGGGTGGGAAAGTGCTCCTGAGAGGGACATGAGCTGGGAGTCCATCTCCACCCAGAAAAACCTGTGGGTGACATTTGAGAAGAGCATGGAGTCAATATGATGGGGTAAAAGCTGGAAGAAGGACTCCAAAGAGACCCTTGGTTCCCACAAGTTCCCATCTCTGCCCACAGTATACCCATGACAACAGCAAAAAGTAACCAGTCTGCCTACCTCTTATTGTCCAAAGAGGTCTAGAGGTAGATGCCATGGGGGCTAGAGAGGGCAGCACTCACACCCTGTTTCACTCTTCCCATCCTTCCCCAGGAGCAGGACCAATCCAAGTACAAAGAAAAATTAAAATCCAAGCGGTTCAAAGATGTGGGACTGGGCCACTCTGCTTTGTACCACTGGGCAGGGGAAGGAACCTAGCAGCATGGGACCAAGCTAGGAAAAGCAATTCCTCTCCTGAGTCTGTGGGTACACCTCCTCCTTTCCTGCCCCCTCCCAAGCAATCCGTGGCAGCATCTTTGTCTGTGGACAGCAGCTAGAAAAGAGGTTCTACTTACCACCCCCAGGCTCATTTTAGTGCCTCTGTTCAGTTTCCTTTTGGTGAGTCATATCTCAGGGCCTTGCTGACAGAAATGACCCCTTAGTACAAGTGATAAAACAGGCCCTCAGGAATTTCAGTTCCAATCCAAATGGAAACATAAGAATAGGAAGGCAAAACAACTATGTCCTCAAAAGAGAAAGAAAATACTTCCAATAATTCCCACCCTGCCCCCATCCAACATCTTTTCTGCTAGAACTGCCCATAATTAGTCCCAGAAATCAAAGTTACCTGACTCCCTGAACCCAGCAACTACTAGAGGAGCCGCTGGGGAAGCCTGTGCAGTTTCCAGTGCAGGACAGGATGGTAGACAGTCAAATCAGGGGTGCAGGGCACAAACCAAGGGGCAGGTCTCTCCTAAGAGAAGCACCCAGCCGGCCCACAACAGTTTCTCTAGTGTACACAGCAAAAGAAAAGCCAGGATCACAAAGACAAAGGGGAGTCACGCAAAACTCAAGGTGGGAAGGGTACTCAAGAAGAGAAACAAGCCAGAGGCAGCTGAGAGCACTGTGAGGGCCATCTTGTTGGAGCCTGGGAGCCTGCAGACCAGCAGCTCTGAAACTGTAAATCTTACTCTCTCTCCGCCAAGACAGCTGTTCCCAGGACTCTCAGATTACTTGTTGCACAATCTTTCCACTTTCTTTAAAAGGGGAAAAAAATGTGAAAAAGTAAAGAAAACAATCTCTGCAGCAGGACTGTTGGAAATGCCGCCACAGCTGCTTCACAGTAGACCAGTAGAGGGGTGCAGGATATTTAGAGGTTGGGAGCCCTCCAGCCCAAAGCAAATGCACCCTGAAGAGGTGCTTGGGGGTAAGAGACAAAGGCCGTGGTCATAGAGTGGTGGTAAAGACATCAAGATGTGCTACATCAAAACAAAAGCAAACGTCCACCCCCAACCCTCCCCCGCCCCACATGACTTTTAACTATAAGGTACCCTACCAAAAGTTCAGCCTTTGGAGTTTTCTTTTGGTGGCTCAGAACCTAAAGCAGAAAAGGCTGCAAAACTCTGAGTAGAAGTAGTCTACTAGAAAATTTAAAAAGTACAAAACCCAGAGCCAAGGCAAACCTAAGACATTGCTGGAACCAAAAGTGAAAAGTCAGCGGCCACTAGGAATGCTAATTAAGCCTAAGAATACAGCCATTCAAGAATACAGGCCACTGAACGCAGTGGGCTAAAGCTTGGGGCCAGCCGTTTCTGCACAAGCATGGTGCCCCCTACTGGCTGAGAAAAATTAAGTACAATAGGGTGGAGAGGATTTACAAGAAAAAGGGTTAAAGGATGGTGGCAGGAAGCCAGCATATTACCCACAGCAGTCTTCCCATAAAGTAGTTCCCTAACTACAGCGCAGTTTAATCAATTTCATTTCATTCAGGTCCACTGAAAACAAGGTAGTCTAGAGCACTGAGTTCTGGAGAAGCCCTTAGCCCATCCACTGCCTGACTATAAAAGGGAAGAAAAAGGTCCAGCTCACCCCCTCACTCCCCCAAACAGGGCCATGTGCACACTTGCTCCAGAGTTGTGTAAGGGATCCTCACAGTTGCTTGGCACCAGGTCCCGGCATTTACATGATCGATGAAGTGGGGCTTATTGATTATTTCCAGTTACAATCAAATACTAGAGATGAGACAGGTTCATGAACACACCAGGAGTCTTTGTTGCCCCAAAATATTTCCCATGTGTATCTGCTCAATAAAGCCTGTCTGATGGGGTGTGCCTGAGGCCCTAGAGCATAGTTCTCTAGTATAGAGGTAGACCTGCTCAGGGACGACTTGGCTCTCCCAAACACAGATGGCCTCATAGCAGGGGCTGGTTCCCAGGCTTCTTTCTTCCCTAGCCTCTCCTCTGGGCCAGTCTGAGCATCTGCTCCCCTGGGAATAATCAGGAAAACACACATTTGGAGGAAAGGAAGGTGGGTTGTGGGCTCTGTCCAGCCACCAGGGGCAGGGAACGGTAGAGCAGGCCAGTGGAGTATGGGAGAAGGGGCTGTCAGAGGCACAGGACAAGGGTGTTAGGGGCAGTGAGCAGGCTGGTGGTGGGGCGGCAGCTTGCAAGCGTACCACAAACACTGGAGCCCTGCCAAGCACATCCCTAGAATGGCCACATTGCATGCAGCTGTGATACAATAAGACCACAGGGCTGGGCAAGGTCACACAGTAAGGTGGATGCCACCACCTGAGCCTAACACTGGCAGCTGTGTCCCCACCTTTCCATTACCCTTCCCCTCAAATCCTCCTCCTCCCTTGCCCTGAGTTCTACACTACCAACACTTTTAGTCACTTGTTCTTCCCTCAGCCTAGGCCACAGGGACAGGTGTCACACTACCCACCACAATCCCAGTTAGAGGGTTAACAGGGTGGTGGGACAGATGACACCTGTCTCTAATTCCCAGTAGCCTGGACACAGGACTGCAGGGTGTGAGCTCAGGCAGAGTGAGACAAGATACGAAGACAGACACCTAACCTGTTTCGGAGTCTTCACTGTCAGAGGAGCTGGACTCGCTGGTGCTCTCTGACTCCGAGGACGAGAAACCCTTCATCTTGGAGGAGCCAGCGATCACATCCACTTTCTCTGCTACAATCAAAGCAATAGGGACAGTATCAGGCAGGGCCCTGACCCAGGAGATGGCTATTAGCCAAAGGCACATCTATGCCCAGAAGAGCCAGGGCCAGCAAGCCAGGGAGCTGCTCTGATGATTAGCTTCCATCACTCTAGACCCTGACCAGGCCCACATTCTACTGCAACCCAGCTTAACACTGGGCTTAGGTTGGAATTTCAAGATCTTCCAATCTCTCAGAAAGACCTCTTAAACATTTATCAAGGATTCAAAAGCTGTTTCCCTAAACACAGACATTGGTTCATGTGGGCTCCCTCAGCTACTTATCTGGCAGTAGATAAAGAAGACCCAGAAAGGATACATAATGCCCACAGACAAAAAAAAAAAAAAGACAAGGAAGGAGCTCAGAGAGTAGGGTGGGGGTGGAGGGTGGGAAGGATCTCCCAGCACAGCTGTCTGAAGTGCAGAGTGTCATTTTGTTGTGAACCTAGGGAGGGGCCAAGGACCCAAGGAATCATTTTGAGAAAGGGACATTCTGAGATATGTACAATGCGCTGATATAGATCTTAAGTGCTCCTTGTACAGAGTCAAGATGAGGCTTACAAAAATGATGCTTAGAATTAGAGGGTACCACCACCGAGTTAGAGCAGGACAGCACAGATAGGCAAGGTGCCTAACTCACATCTTTCCTCCTGCCGTGGCCTAGCTCAAGGGTAGCCATCTAGAGATAAGAAGCTGCTGCTGAGAGCAAGGCTTAGGACAGAGCAAGGTGTAGGTGAGCCAGCATGGGCACCGACAGAGAGTGAGTTCAACTTCACATGTTGGAGGACACAGATTTTGTAATCAAAAACAAAAGCTTGCAAAGAAAGAGGGCTGGGCTAGGTTCAGAAGGTCAACTGTGGGTGCCCATGGGCCTCACTAAGGGAAAGGGCACCAAGGAGCGGTCCTGAGCTCAACAGTTTTCTAGGATAGGACTTGGAATAACCCGCCTCAGGGCACAAGGGCACCTTGCGGTCTCCTCTTCTTGCGCAGACAGGACGTGACATAGCGCTCCAGTTCCCGCAGGGTGGATGGCTTCAGGGTCTCAAAGTCGATCTCAATCTCGTCGGGATTGGAGTTCTTGAGTGATGGCTCCCTCGACTGGATGATGTGTACTACTCGACCCAATTTCTCGCCCGGGAGCTTGTTGATGTCCAGGCTAAGCTGCCGCTTCTCCTCATATGACATGGGCTTACACTTGTCCTCTTCCTCAGACTCATAGGCAGGTGGGGGCTTGCTTTTCATTGGCGCTGGCTCCTTCTTGCTATGGAAGGACAGATGCAGACATCATTAGGAAGGGGGGCTCCCCAAGGAATCACAGGGTTCCCAAGGAATAGCCAATTCCCCCACCTGTGCCCCAACTTGGGGGAGGAAAGGCCTTACCACAGCCCCCTCTTGGTAGTCTTCCCATGCCAATCACACTTATATCCTCCCTCTCACCAAACAGGGTGAATACCCAAAGCTCATTCCAGGGGTCCTTTTCTCCCACTCAGGCAGAAAAGTGTGTGTGTGTGTGTGTGTGTGTGTGTAAGGGGGTCTCACAGGCACAGACCTCAAGGTGCTGTTGCTGTTATTTTTCTTTGTCTTTTTAGGAGGAAGTTCCTTAGCTTTGTTTTTCTTATTCTCCTCTACTTCCTCCTTCTTTTTGTGCTTTTCTTTTTTCTTTTCCTTCTTGTCTTTCTCCTTTTTCTTTGGTTTATTCTGCTGGGGCTGCGAGAGGGCTGCAAGCTGCTCATGCACGGCTTTGAGCTGTGAACCAGACAGGCAATACATTTCACCCATCACCCTGAAATGGACCCCAGGTGTCAAGGTTCAAGGATGAGGGAACTAGAAAGGCGTAAGAGCAGGGAGGCAGACATGTGGCACCGGGGGATTCACAGCAGGCTTTGTAGAGAAAGGGGTAATCAGGCAGGCAATCCCAAGAGATGGGGCATTCTGACTCTGGCTTTGCTCCTCCTTCCTTCTGCCACAGGATTCAGAAGCCTTGTTACTACCTGCAGAATGGCCTTGCACTGCCCCCCCCTCCCCCGGCCCCCACCCCAGCAAAGCAAGTACACATTTGTGGGATCAACAAATATAAGATCTGGCAAAAGGGGAAAATACTGGCCCCATGGGACCCAGAGCCAAGGATCTCTTCTGAAGACCTTTAGTGAGACTATCCTCTGTGGTCCATGGATCTGGAAGACTGGGAGTGGAGATGGCTCATCGCCTACCTGCTCCTGGAGCTCAGCCAGTCGCTGGGCCCGCTCTTCCTCAGAGTCATCAGTGGAGCTGTCACTGTCCGTGGAGCTATCACTGCTGCTGTCGCTGGATGAGGGTGGGGCCACAACCTTAGTTGGGGGTGGCACTGCTGGGGAGGACACTGCTACCACGGGCTCCTCGGGCTCATCTGGCATCTTGGCAAAGCGCATCTCGAACACATCCTGGGGGGAAACCATGCCCATGAGCGGGCCGTGGCCCAGCATCACCATGAAGAGCAGAGAGGGCTGGACTGATGGAGAGTCCCCTCCCAGCTCTCCCAATGTGCCTCTCTCAAATCTCACTTTGAAGAGTAAGATGCTCTGATGTGGCCTGGTATCCACTCCCCAGGAGGCAGTCAGCCGGCTGAGGACAACAGTAGGCTGAGGGCAAGACCCACAGAAAGTGTGCCCTGAGGCTCTGCACATCCCAAGGGAACCTTCTGAAGTTCAGGCTGGCTTCTGGACACTGGGACCCAACAGTGAACACAGTAGGAGGTGCTGTCCACCTCCAGTCCACATTCCGGCAAGGAGAGGGCAGAGTCTGCAGTTTCAAAGAGAGCAGTTCAGAGAGAGGCAATAGTATGTGCAAAGGTCCCAAGGTGGGATTGTGCCCAGCAAAGAACACACAATTAATGAGACAGAGTCCTGGCTGCAGAAGGCATGTGTCTGCATCTACTCCCTATTCTTCACCATTACCTCTGAGGCAGACAATGGAACAGAGCCATGCCACTGGGCAAAGGTGTCTCCAGGGTATGCCAGACAAAGTAAGAAATATAGTGGACATGGGGCACTGATGACAAGTCACACAGGAGGAAGAGGAGGAAGAGGGAGACAGCCCTGTGAAATACAAGTTCAATTCTAGGATCCAAGAGTTAAATGAAACTATGTGGGTAGTCACAAATAAGTCCCAGAGCAGGCACAAGGGCAAAGAAGACAGGAGGGAGTACAGGAGGGATGCTGACCAGAGACCATCAATGCCTGGACTGTTTGGGAATGGGGTTCAAGACAGGAAAGAAGGGTCTTTTTTTTTTTTTTTTTTAAGATTTATTTATTTATGCATACAAGAGCTGGGGTTCAGGCCAAAATCACGGGAGGTGAGAGGATTCACCACACAAGAGTGGGGAGCAGAACAGGCAGACTGACTGAAACACACTGCTGAGGGCAGCAGCGGGCGAGGCAGGAGAGGTCTGCTGCACCATGTGGGTCCCCTCCCTGGCTGGAGGCAGGGATCGAACTTGTGCTGCAGTGACTGCGGTTTTGCTTCATAGTGCATTGCTTAACCCACTGCACCACCAGGGAGGTCCAGAAGGGTCTTCACATCAAAGTAGAGCCCCCAACAGTGAGCAGACCCTGCCTTACCACATTTCCTTGGATGCAGGATGTTCAGGCCCCCAACTAGCTCATATCAGTATCCAGAGAAGAGCCAGGGTTGCTGCCCAGAAAACAGTGGGTAGGCTAGAGAAGTGAACCTGAGAAAGTGTCATGATCCCATGAAGGGAGGAGGTGGCCATTGACCAAGTGGGAGCAGCCAGACAGCACCATTTTGTTACCACCTGGTTCTCCTTCCTCCAGGCTGTACAGTTGTAGAAATGAAGGCAGTGGCATCTATGGGCCCCAAGATCAAAAGCAAAAGACAGGAGACTAAGCAGGAGTGGCTGGAAAGGCATCACAAGGCCTTTACCACTGTGGGTGCCAGCTTCCTGGCCACACCCAACTGCATAAACATCACCCTCTATTCTGCTCCAGTTCCAGTTGGGGGCATTCAGCTCTAAAACAGTGAAACCTTCCTGCTATTGCAGGAAACCTTCCCAAGTGGCTGAGACCAACTTGTACCTGCTAGATACCTGCTCTGTGGTAAATAAGGAATGATGTGTACCCTATTCTCACAGGATATAAAGCAGCAGCTAGGAAGGCCTCTAAGTGTTCAGGTGGTGCTGAGCCCATGGGACCTAAGACCTATGCAGGAAAAGGCAGCTGAGAACTAGCAGCTGAGACAGAGATCCAGGCAGGATGGCACAAACATGGGGTCGGGCAAGTGGCCAGCACACCCAACAAGTTGTTCCCAGGGGAAGTGGCTCCTGAGTAAGGACAGTGATGGAAAGAAGTGAACACCGTCAACAACCACACCCACTGGAAAACCAGCAGCATCTATGCAGATGTGCCCGAATCTTCAGCCCCAGCAAAGCACAATGGTTTCAGAACAAGAATCTCCTTCCTCTCATTAGAATACTGAACAGCATCACCTAACTGGGTGGCATCAAATTCATGGGGGAAACATGTCCTCATTCTCTTTAGTGAAACTGATGCTGGGGTACTGGGAGGTTTTATGTGTAAAGACCACCCCCATTCATCCCCTTGGCAAAACAGTAATGGGGGCTTCCCTGGTGACTGAGGGGTTAAGTCTCAGTGCTAACACCTCTATGGCCTGACTAACCCACATACGTCACAGCAGACTTCTCCTGTCTTCACCCACTGTTCCCTTTAGCAGTGTATTTCAGTAAACCTGACTGCTCTCTGCTCCCCACTCTCATCTCCAGAGAATCCCTCTCACTTCCCCTATCTCTGGCCTAAACCCCAGATTTTGTACACACACATACAAAATCAGAAAAAAAAAGAAAAACTTTATAAAAACCAAAAACAGTCAGTAGTGAAGCACAGCTAGAGCTCCTTGGGGAAGCCCTTTGGCTAAAATTCAGCTCCCGTTAGACAATCCCAGATATTGCCTGGGGCCTGGTCCAGAGAAAGGCAGGTGGAAGGAGGCCCACCAGGTGCTGTGGGTGCAGCCACGGGGAAAGAGAGTCAGACACACATACCCCAAAAAGTTCCTACCTCTGGGATCTCACTTAGGATCCCAATGTACTTTTCAGCCTAATGTTTTCTTAGCTATATAAAATGACTGTATACCATCTTGAATGTGTGTGTTTTCTCAAAATAAAATTGACCAATCCACCAAGCACCAAACTTCCAAAATACTTTTCACTTCACAACAGAGCACAGAGTGGAGAGCAGTGGCATCAGTAGTTCTGTGCCCACTAGCTGCACTGGGACACTCAGCCTCAGCTACCTTCAAGGTCTAAAGGAAGCCTCAAGTGTAAAAGCTCCTGACCCTTTTCTTAGTATAGCTGTCAGGCACTAGATATGGGTTTTCTAAAGGCCTGGAATTTAGAGGCTGGAAGAAGGAAACAAAGTGGGATAATCCTGTTCCATATCACTTTCTGGGTAAATCCCACTCTCTGGTCACGGTCTATTATTATCGGTGACCACAGAGAAAATATTGGTACCAACAATTCTTATGGAAGCAAAAAGGGCAGGGCCCTTGTTCATACTCCTTCCCCACTAGGCTAAACCAGTGGGATTATCTAAACCATGCAGATTCAGGAAAGTTTAGAGAGAAAGAAGCAAAACAAAAACTGAAATACCACAAACACAGCAACTGCCTTCCAGAAGAGAAGCTTATATAGGAAGTCCTTTACATCAACTCTGCTGTTGAAGCAGACACCTGGCAATGACATTTTCAGTAATATGGCAACCCACCCTGAGGTGGGCAAAATGGGCTGGGAGTAGAAGCAACCTGTACTGAGGGATCCACACAGGCGATGCTTGCACAAGAAGTGGATCCTTGCCCTGAGTGCCCAGCCTGGCATTTGGAATCAATTGTTTAGAAGCTCAAAGTATCAATACTTGGTGCTGTCAGTGAACTTGCTGTGTGCATGAGGGCAAACAAAGGGCATGGATCAAGTCTTGGGGGGGGGCAGACCTAAGGTGCAAGTCCAAGTGCACACTGGCCACCTGGTGGCCATGTATGAGAATTGCAGCAAAATTATAAAGCCTGAAACCCCAAATGGAAAACACAAAAGTAAACTCAAGGGTAACCTCAAATGAAAAGACAAGGCATCCTCCTCGCCAACTCAAAAAATTTAGCGGTAAATGAAAGGGCTGGGGCAGAAAATAATAGTAAGTGAAAACCATTTAGATGACAAGCACCAGGTCCATACTAAGTAATTTCCTGCCTCAACACTTTCAGTACATACCCTTTGAATCAAAGACATTCCTTTACCCAGATATGGGCCAAGTCAAAAAACAGAGGTGACTGTGAAGCTAACAAAACTGGGAGGTAGGAGGACAGCAGTGTGCAGGCCACCTTCTGTCTGGTGCAGACCCAAAGGCTTAGAAAGCCAGGTGTGAGGAATATGTGAACTGGGCCTGAGCTCTAACCACAACACCTGATCCTCCTAAAGGCAGATGACCCAATCCACAGCCTGCTCTGACCCTAAAGAAGTAACTCCGGGTCTTAGAGAAACAGAGGCTGGGGATTTTTTATACTTGTCATTTTAAAGACTAAAAGAAAAAGCAGATTATAAAAGCATTAAAAAAAGACTTTATTCTCTGTAATTTCAATTCCTAATTTTTCTATCCAGAAACCTCTACTGAAACCTGTGTATAGCTCAGATGAGGAAATGAAGGAAATTCTGTGTTTGTCAGTATGTCAGCTGACAACTGCAACAAAATATCTACCTAGCAGCAATGTCCATTGTCCACTTGAGATAAGTCTGTTTAGGAGAAGAGATTGGGTCATGCATAGCATGCATGCTCTTTTGGCCAAGACAGCCAAATGCAGATGAAGGGGAAGGGACACTTCAAAACAAAACACCTAAGACTAAAACCAAAACCAACTGTACTGTGTTAATTATAATTGTCATGTTATTCTGACTTGAATCCACTCGTCCAAAGCAGTATGGCATCACACCAAAGTAAGAGACAAATAAAATCTGCCAAGGCCTATTGAGGCCTGGCCCACCCAGAACCCCACCTGCTCTTAGCAGGTCAGGCACTACACCCTCCCCACAGTCTCACCTGCAGTTTGCGGGCCATGGCCACCACCTCGTGGTCAGGAGGGTTGTACTTGTAGCAGTTGGAGAACATCAATCGCACATCAGCACCAAATTCCTGAGCATCACGATACTCACGGGACTCCAGTTTAGACTGGAAAGACAACACAGGTCCTGGTTAGCTGTGTGTGCTTGTGCATTGAAGGGAAGTGTGGCAGTGGGAGGACTGCCTATAGGAGCTCTGGGTTTAACCCAGACCCTAGTGGGGGAGGAGCTTTCACCCCGGTTCTTAGTGTCAGGTGGACAATGAGATACTACAGCAAGTTTTAATACCTGGACTACCCAGACAGAAGCCTTTCCACCATGGTCACTCTTGAAGGGGCAAGTGAACACAGAATACAAGAGGGCAGAACCACAGGGAGAGGGCTGAATACTACCAACACTAACTTGGTACGTATGTGTCTTGATGACACAGGACAGGACAAAGGTCAAAAGAAACAAAGCACGGCTCCCCTGCTCTACCTGTCCCATGTTGGAGCAGGCTTTCACCACTCCCAGAAGATCAAAAATGCAAGAACACTTTAAATAAACAAAATCTTTTCTGGCCTAAATACTACAGATTTGTCATGTGCCTTCTGTATCAAGACTCTTTCCATCACAAAGTCTGACAAAGTCACAAGACCCTAGACTCTTCTGGAGCCTCTGTTTCATGTAAGGCGCCCATGGGCACAAAGAACCATGGCCAGAGAAAGCTTATCCTCAGGAGGGCAGCACTGCCATTTGACCAAAACTGCCAGCATGCTGTCTCAGAGGATGTCCCTACTATCTCCAGCAGAGGGTGCTGGATGCCTTTGAGCTGATGAGAAAATCCACTTTACTCTTAGTAGTTTCAGGAAGCCCTTCCTTGACCTTCCTTGACCCCAGAGGCCCTCCCAACCCTCAGCTAAGGAGTGCATTTGCTTACCTTGATTGTGCTCATGTCCATGGGGTGCTTGATGATGTCACAGTAGTCGTGTAGGCCCAGTGCCTCCACATCCACGGGCTTGTAGAAAGGCCAGGCATAGGCAGCATGCTTCTTGGCAAACATTTCTTTGAGAATGCCACTGCAGCACTTGAGCTGTTCTGAGACCTTGCTGGTCTTATCTGGTGCTGGGTGCTGCTGTGAGTCGGGCACGTCCTTCTTCGGGGGTTTTACAGGCCGGCTGCTCTCCCGCCGGGGGCCTGGCTTGGTGGCCTTCGGCTCCGGGGGCAATGAGGGCGGCTCATGAATGGGGTCGATGGTGGTGGGGGTGGTGGTGTCCGCTTTCCTCTTGACCCCCTTCTTTGTCTGCCGAGAGCACAGGCGTGATAGGCACAGTCAAAGGTAGTGCCCGCACAACTGTTTCTCAGGGCACTCCTGGAGTGAAATCCTTTCTAGGATCCCAACACTCACAGGGAATGGGGCCCACAATTTCACAGGTGAAGGACTGACTGATAATAGAGACAGCCTGTCCCATCACTCTGCTCCGCAGCTGGAAGGGCTGGAACCCTACCAGTGGCAGGAGAAAATACATAACTGAGGACAGATCTGGATCAGAGGCCAAAGAAAGCATCTGAAATATAAGCTGTCTATACAAGGCTAGAAAAGCTCCAAGTCAACCCGGCTACTATGGCCACCAAGTGGGATGCACATCTTTTCAGAGTACATCTGTACATGTGATGTGTACAGACAACAAGTGAGAAATGGAAGGGGCAGCAATGCTTAGGAGATGGGACTAGAACACAGGATCTGTGTCAACAATGACCTGCTCAGAAACACTAACAGTACCCTGGGCATCAGGACAGGTCCTGCACAAAGCATCAGTGAGGCCAAATGATTGCCCTGTCAGTCTGACTGTCATGGCACATAAAGAGGAGCAGCTGGCAGAGGGGCAGGAGCAGTTAGCACACATGGGATGCTCACCTTCACAGGCTGTGGGGTGGCCGCAATGATGGGCGGGTGGCTCTGTACGGGCTGAGGGGCTGGAGCAGGTGGGGGTGGTGGCTGGGGGGTCACCAGCGGGGGTGTCTGCAGTGGCTGGGGGGGTACCACTGTCATGACAGGGGTCTGCACGATGAGGTCCGGGGTGACGGCAGGAAAGGGGTGAGGTGTGGCCTGCACAGGCAGAGGGTTCTGCTGAGGGGTCTGGGTCTGCGGAGGAGTTGATGCTTGCGTTGTGTTTGGTACCGTAGAGACACCGGGTTTTGCCGTCCCTACCAATCATAAAAAGGACAGTTGGTTAGATGCTATGTCTGACACACACTGGCTGACCTTAAGGGGACACTGCCAAACATCTGTGTGGGTATGGCATAATGCCACCATGACCATGTGCCCAAGAGAGAACAACATGCACACCGTGGACCTTGGCCAAATCAGTCTACCTGCCCAAGGGACTTTGAGAGCAGTGACACATACTGTGTTTCCTGGGGAGTCTTGGCTCAAGTCCTGACTGGGGCACAAAGGCCCCGTTTTCTTTCTTTTTTGAAATAAAAGAAAAGTTTATTTAGGAAAAAAAGGGTGAAGAGTAAAGACTCCAAGGTATATGGTACTTGGGAAGGACAAAGAGCGCTCCAAAGGCCCCTTTCATAAGCACTAGAGGCCTGGGCTAAAGGACCAGGAAACATCCTAAGAGTTAGCACCAAGACTGCTGAAAGAGAACTCAAAATGCTCTTGGAGTTTTCAGGCAGAGCTGTCCTAGCTCCTAAAGTGCTCACTGCCTTCTGAGTGTCTCCAGCAGAGGGCAGGCATTGACAAGCCCTTGCGAAGGTTCTGGAATATAGCAAGCCCCTGAGCATTAGGGAAGGCTGGACCAGTGCAGCTGTGCAGATGGGCCCACAAACAGCTGTCTGTCACCTGCCATCACCAGCCAACCCCAAAAGTAGATAACGACCAGAGCTCAGATGTGCATGGTAGACTTTGACCTGCTAACAGGGAAAGGACCTGGGGCCACAAATTGAACTGTCACATCCTCCCATGAACACTGGCTGCCTGAGAAGCACATCACCCTATAAATACAGCCTTCACCTGGGGTGAGGGGGGCCTCCTGCACCCCACTGAGCAAGGGTGAGCTTCTATGTTTCCCAGTTCTCTTTCTTCAGGGACTACTCTTGGGCTTCCCCTAAGAAATGGAACAGAGAAAGCTACTCCAAATCTGCTCCATGTGCAGACTAAACCCCTGGTTTGGGGAGTGAGGGCAGGGCTCCTGGGTTTTAAAGACAATGGACACTTTTTAGCATATACAGTACCTGCTTTCCTTGGCTACCCCTCAAGAGTGGTTTTCTCTGGCTACCTCTTACTACTACAGGGGAATCTAGCAGGAACCCTTTGCTCCCATGAAGCAAACACGTCTGAGCAGTGTACGAAGTCAGGAGAGAGCTAACAGTTCATCCATGTACTACCCTGCAACCATCACCCAGCTTCAAGCTATGAATGGTAATACAAAGAAAGCCTAGTGGAGCTTTTCCTGGACAGCAACATTTTACTGACTGGAGCTACTCCCCACCCCCTGCCTTGGGATCCTGTGTCAAATGAAGAGAGGAGGGTGAGGCATGTACAGAGACAGACTAGCAAGGCTTGATTTTGACTGCAAAAGACTGAGTGTCCAAAAGCAGGCATCACTCTGACACAAACACAAGAAGGTAATTAAAAAAAAACACAAAATGCCAAGACTCTAAGATGGTACAATTAGTTAAAACTGTGTCTGTGGTCAGTTTAATTTCTCGTCTCTAAAATGGAAAAGCAAAAGATTTTCTATGGCACTGACAGAATTCAAACAACCTAAAATGCTTTGAAAATTACACTTTCATTTAAAAATTTTTTAAAAAAGATTTATTTATGCATACAAGCACTGGGGTGCAGGACAGAGGTGTGGGTGGTGAGAGAATCCACCAGACAGAGCAGGATGCAGAACAGGCAGTCTGACAGAAACACGCTGCTGAGGGGCGCAGCGGGCGAGGCAGAAGAGGTCTGCTACGCCATGTGGGTCCCCTCCCTGGCCGGCGGCAGGGATCGAACTCGTGCTGCAGTGGCTGTGGTTTGCTTCACAGTGCGTTGCTTAACCTACTGCACCACCAGGGCGGGCCCACACTTTCATTTTAATGAAGTCTGTCAACGAAGGCAAGGCCCAACTACTTCTACTCGGGGGAGAGCACATGTGATTTTCTAGGGCAGGTCCACTACTGAACCTGGCCACACCATACCCAAAGAGCAACATGGGGGTGAGTATATAGTCAGCTATCTTCTCATCACTCCCAGTCTTTCACTGAGTGTGGGAAGGGGACAAAGACTGGGGAGAAATTAAGCCAATGCCCTTGCTATTTCAGTACAGGGGGAACAGTGCTAGAAGATAACAACTGCACTCTACCTGTTTCTTTCCTCCCACGTCCTCTTCCTTTTGCCTGGACTATCATGATCTCAGTTTCTTCTGTGGGCAGTTCATTGATTTTTTGCAAGAAGAGCTTCTCCAGAGCTTCTGCCATTAAGACGATGTCATCTCCAGGCTGGAAGAGGAGATAAGTGTGGTGAGGGTTGGGAAACCCTCCCCACCTTTCTAGACAGAGAAGAGCTATCCATCCTGTGCCACACACCCTTTACCTGAACATCAGGGTCTGTCCTGATCTGAAACCCAAAGGGCCATAAGGAAATGGTTTCACTGGGAGATACAACTAAGGCTTATGTGCCTACAAGTGCCTTAGCCAGCAGATGATCCCCTGCGCTTTCCTCTCTCACCATTTAAGCTCTGGCCTACCTGAGAAACCAACCAAATGCCTTAAGCAATAAGAAATGCCAACCATTGTCAAGGCCCTCTCTTGCCACACTTCAACAGGATACTTGAATTACACAGCTTTCTTGCCAATGATATGCTATAGTAGGACTCCAACAATGACCACCTAGGACAGCTCCCTGGGGCCTGATAAATGCCAACCCTACAGTGCCTACAGGACCCTGCTCTGTTGCCTCACCTATTACATGCTATTCCTTGAAACCCAAGGGAAAGAAGTAGTCAAGATCTCCCAATCAGTACCTCACTTGCGATGAGCCTCTCATCTGTATCCCTTCCACTTAAACTGAGTGGTGAAAGCTGAGACTCTGAGAAATAGCAAATTTCAAGAAGCTTCCCAACCCATCTCTTCTGGGCAATTTTACCATTACCAGCAGAGGTAAAAAACCAAGTTCTGTATAGGGTGTCCCTCCAGGGTGAGTCTATTTGTAGGAGTCAGTTTTAAACACATCTGTAGTCTGAACTGTAAAAAATGATTTGACTTCATGACACGGCTGAGTCACTATGGAGTTAAGTGATCTTTACTTCTACATGTAACATCAGGAAACATGTGATACCATGGCCACTAGTTATCAGTGATTGAGTCCACAGTTCCAGATGCAGCAAGCTTCTGCCCCCATTCCCTCCACCTTGTGCTGTCCCCTACTGAGACTTCTGCTGGCTTATACCATCGCACAACTACATTTTAGTAGGCTTCTTCCTGACAATTCATCCAAATACATGGTATACTTCTCTCACCTTCTCCAGCAGACATGCTCAAGAACCAATATCTGGAGGTTAGAAGCATACACTTCAAGTTAAGAAGGCCAGCTTAGAAGTAAAAATGAGACCAGCAACTCCACCCAACAAAAACAACATACCTAGTCACAAGCAAAACCCTAGATCCCCTTATCCCTGCCTCCAACAGCTTTGCCTCAGACTCCGATCTCACCAGCTTCCCGTACCCCTTTTCTCAGAGACTCCAGACACACCCTTTCCAACCTTCCCTCCCCATGGCAGTCAGAAAGCCACCCCCACCTCTCACCTTATTATAGATGTAACAGTTTGTAAACATAGTGTTGAAGTCCTGGATACATTCCTGAGCATTCCAGTAATAGTTGTTTTCCAAGCGCTTCTTTATTGTTCCCATATCCATAGGCTGTTTAATGATTTTATAGTAATCCTGGAGAGCAGAAAGAGCAAAGGGCCATGTCACCAGAGTTTCCACATGGCACTCAGGTTGACCTGAGGCTCTCACTCCAGGTCATTCCCACAGGTATAGGAAAGAGCCCCAGTAAGTGATCCTAAGGGTAAAGTGAATCAGGGAAGGGTTCATAAATGCTGAGTAGCAATTTGGAGGGGAAATGTATGAGTCTACTAACTGCCTTGTTTAGGAAAAGACTCCTTTTTGAGATCTATGTTTTTTCTATCTTTTTATGTTAAAATCTTTTTAAAATAAACAATGGGGAAAGAATGCCTTTTAGGAAGTAGTTCTTGTCTAGTAAACCACCTATGGAAGTTGTACTTTCTACCCACCATTTGAAACTTTACATGTTCATAAAATGCAAAATTCTACAAAATCGGCACTCAGTCTGCCTTTAACAACTGAATTCTTAAAAGAACTTGGGGGCAGAAGCCCCTACTTTCTGTCAGGTTCAGTCACTGCTATTTCCTTTATTTGTACATAGGCTGGTAGCACTAAGGATCCATCAGTAACCAGATACAGTTGAACAGCTAACCAGTTTAACCATGAAGAATCTGGACAGTCTTCACAGTTCTGTTAAAAAAACAAAAACAAAACTCCAGATGATCCTCATTATCTTAGCATCTTACTCTGCAAGTGTCAGACAGAAGGAGCCAGTTGCAGATATATGAATGTCTCAAAGCCTTTCAAATCAAATTACACTAATTGTCACTGACCTTTGCTCTAAATCTAAATCTTTTTCTTACTTTTAAAACCTATTCTAAAATCAAACATTTTAAAAGAAATCACAAAAAGCAGCACTCAGGTTTCCAGATGAAAGGAGCACAGAGGGCTGGGGGACCTGAATGTACTCTGCCCACAAGACCTGCATTCTAAGGTCAGCACTCCCATGATCAGACTTGGGTGGGGAACCAGAACCAAGTCCCATGCTGAAATCTGAAGGCAAAAGGGCACGCTGGTGGGAGACAGTACTAGGGAAGGTGAGCATAGAGTGTGAGGTTTTAAGTTGCTCTACACCTACGAGAAAAAGAACCAAAGCCACCAGCTTACAAGACTGACACAGATCACAATCTTGCCTGAACAAGGATTTATAAACTCATGCCCAGAAGCCCCGGCCAGGAAGCCATGAGGGGGACTCAAACAAGGTTTTCCATATAATATTGTGCTCTGATCACCTTATCCAAGAAAAACCATGTCCAGCTACAACTGTCCTAAACGGAAACGGAAACTTTCTATTATTCTATGGCCAACAGTCTCTTGGAAGGATGGTTGCTGTTTCAATTGGCCACAGTATGTTAAGCGGAACAAGAGCAAACAGGACAGGACAATGGTAGAAGGGATAAAGACAAAAGATTGCGCTGTGTGTGTGTTTTGGGGGTAGGGGTGGAGGTGATGGGGCAGGTGGGGGCTGGGGGATGGTACTGGGTTTAGGGCTCTAACAGTCCAAGCATACACATGATAGAAATACACTAAGTGAAACATCTAACAGAAATCAGGTGCCAAAACACAGGTAAAGATCTAGAAGGCATCAGAAAACAGATAAAGAAGGAATTCTTTTCAGGGTGGACCCAAAGATATAGAGAAGAGGTCCAAGAAGACTGGTTTTAGCATGATATTGCTGTCAGCTGCCCTGGCCCACCCTGCCCCTCCCAGGACAGCTCCTGGTACTCCCACTTCTCTCAAAATACCAGGTCTGTGGCACCATTCATCAGCCTGTTTTTCCTAAGTCAGAGCCGCCAGGGGATCAACAATAACAATGATTCACACTCTGCCCGCCACCTCCACTTTACAGAAAGTGGTTCCAAATCCTCAAACCCTGGCCTAACACACCTGTGTCTGTCCCACTGGAAAGGATGTTTCCTTCTCAGGACCTCAAGTCCCACAGCCCCCTCATTCTCTGTATCACCCTCTCAGCCCTCTTTGTCTCTGTACCTTGAGTTTTCCTGTAACAAACCATCCCCTCCTCCATTCTGGCTCTGCCGAGCTTTCCCTTCAAAGCCAATTTCTTGAAATGATGGCTTCACATCCTCACCTGCTCATTCACACCGGCGAGAATCTGGTTTCTACTTCTGCGTCACATCTTCCTAAGGCCACCAATGCCCTCCTAAAGGCCAACAGGAGGGTCAGGTCGGAATTCTTTTCTCTGTGACCTCCCTGTAGGTTCTGATGTCTAAACCTGGGGAACTGCTCTCTGCTGGCGATTCTCCTGGCTCACTTCTGTAGGAATCATATCGAACCCCCTGGGCAACGCTCCCCTGGCTTCCCCACCACTAGCTCCTTCTCTCTCATTCTTTGTATCTGGTTCTGGGAACATTACCCTAATCTGCAGATCTGCTTAGTCCACTAGACCAGCCCAGAGTCTGGTGCAGTAAATTCTCCCAAAAGTCATTCTTCAGTGACAGCTTGACTGCCTCTACTCCTTGTCCTGGCCAATGGCGTGTGCTCTCCCTGCCCCCTCCAAGTGCATATGAGGCTTATTTAGTGGATAGATAGTATTGGACAGCTGTCAAGTTCCTTTTTCCTGAGACTGTCAATCTGGCAGGGGCCAAGGCTGCTCCTACACCATGCCTGGGTCATGGTAACCATTATCTGATTCCCTCACCAAAAATGGTGTGGGATTTGGCAAGTAGCAGATGGCATCTTAAAGACAGTCCCTGATGCTTGAAAGAAAAGGAAAATATAAAAAGCATTTATCAATTTGCTCCCCAAGGTTTAGTCAGGGATATAATTACAGTTTTCAAAACCATGTACTAAGGGATATAGGCAAAGGAAAAACTCCAGGAAAGAGAAGAGGACCAGCATACAAAATGAAAAAATAATAAGTGCTCTGTGGCCAGGACAGGACAGGGCAGGGCAAAAAGATCACCCAGGGAGACTAAGTATGTATACTGCAGTGGCACCCTCTTCTTTAGTGGTGTCTTCTCTAATGGCTATGCCTTAGATAACCTCTACTTTCTCCTTCCCCTTGCTCTCGGTGATGATGTTGCCAATACTAGAACACCATGGCAGCAAGTCAGTTCCCCGCCCACATAGCTCAACCAACCACTTCTGCTTCAAGGAAAGATATTGTACCTTAGAAGAAAGGCCCAGAGATTAAGTGCAACTGACTTCAGCTACTGAGGAAATTGTATGGAAAGCTACAAGCACGCCTTAATTCCCATTTCAACCTCTCCACATAATATTTCCTAGATGTAAATAGCTAAGAAACTAGCTCCCTTTGAAGCCACATAACACTCTTGCTCCTTCCCTGTTTTCACTTATTGGGACTGCTGAAATGCTTCCTCAAGGGTCTCCATGCTTTGACAATGACTCCAAATACCTTTCCAACCTCCCCATGAATCTGTCCTAACTAAGGCAATTGCAGGAAGAGGCCAAAGACCGGGGCCCAGCCTTGCCCAAGTTACTCACAGGGAGGTTCAGCTTGACGGCGTCCACAGGCTGCTGGAAAGGCCACGCAAACTGATGTTTCCATAGCGTCTTGAGCACCACTTTGAGCAGGTATTGCAGCTGGTTGGTCTGCCTCTTGGGCTTGTTGGGGTTGGAGGTCTCTGGGGGTGGGGGATTGGTGCTGGCTGCGTTGGTTTGCTGGGGTTGGGCCTGGGCCTGCGTTGTAGACATTTGGGTAGTTTCTAGTCCATCCCCCATTACTGGCAGATTTCTCAATCTTGTCCCAGGGCCACTCTCCGCAGACATGCTACTGATCCCATCACATTCTTCACGGGGCACTCTACAAGGAAGAGAAAAGCCACCGTCAGAGACCAGGCAGCAGATGGGTAGTGCTCAGAAACACATGTCCCTGTATGCGTATACCACCCCCAACTCCAGGTGTCCTCTGCCCTGGTGAAGTCAGAGAACCAGTTACTTCACATACAAACTAAGAGCACCATGTCTACGCTCCTTATCCAGCAGAAAGAGACATCAGTTATACCAAGAGTGAGGAGCAAAGCCTGAGAGGTAGAAGTCGACTAGGACTAAGAGCACAACAGAGTTCATGTGAAGGGGGGGGTACAGTAAGCAATACACCAAGTTCTCACAATATCAGAATTCTTCGGGGACAATGCCTGTGTGTGTGAGAGAGCATAATCTATCTGCAAATCCCCAAGTAAGTTTACATTAAAATTCTGTTGTGTGTTTGAGGCACATGAAGTATTTAGCCACATCAATAATTCCACTTGGGAGTGGGAGTCAGGCAGGGAGCAGGAAGGTCAGCCCTGGAACACAGTCTATGAAGTTCACTGCTGAGTGCTCACTCAGGACAAAGCCTCATGCTCACTAAGAACATTTTCTTGGTAGTTAAAATAATGCATATTTGTTGATTAAAGAAGTCCCACAAGGAATCCACTGTTAACAAACATAAACCCACACCAACCTATTGTTTTTTCGCCAGCTTTCCAAAACTTGCTTATAGAGGTACAAAGGGGGCACCTCCTGCGACTGCACAGGGTAGGGCATGAAACCCCTGCTCAGTGCCTCATGAGCACCCAGTACTGTATACGGCCCTCACCTGAACGACTTCTGATTTGGGCCAAAACAGTAAAACAGCTATCTTACAAGGTCATTCTGTGTACTTGCCCAGTTATTCTACTGGGACAGTCACAGATCATGGGATACACATTGTTTTATTGCCAAGCTGCCCTCCAGAACACACTAAAACCACTCCTTACTTGTAGTGCCAACAGTTGCCATACTCTGTTAATAAGAAACATCTACTCAAAGGTGTATCGACCATATGCATTTTGTGCATTGTATTTCTGAAAGTCTTCCACTGGAAAGAAAAGAACAATCAGCTTTAAACTCAATCTCTGGTTTAAGACTATGTGAACTAGAAGCCTCTAACAAGCTTCTCTGGCAATTAATCCAGGAGATCAAATAGGAATAAGAATAGGAATAGGAATACTATTTCTGGCTGAGAAAGTGAGACAAAGATTTAGGAAGAGTACAAATGTTATGGTCAGAGGATGCTGGCAGGCATAGAGGAAAAAAGACAGGCAAGTTGGCTGGCTCTATCCAGGCTCACTCTGGAATTTGTTGTGCTCCACACAGGCTAAGAACTCTAGTTGCTGATGAATTACTCATAATTCAGTCCAAATGTAATTTATACCAAGGCTTACACAAATGCAGCTCTGGCAAATGACCAAATTTTAAAAGCACCAGGGGAGTGTCTGTTTCATAAAGTCACTTGTCGGTGGGGTCTGCTGGCAGTTTTTCTATCTGGCCTGATGTCTGACAAAGCAGACACTGCCAGACGTGGTTTGTTACCAGGGTGCTCTGATGGCAGATATGACTATGAAGTAGTGAAAGCCTGTCCTTGGTAGGGGACTAACGGGGGAACAGTCAAAAGCCACCTGAATGTAAATCTCTGATCTTACAAAGTTCAGAACATTCAATTTTTGTTTGCTTTAAGAGGGCTGTTCTTTACCCTTTTACACCAAACAGATTTTAAGGATGTCTTTCACCGATTCTTAGATGGGATGCCAATCACTTAGAAGAAATATAAATCAGTCAACCACTTTCAGTTCACAGAAGAGAACAGTGCAGAGAAACACCATTACCACCTTGCATGGAGACATCTAGGGCTGTGGAACATGTTATAATAGCACTGCCTGTCAGTCATCCAGAGGTGGTCTTACATCCAATACTAAACTTCAACTTAATGAGGTTCAACTGTGTCTAAGACACAGGCAAGAATTTACATACTGCGTGATCTCAGGGTACTCCCCAAGAAGGGAAGGGATGGCTCCCAGGCGCCCTCTAAGACAGGTGTGCTCTACACAGAGAACACCCAAGTCAGTAAGAATACTACAAGAAAGGTAGATTAGGGAGGGTTTTGTAGGTAACAAAGCTATGCCCTGATGCCTCTTGCTCACATGCTGCTAGAAGTGGGAAATCACCCTCAGAGCTGAAACCAGATTAGCATCAGGCATCAGAATATGATGGTGACTGGAGATCATCCTCCAAAGCAAAAAGAAAAAACAAAAACCAAAACAACAACAAAAAAAAAAACCCCAAAATCAAAACCCTCTGTGTTCTAGCACCACATGGCTGTGCACAGAGGGGCATTTCACTGAAGCATTCTCATTTGAAGATGGGCATGGTGAAACACTGCAAAAGCATAACAAATTTGGGAACCATCATGAACTCCAACAGTTTCCAAAGCAAACTGGGCAGACCTGCTTCAGGCTTCAGGTATATAAGGCACTTACTTTATTTTATCAGTTTGATCCTGGAAAGAAGTGTCTATAGCATGAATCACTGCAGGACAGCAGGGATGGATGACAGAGATGCAGCTAGTGGAAGGGAGCACACATGAGGTGTGTTTAGTGGGAGTTAGCAAAGGACAGGATGGCCCTGGAGCCCAGAGACTTGAATAAATGTAACTCAAGGAAGGAGGCCACATACAAAGCCAGTGAGGGGAGCACCCAAAGACTGGGGATAAAGCATAGAAGTCAAGAGCTTGCTCAGAGAAAGGTGAGAACCAAGGGGCCCAGCTAACATCACAGGAGGAATATGGCCAAGAGAAGATCACTGCTGACTCTGAGTACAGCAGGGTGTGGTCAACATCTGAGTGGAGGACAGAGAGAGGCAGCACTAGGCCCTGCATGGAGACTGGCAGAGAACAATTTTCTCTAAGTTCCAAGGTTCAGCTGATAAAGAGTGGGAATCTCAGAGAAGTTGGGTCTATAGACACCTGTAGAGCAACAGGTCAAAGCTCAGGTAGACAGGTCAAACCCTCAGGGAGGGTTCACAGAATTAGGTCCCTTAAAGACACCAGGGGATTATAGACTGGCTTTAGATGAATGCTGTTTAATCATTTGACGTGTGTGTTCCCTCTTTATTCTCATTCTGTAACGGTGGTCCCCAGGAAAGGGGGAAGTTTCAGAATCCCAGTTCTGCCCTAAGTGAGTGGAGCTGAGCAGGGATAAGAAAATGCTGAAGAGAAGAAAAGATAAGAGGACAGAAGGAAGGGAGGAAAAAGGAAGCAGGATGAAGAGCAGCAAGGAGGCATGGAGGAGGCACATGGCGCAGAGGAACATGCAAAAAAAAAACTGCACTTGCCTTTTGGTCTTGGACTGGCTGAAACAGATGTGGGTTAGAGACCCGTGGGGAGCTTAACAATGGCAGCTTTCATCTTGATTTTAATTTTACTCTTTTCCTCCCAGATTTGTCTAACTCTCTCTAACCCTTTTCTATGGGTCTCTACTGAAAAGTCCCTTAGACTTGTGGCAGGCTTTTGGGTCTTGCTTTAGGCTAATCCTATTTAGCTAAACTTTTACCCTCAAGGAGATGGGTAACTTTACATCTTAACTTAGTAATTATATTCTTTGTCCTTTCTGTATTGTACCCTAATTGTATTAAAGTTCCTTTCCATTAAAGGCCTTATATGTTTGTCTTAATGCAGCAAATGGCAAAACCCAGAGAGGGCAGGTTTGGGGATTCTGGAGTGCCCCTCTTCCTGCCCTGTAACAAGTCTAGTTTTGACAAGGAAAGTTCCTGTTTGGTGCCAGTGTAAAAGGCTGCCCACAGATGTCATCAGAGGTGGTAACAATCAGGGAGCATGGCTTCAGAACTTCTGTGGTACCATGAGGATCAGGCAGGACATAGGAGGGCGGACAATATAGACAGAGAGCCTCTGGCTTTTTGTGACTGCCTCTAGAGGGGAACCAGATGGTACTGATAGCAGACTGGTCGGTAGAGAAACCAGTGGGTCAATACTTTGAGTTTGCAGGAAACTGCTGGAAGAGGGAAAAAGATAAAGAGGCATTCATAGCATGCGGAAAACTGCTAAGACACCTTCTCAAATCCGCCATGGATAATTGGTTGGGGACGTTTATTGGGTAATTACAGAAACTAGGAGTAGGGGCTGGTAAGACAGGATAGAAGAAAGAGGGAAAATGATGTGGAGGATGTAGCAGCTCGCCAGGGACTTTGACTGGGTGGTCATAGCCAAGACATAGAAAAAAGGGAAGTATGTCAGTGAGGTTTAAAGACACCTGGAGTTGGCTGGGAGACAGTTTCCATGCAGCGAGACCAACATGTCCAAAGAAACAACTGCGGACAAGTATAAGATGACCCCAGCATGAAGGGAAGCCTGGAAATGCTGGAAAAGTAAGCCTCGGAAGAAGGGTGGCAGGAAATGATGTAATTCGGCTTACACTGTTAGGAGTCCTCTATAAAGAAGTTCAGCAATTATAGAATCAAGCACCAGCTAGGTTAGTTGTGAAAGAAAGAACAGGTAAAGAGGGCTTCAGCCTCAGGGTCATAGAGGTCTATCATTCACAAGGACAAGAGTTACAAAGGGACCCCAGCAAACATGACCAGGAGAAAGCTGCCCCATAAATTTTTTATGAACTACTATATTCTGGAAATCTCCAAGCAATATGAAACCAAGGTAACTGACACCTAAAGTGTTTTAAGTGTGGGGCTGGGCCTTTCTCTTTCCAAATGAACTCTCTCAGTAAAGCCAAAGGACTACTTTTCTTCACTTTCAAGAGTCAGGCCCAGAGGGGGACTGAAATTTCTGTTCACAAAATGAACAGAATTTTCTAGAGAAAACTTGACCCTCCAGCTTTGAACCTACCTCTGCTTTAAACCACCACCAAAAGTCAAAACACCTTTCCTAGTCAGACCATATTTGACATAGTGATATGTAAAATACTGGTACTTAAAAATCATGGGGCCTCCCTGGTGGTGCAGGGTTAAAGTCTCAGCCCTATCAAGCTATCGCCAGCCACTGTGGCATGAAACATGCGTTCGATCCCCAGCCAGGGAGCTAACCCAAAAGGCACAGCAGCCCTTTCCTATCTCGCCCACTGCTCCCCTCAGCAAAGCATTTAAGTAGATCCACCTGTTCTGCTCCCCATTTTGTCTCTGGTGAATCCTTTCACCCCCCTGCACTTATGGCACTTCCAGAAGGGTCCATGCATTAATAAAAAATAAATCTTAAAAAAAAAAAGTCTCAAAAAATTCTGAGATTGCCCTGTCCATACCCCCACTTTAAAGAAAACTGAGCAACAAAAAAGTAACCTAGTAAAAAGTGGGAAGCCACCCTAACCATCAGGTGACCCAAATATGACACACAATCCTTGGGAAGTATCAGTTGGCCTTTGAACCAAAATCCCCACTTGTGAGTTGAATATGCACTTTCAGAAGGGTCCAATGGAGTCAGATGGGCCACCACCCTAATATGAGAAACTATGCACAAGACCCATACACTTGTCATGACTAAGACCAACTCTATATAGAAATTTTTGGAGGATATCAGCTCTAACATGAAGGCAAAGACATTCAACAGATGAGAGACCTGGGAGCCACAAGCTCCTCCAAGTTTCTTTTGAAAGGCTCAAAGGACAATGAATGATAGGTAAATAGAGGTGACCCTCTATGCGTAAGAGATTATGACATCACAAGGATTGAGCCATTGGGCTCACCAGGAGATGCCCAGGCAGCACTGCACCTTGAGAGGTCATGCCCAGCTAATTTGCATCTTTCAGCTCAGCCCTCCTGGGACTAGGGGCATGTAAAATCTTTAGGAAACATCAAGACAGCTCCATTCATACTGTCGTAAGGAAAATGAGAATACACGAACAACTTTACCTGAAGAAGTCAGGATGACTATTCTCTTTTGACGGTTATATATTTTAATACCGGAGGATCATACAATACAATTTACACACGCACATATAATATATACATCATACACGTGTTTTAACAAGGAGGACTATTTGGTCTCAGTTCCTCCCATCTTTGCAAATTTTTTTTTTCAAACAAACTTTTTATTGTAGTGCCACTGGCTTACATCATGGATAGTAGTTTGGAAGAATAGGCTCTCCCCCTAAGGTGTAGTCTCTCCTTAGCACTGACCACAGAAATAGTCATAGTCCTCTACCACAGTTCACCTATTCTCACTCCCCCTGATGCTGACTTTTCTAAGGAGCAGATCTGACTAGGTGCCTCCCTGGGTATCATGCTTGTTTGTACCCTATGCTGTCCCAGATCCCTAGCAGCAACACTCCCAACAACATAGCGGCCACGACGACCCCCACTCTCCTCAGTCTTTCATTAGTCACCCCTGATATTTCCCTGACTAGGGGCTATCATTGTTGACCCAGGGGTAAGGTCATCTTCACTTCACTCTGATCCTTCCCAATACACAGCACATGCTCATGAAAGATTCTCATACAATAAGTTCCCTACAGTGGCCACAAGTTAATTGCTACCCTTGAGCTTTCAGCTCAATCTCAAAGCTCTGTAAAAGCAAAGTACCTCATGTGCTCACATGGGAAATGTGGTGACTGCTAGACTTGATCACTCGTTCAACCAATGTGTCTGATCTGAACTACTTGACATGTTGGTGGATACCACATTCTTTGACTGGATCACAAATATCTGAGCAAGTACTGTGAAGAAGGGTAGGGTTGCTCTGGCCAGAGAAAGAGAGGCATCCCAGAAGAAGCCACAGAGAAAAGGACTGGGAGAAAGAGCAGTGATTGTACCTGTAACAGATGAGGCTGAGGACATGGCTCATGAAAGACATGAGAAGGCAGGATTAAAGCAATGACAGCACTCACCTGGAGTAAGAGTGAGTGATGTGAGGATGAGAAGGCAGGCAGGAGGCATAGTACAGGGGTCATGGAACCACACTGGACCTTTTTCCTTAACAAGTCTTAAAGGTAGAGTGGGGACATTCAGAAGATTACAACAATAGGAGAATACCATTCCTGCCTGGGATTACATTCTCAACTGTACCTACACATGTGCAGCATGCTGTTTACAGATGTGAAGGACAGGGAACTCAGGTGGGGAGAAGATAAATCAATGAGAGTGCATATGCCGGAGCTATCTTCTGTGTGCTCTAAGTCCTGCAGGAAACACATAGCTCTCAACTCTAAGTACCATGGCTAAATGGGGAGAGAGGCTGAAAACTCAGAAACTTGTAAATTCACCTGTGGATATATTGCTTGGAATCTGGTAACAGAGCAGATGTGGTCTTCAACCCATTTAACCTAAGTTCTACATCGAAAAGATCCAAAAATGCTTGTCCCTGTTTTCACACCGACCTTTGGCCAAGAGGTAGGAGTCATGATTCACTGTGTTGAGTTAGAGGAAGGTCAAGGGACAGGAAAAGAATTATACCCATTCTTTCCAACCTAAAGTAAGTTACAAGGTCTAACTTGGTGCTCTATTGTTAGATCTACTCCCAGCAGATACCCTACACAAAAATGCTCCCAGTTTAGAGGAGTAAGAAGATGATGAAGTCATTAGCCTGCTAGAGCATGGTTTCCAAACTGAGTATCTCCAAATATGCCCCAGTGTGCCCTGGTAACCCAGAGTAGTACTGTAGGACCTATCAGCACAAGGCATTTAATCATTTTGATGTAAGACTGCACTATAACCCTTGTGATGTCAAATGTCAAGATTCTTGGTCAGCAATGCTGTAACAAAAAACAAATATCACATGAAAGTCAATGTGGAATGTGAAATAAAGGTGGCAGGTATCCAATCTAGTTCCAAGGTTCAAGGAGCTGTGCACTGCTCAACATATGTCCACATTCCCCTAGGAAGTAACTGTGGTTATGCAAGTAGAAAAGTTTTTTCTTTTCAATACAGGTGTTTTATTTTTATCAAACATTGATATTTGTTTTGTTTTCTATATAACCAATAAAAAAAAGGTATTTGTGATTCTGGGAAAATCACACACAAAAAAACTGAGATGTTCAGGATGCTGAAAATCATTAGCAACCTCTGGGTTCACACAAATAAAAATGTAAATTCTTTCCCTAGGTTTAATAAATCCAATTATGCACTCCTGCTTTCAAAGATAGCACCTGCTATCATTTAAGTCATTTATGTGTTATGAAAAAAAATTTAAGGACCAACAGTATTTAGCAGATAAAGCAATGGTTTTTTTTTTAAAAAAGGATTTTATTTATTTATGCATACAAGAACTGGGAGACAGGCCAGAGGCGTGCCTGTGTGGACTCACCAGAGACAGTGGGGAGCACAACAGGCAGATGCACCAAAATACACTGCCGAGGGTACGAGCAGCACGTACATAAAGCAGGAGAGGTCTGCTGCACCATGTGGGTCACCTCTCTGGCACTGCAGTGGCCACAGAAGCTCCACAGTGCGGTGCTTAACCCCTGTGCCAACAGGGAAGCCAGGCCTCAATGGTAATGTTTTAAAAATTTCAACAGAAAGAAATTATTTTGTTTCCTGGAGATTAGGAGGCAATAAGGAGGGACAGACACCAGGTGGGTCTGGTTCTGGGACTCTGCGGGCAAGCAAGCAAGAGAAGAAAAGAGAAAGACCACATACAAACGGCTCAGAAATCAGTTATTTCTGGAGATTCAGTCCTAGATTCTGTCCACTATGAGAAGGTAAGTAAACCTAGCAGATTGTGATCAGTTAGACTTTGTGCTTGTAAGGTTCCACCTGAAGTGCTAGTCTCCCAGAGGATTCATGAAGCCCAGTTACCCTGACTCAACTCTTTCCTGTCCACTCACTCACCCCTTCCTCCTAGTGACACAACACTTGGGCAGCAAGATGCCAGGGAAGACAAGGGCTGTGCAGGCTAACTAGAGTACTATATGAACCTCCCACAAATACGCTGACCACACTTAGCAGAGCTTTATGTGAGTCATCACACACATTGGGAAGGGTCAGGAAGGAGGAACCTACCCTTCCTGGGCTGGTGCTCTGTACTGGGCCTTTGACCTTTATCTGTTTAGTTAATAACTACAATGTCATCTTCATCCCCATGGCAAAAAAGGAGCAGAATGGGCAGTGAAATGGTCACCAGAGATCACCAAAGCTGCATGTGTCTAGAGGACTGTAGTGGCAGGAAGGTGGCACACTGGAGCAAGGTTCGGGATGGTTCTGGGCAGACGGGTCAAGGAAGGAGAGTCTTGGAGCCCTCGGTGGCTTTTCATACTTTATTTAGTAGAGGTGGCCAGGTACATGGCAGGCAGGGGTGCCGGGGGGCTGGGAGGGGCCTGCCAGCCTCCCAGCCCCCAGCGCATATCACCCTCTCGGTTGCTTCTCTCTCTCTGCTGCTGCTCGTCAGTATTGTTGGTCCTGTTGGTTCTGTTGGTTGGTCTTCGCAGTTCTGGCGTCCTCATGACACCGCCCATTTATGCCCATGTCCAACACAGGTGCGCCCACTTGCGCATGCCCACCCCGGAATGCTCACAGCACCGCAGGTGTCCATCATCAGTGGTGGGAGGGTGGAAATACCTTATCAACCTTTACCCTACAAGGACTAATCCACAGATGCCTCTGCTTGCCAACAACAGGAACAGAGACCCAGTTGACCAGCACCCCAGGCATAGCAGGTGTGTAGTTTGGTTGGGTCCTCTACTCCAATACCCTGGGGCATGTATTTTAGTGGGCCTATCTTTTTCACAGAAGCAGCTGAAACTGCATGGCTTGGAGCTGGGTCTCAAATCAGATTTCTAGAAGTATATTTCCAAAGAACTTCACCCCTGTAAACAAACCAGGGCTGAGACGACTCTCACAACACCTGGCCCGTATCATGTGTGAAATTTCAAGCGTATTTCCTGAAGTCCTGGGGCACAAGCTCAAGGAAGCATAGAACAAGTGGTCATTTATACTTCCCTAATAGTAAGGATCCTGAATGACTATGACTTGAATGTGTTTCAGAGAGGTAACGTGCCTATCAATGCCAAATGACCCCAGCCCCAGTTCAGTTACACATGCCCTTCAAACAGAATAAAGTCACCTCCTTAAAACTGCTCTGGAATCCTGATTAGTGAGTTTGTGACCTGACTCCTAGTTCTTCTGGTTGCAAGATCCCATTCAATGGAGGACAGAGAACCTGAGTGTAATCTACATTCCCCTGGCTCATTTCTGCCTAGGGTAGAGCAATGTTGTATAGTAAGGTTCTTGTATAAAGAGTCATTTGGGGAAAATTTGGGCAAGATTCTACTCAGGGAGAAGAAAAGGGGAAGGACCCTTAGAAAAACTTGGTAATTTCTCAATGCTAGCTAGCCAACTTGCAGCAAAATGAACATCTGTTAAAATGTGGTTACACTTCCTTTTACACTGCCGGTGGGAATGCAAACTGGTCTAACCACTATGGGAAGTTCTGTGAAGGACCCTCAGACTACTAAAAATGGATCTACCATATGACCCAGCAATTCTACTCCTAAAAACATTAACTCAAAAGGAAGTCTGCACTCCTGTGTTCACTGCAGCACTATTTACAATAGCTAAAATATGGAAACAACCCAAATGCCCAAAAACAGACGAATGGATCAAGAATCTGTTACAGGGCCTCCCTGCTGGCGCAGTGGGTTAAGCAACGCACTATGAAGCAAACCGCAGCCACTGAAGCACAAGTTCGATCCTTGCCCTGGCCAGGGAGGGGACCCACATGGTACAGCAGACCTCTCCTGCCTCGCCCGCTGCTGCCCTCGGCAGTGTGTTTCAGTCAGTCTGCCTGTTCTGCTTCTTACTCTGGTGAATCCTCTCACCTCCCAGGACTCTGGCCTGTACCTTAGCTCTTGTATGCATAAATAAATAAATCTTTAAAAAAAAAAAAAAGAACCTGTTACATATATACAGTGGAGTACTATTCAGCAATCCAAAAAGATAAACTTATTCCATTCGCAGCAACATGGATGGAGCTGGAAGGGATATGTCTCAATGAAATAAGTCAGAAGAAAAAAGAAAAGTATCAGATAGTCTCACATATAGGAGAAACAGGGAAATCACAGAAGGGATCAGGGGAAAAAAAGGGACAAAACTAGCAGAATCAGAGACATTCAGCAGGGGAGGGGAAGGAGGAGAGAGAGGGATCAAAACAGGAGAGCACAGGAGTCTATGGTGACAAATCTAGGGTGTCTTGGTAGTGGTAATTTTATGGGGACAACAGCTGCGAGGATAAATCAAACTGTATTAAAATGAACAATGATGTAAAAACAAATTTAAAAAAGTGGGTTACACAGGTTGCAGAACACTAAACCAGAGTGAGTTTATTCCCTATGGGTCCCAGAGCAGAAGCTACTTCTCATTCATGGCAATGGCCTGTTTCATTATGTGATCTGTGTCAATGCAGAAGCACAAACGGGATTACTTTTTCATCTGACTGGCTCAGGAAGCTGGTGGAAACAGCAGTCCTGTCATTAGCCACACTGCGCTGTCTGGAGTCCAGCCAGTGGCCATGTGCCAAGGCAGCTCTTAGAAGTCTTAATCCTCCTTAGTACAATTCATTCATGCCCTGACCCCGAGGACTCTTGGATTTGCCAAATAGGGTCCCATTTCCTCAGATTCAGCCCTATTACTTTCCCAGAACCAGAATACCCAGGCAGAGATGAGCCAGCTGCCTTCCTACTTGAGGAATGTAGATTTACACTCATACTCTCTGTTGACCCTTAGAAGGGACCTTGTAACCAAGAAGACTAGGAGTCAGGACACAGACACATTCATAAGGATTCCAGTCCTTTTGCTTTAGAAACCAATCTGCAGGGCCTCCCTGGTGGCGCAGCGGGTTGGGCAGCGCACTATGAAGCAAACCTCAGCCACTGCAGCACGAGTTCGATCCCTGCTGCCGGTCAGGGAGGGGACCCACATGGCACTGCAGACCTCTCCTGTTGTGCCCGCTGCTCCCCTCAGCAGTGTACTTCAGTTGATCTGCCTGTTCTGCTCCCTGCTCTCTGTGGTGAATCCTCTCACCCCACCCCCCCACACCTCTGGCCTGTACCCCAGTGCTTGTGTGCATGGATAAATAAATCTTTAAAAAAAAAAAGAAAAAAGAAACCAATCTGCAGACTTTTAAAATAAGGCACTCTTATAATTCTGCACCATCTTTTCCCTCCGAAAGTTGCCAGTGCCTAGCGGATGAGCAGCTCAGGTATAGTGAAAGGTTCCATTGTTACAAAGAAGCTACATCATGCTTCTGATGATTAAATCTGGGCGGATAGATTTGCAAGTTTAAAAAAGTTCCTATGATGGTTGTGTACCAAAACCAAAACAAAATTGATATGGATAAGATAAAAACTTCTACCAAAGTCAAATAAAGACAACACAAAAAATCCCTATAGGCCAATCTCAACAAAAATCCTCAACAAAACCCTTGCCAGCAGAATTCAACAATGCATCAAAGGGATAATACACCAAGATCAAGTGGGATTTATCTCAGGGGCACAAGGATGGTTCAATATCTGAAGATCAATCAATGTAAACTACACACCAACAAAAATAAAGGTAAAAACCATATGATCAATAGATGCTGCGAAAGCATTCAGCAAAGTTCAACATCCATTTGGGATATTCTTGGGATAGAAGGAACATACCTTATCATGATAAAATGCCATGTATGAGAAATCCACAGCCAATACTATTCTCAGTGGTGAAAAGCTACAGGCCTTTCCTGTAAGATCAGCAACAAGACAAGGATGTCCACTCTTGCCACTATTCTACAATATAATACTGTTGGGGGGAAAGGAATTACATCAATGGAATACACAAATAAATTTATGGACTCAACCCTCACTCCAGACCACCAGTATTCCAGAACCACAAATCCTATAAAATAATTATCGAAGAGTGGATCACTGGGACCTAAGGGTAAAGTTAAGCAGCCAGGCTGGGTATAAAACCAAACACATGGGCCTTAGGAGTTCTGTTCGTTAGAAGCCATCTCTCTTAATTCAAAGCCAGCTCTCAACGTGCTGCTGAGTTCCAGCTCAGAGGATATAGCAAAATATTTACGGATTTGTATCCCTCTCTTCTCCTTGTGGTATTACTACTTGATTTCGCCTTCTTTTGTAAAATAAAACCTTTCATTACCCTTTGTCGCATGTACTTGCAGTTAATACTTCTAAAATATAAATGCCTTTTCAAGTGTGTGGTTAAAAACCCAGTCAAGTAAACCCACTTTATGTTAGGGTTGCCCTGTAACAATACTAGAAGTCCTAGCCAGAACATTAAATAAGAGAAAAACATACAAGGAATCAAAATAGGGGAAGAAGAAACAAAACTATCACTATTTGCAGATGATATAATATACATAGACAATCCTAAGAACTCCACAGAAAAGCGAATCAAAATAATCAACCAGTTCAGTAAAGTAGTAGGATACAAAATCAACACATAAAAATCAGTAGCCTTCCTATATACAATCAATCTGAAGAAGAAGAAATCAAGAAAACCATTCCTTTTATAATCGAAAAAAAAAAAAAAACAACAACAACAAAAAATCAAATACTTGGGAATAAACCTAACAAAAGAAGTGAAGGCCCTATACAAAGAAACTTATAAAACACTGTTAAAATAAATAGAAGACAAAGAGAAATGGAAAGACATCCCTTGCTCATGGATTGAAAGAATTAATATCAAAATGGCCATCTTACCAAAAGCAATTTACAGATCAACACTATTCCAGTAAAAATCTCAATGACATTCTTCAAAGAAATAGAACAAGTATTGATGAAATTCATATGGAGGCACAAAAATCCTCAAATAGCCAAAGCCCTCCTGAAGAAAACAAAGGAGAATGGAGGTCTCACACTCCCAGATTTCGATAGAGTCATAGTAATTAAAACAGTGTAGTACTGAAACAAACACACATACAGACCAACAGAAACAAATGGAAAGCTCAGAAATAAAGCAACACGTATATGGACAACTAATCTTTGACAAAGCAAAGACTGTGCAATGGAAAAAGGACAGTTTGTCCACTAGTGCTGGGAAAACTGGACCAACATAAGCAAAAGAATGAAACTAGACCACTAGCTCAAAAATCAACTCAAAATGGATAAAAGAACTGATCATAAGACCTGAAACCATATGTAGAAGAAAATATAGGTAAAATACAAGACAAACACCTCAGTAATATCTTTAAAGACTCATCCCCCAAAGCAAAGATAGTGAAGGAAAAGATAAACACCTGGGATTACATTAAACTGAAAAGCTTCTGTACAACAAGAGACATTAACCAAAACAAAGAGACACCCTACTGATTGGAAAAAAATTTTTGCACTCCATACAACTGATAAGGGACTGATCACAGAGATATACAAGGAACTCACATAATTCAACAAAAACAAAGTGAACAATCTAATCAAGAAATGGGCGGAAGAACACTTCCTCAAAGAGGGTATACAAATGGCCAAAAGGCATTTGAAAAAATGTTCAACATCCCTCATAATCAGGGAAATGCAAATTAAAACCACAATGAGATACCACCTTACACCGGTAAGAATGGCACACATCAAAAACCTACCAACAATACATGTTGGTGAGGATGTGGTGAAAAAGGAACTCTCCTACACTCCTGGTAGGAATGCAAACTGAAGCAACCACTATGGAAAGCTGTATGGAGGTTCCTCAGACTACTAAGGGATCTCTCTAAAGGACACAAAAACACTGATTCAAAAGACTATCTGTATCCCTATGTTTATCGCAGCAGTATTTATAATAGGTAAAACATGGAAACAACCCAAATGCCCAAAAACAGATGACTGGATCAAGAAGTGGTATATATACACAATGGAATAATATTCAGGAATTAAAAAAGATAAACTAATGCCATTTGTAGCAACATGGATGGAGCTGGAAGGGATATGTCTCAATGAAGTAAGTCAGAAGGAAAAAGAAAACTACTGGATGGTTTCACTTATAGAAAAACTACAGGGGATCAAGGAAATAAATAAATAAGGCATCAAGGAAAAATAATAAAAAACCACAATTAAACAGACAACCACAAACCAGAGACATCCTGCAAGGGGGAAGGAGGGGGAGGGAGAGGGATAGGGATAGGAAGCCATGGGACTGTGGGATGGTGCATGGGTGAATTGGTGGTGGTGGAAACTCTATGAGGACTACACCTGAGAAAAGAAAGCAAACATTATTAAAAAAATGAATAATGATGTAAAAGATATATAAATTAAAAAAAAACTAACTGTACGGGCTAAAACATAGTCAAGCAGGTACATGCTAATTTTCCCTGATTCCAGAAGGCAAATAGTTGTAGGAAATACTCCATTCTGCTACTGCTATATCAATATACACAATAATTAAGTACTGTGACTATGTGTCAATATTTTCAGATTGGGCCTCCAGCTACAGTTCATAATTCCTGCTCCACAGAGTACTTGATTTGTCTGTCAAGACAAGGCAAAAGTGACAAAACTTCGTCAGAAAAGCAGAATGCAAGGTCTCCCTGGTGGCACAAGGGGTTAAGTTCGCAGCACTATGGAGCTAATGGCAGCCACTGAAGCATGAGTTTGATCCCTGGCCAGGGAGCTAACCCACATGGTGGAGCAGACCTCTTCTGTCTCGCCCCGCAGTATATTTCAGTCAGTCCACCTGTTCTGCTCCCCACTCTGTCTCTGATGAATCCTCTCACCCCACCTCACCCCTGCGCCTCTCTCTGGCCTACACCCCAGCTCTTTTATGCATAAATAAATATTTTGGGAAATAAAGCAAAATGCAAAATTAGAGATCAAAATAAGCAAAGATGTGTCAGAGCCTCCCTGGTGGCACAGTGGGTTAAGCAACACGCTATGAAGCAAACTGCAGCCATTGTAGTATGAGCAGGCTGGGGAGGTGACCCACATGGCATGGCAGACCTTTTCTCTGCCTTGCCTGCCACTCCCCTGAGCACTGTATTTCAGTCGATCTGCCTGTTCTGCTCCCCACTGTCTCTGGTGGATCCTCTCACGGCCCACACCTATGGCCGTACCCCAGGGCTTGTATGCATGAATAAATCTTTTAAAAAAAAAAAAAGGATGTGTGATGAGAGAGTATATGGAACCACAAAACAAAGTGGGATATGGTGGTGGATCTGTAAGTAACTATAACTGTTCACATTGAAAAATCAATCAACCAACCGTAAAAACCACCAGTCCTCTTTACAATCTGTCCCATTTCATAAGATACCACTGACCAATGCTGGTGTCAGTATATCTGCATCTCTGGGAAACTAAGATGCTGAACACTGCTTCTCAAAGCAGCTTGACCTGGCCAAGTCTCTAAATTAGAGGTTGGGAGAGTATAATATATATTAATTCAAACTCTACATTCCTGCTGACCTGGGTCTCAGCTTGTGTCCTTCCTAGGTAAGGGACATTTTCTTACTGTTGCTCCTTTTAAAGCTATTACTCTAACTCCTTTACCAGCCTTCCCATTTACACCTTTTATTTTTAGTCATTTTCCAAAAGAGTTGGGGCCATGTATGTGGTACTGAGACGAGCCTACACTATAAACATGAAAAGCAGAGTTAACAGGACTGTTCATTCATGTATAAAAATCCTCCTACAAAAGGCAGACTCCAAGATGGCCAGAGGAAAACGAAAATCAAAAAGCTGAGGTGGGGAGTGATGTAGACACTTCCCCCACTTAGCAGAGGGCTTCCCAGTGGGAAGGAAACACAGGAGAAAATGGAGAACAGGAGAATCTACGAGACACCAAGAGGGGGAAGATGACATCCACTGCAGAAAACTACAGAAGTGAGCAAGACGTCTAAGAGTGAGAGATTTAGGCTTAGTTTTACTTCTGGTACAGACCAAGAGGCTTCTGAGGATGACATCACACTGATCTTCTGAATCTTTCCTTTTCCAACAAAAGGATAAAAAACAAGTCTTTAAAATTATAAAAATGATAACTTGTTTTTCCAGAACACAAAACATATGATGAATCTGCACACCACACTAAGAGGGGATACCAATGTTTTGGCTAAAATGTTCCAGGACTCACTACATGGCTCACAGTTAGGCCTGTTACATGTAAGTAGAAACAACATTCAACTGGTGAAAAGGACCCTCAATGAGAAAGGTTACATTCCAACCAATTTTCCAACAATTTTATCCCCTGGGAAGCAGCATCAATGAGTAAGCAAGGTTACTGGGGAGTATGTTATGCCTCTAGGTTTCTTGTAAAGCAGCAGTGTGGTGACTGAGAGTGAGACCCAAGACATCCCTTCATTCTATGTTCATTGGGGACAAAAGACAACCCAGGAAACAAGGCTTGCACAAGAACAGTTTTCTTAAAGAGTTATTAACACTTATGGGGTAACCCTTTCTTCAATGATATTATCCTCTGACCTTCATTGTGAAGCTGAATTTTAGATTTGTAAAGAATAAAGTTTTTAGATTGTCAGGTTATATTTGTCATATCCAGGCTCCCTCAAGAAGTGACTATAGGAAAGATGACTTCCTCTCATGCTGCTTTACCTCTCCTACACCCCCCTGCAAAAAAAAAGAAAAAAAGGGAACACAGAAAGTGACACAAAGTTAACACCAGAACAGTAAAGACCCTGTGCCATGCTTTACAAAGTGGAAATGAAGAATGATCCGAAACAACCACTCAGTGAGAACTGACAGTGTCTAAACCAGAGAACACACTCCATGGGTACAGCAAAGGCTGACAAAGGCTGATTCTATACCTTTGTACACTCCAGACAAAGAACAAACCCCAGGGAAACGTGTCAGCTTTACACAGTCTTGATTCACCACCAGGAACCTCTCCTATCAGGTAATGGATTAGCCACACAGAAAACCACCTCCACACATTGCTAAGAGGCCTCAGCCCTCTTCCAACATTCATAGTCCACTTCTGCCCCCAAAATCTGAGTCAGTTTGAGATGGGTGCTTGGATTTAAATAACCAAGATTCACACCCTCTCAGTAACTTGCATTGAGCAGAGCTGTAACTCTCCAGTTTATCTGAGAACAGCTCAGGAAGCAAAGACCCAGGCAAGGATTTAGAGCTTTGTGACAAATAATGTTCTTGCTTACTCTTAATTCTACCTAACTTTCACTGAAGGACCCACAAAAGTCAAGAATCTCCATTACTAACAGGAGAGTGGACATGGGTGCTGGAGAGAAAAAGGTAAATGACATAAAAAAGCATCTGATCTCCTTACAGAGTTCACCTACTTTCAACCTCCTGTTTCCAGTCCAATCTCTCCCGGGCATACTGGCCTTGTTGGCATCTCACAGACATAGATTCAGCTACACAATCCAAGATTTACTTCCTGTCAGACACTGTAGCTTATCCTCAGCATCTGCTTAGGACTAAAAGTCACTTACTGGTTCAGAGCTTTTAGGTTTTCAGAAACCCAAACACCCACCCCAGAGCAGACTATTACACTCACAATGAACCTATAGCATTCCCTGGAACAACTCTACCACATCTGAAGTTGTAGAAATGCATTCATTGTATATAAAAGCGTCAAAGCATGTAGATACACATCTCTGAGAATGGAACCAGCACTGGTTAGTGACTAGTCTGCAGGAACTTCTCCAGTGCAGAAAGATCCAAAACCAAGGAATCTGGAGAACCACGCCATACAACTGTGCCTTACAAAAGGCTCCTTAACGACTCTGCCTTGCTACCTGCCTCAGAGTTGCTCCTGTAGTCCAGGAGCTCAGGACCTCACCCATGAAAAGAGTTAAGGACCCAGGAAAAAGACAAGGCCTGTGGGCCAACCATTGATCCTTGCAGCAGAGAAGTGGAAGTGATTGGAGCAGGGGAATAGAAGGGGGGAGTAAACAACACATTTCATTGAATGCAATATGCCCCAAATTATCATTTCCATATGTAGTCACTCTAGAAAACTGTTTTACTTTTTTTTGAAAAGATTTTATTTTTGCATAGAACTGGGGTGCAGGCCAGAGGTGTGGGGGTCACCTTCCCAGCCTGCTGCAGGGATCAAACCCATACTACAATGGCTGCAGTTTGCTTCATAGCGTGTTGCTTAACCCACTGTGCCACCAGGGAGGCTCTGACACATCTTTGCTTATTTTGATCTCTAATTTTGCATTTTGCTTTATTTCCCAAAATATTTATTTATGCATAAAAGAGCTGGGGTGTAGGCCAGAGAGAGGCGCAGGGGTGAGGTGGGGTGAGAGGATTCATCAGAGACAGAGTGGGGAGCAGAACAGGTGGACTGACTGAAATATACTGCGGGGCGAGACAGAAGAGGTCTGCTCCACCATGTGGGTTAGCTCCCTGGCCAGGGATCAAACTCATGCTTCAGTGGCTGCCATTAGCTCCATAGTGCTGCGACTTAACCCCTTGTGCCACCAGGGAGGCCCAATATAAGTATATTAAAAGATAACATTAACAAGGCATGTGTGAACCTGTCTGAATGGGGAAGAGATATCTTTTGGAGCCAACATCGGAATTCTTAAATATGGGATGCAATTACTATCCAATTTCTTGTATATACCAATGTATATTGCAGATTTATAGACCAATGCTCCCCCTTTGCTAAAAAATAGGACAAAAACATTAATAAATCTTTTTTATTGTAGCAAATATACATACAATTTATTATTTAACCACACAGTCCAGTGGCACAAAATGCATTCACATTGTTGTACAACTATCACAACCATTCATCCCCATAAACTTCTCATCTTATAAAACTGATATTCTGACCCCATTAAACATCAACTGCCCAGTTCCTCTTTCCAGTTTCTCTGACAGTCACCATTCTATTTTGTCTCTACTCAAAGTACCTCACTAGTGAGTGGTATTACACAGCATTTATCCTTATATGTTTGGTTTCTTTCACTTAATGCATCATCAGGCTTCATCCATGTGTCAGAACTTTCTATCATCTGGATGGTCTACACTTTGTTATCCATTAATCCATCAACAGATATTACGACTGCTTCCAGCTTCTGACTAATGTGAACAATGCTGCTGTGAGCATGGGTGTTTACGTTTGAATCCCTGCTCAGAAATGCTCTTATTCAAAAAACAGATTTACCTAAATAGAAGAAATAAAATCTCACACCTGCAACTTACTTTGTAAGGACTTTAGTGCGTGTGGTGGTGGTGAGGGTTGGTGGGGAGAGAGAATCACTGGTATGGTTAATAATCCAAGACTTAGAGCCGAACTCGACTTTCACAAAGTGAGAGATTTGCATGCAATATGACTTTCTCTTCAATATGAGCGGTACTTCAGGAAACTGAAGTAAGAAGTGTGCCTGCCTCCATGGAGACCTGAGTGACACACCTTACTCAGGGGTTAGGTACTTCAAAGCAGAGGAGCTCTGAGTAACAAAGTTGAGTAAGACCACTCAGGAAACTGTTCAGAGAGCAGAATGCCCAGATGAGTATCAACTGAAGCTCCTGCGGGAAGGTGAGTAGATAGGATGAGGGAACCAGCACTTTTTTTTCCATAGAAGAGGGGTGTGGACCAGAGATGCAGGGGGAAGAGGCGAATGGATGAGTGGATTCACCGGAGACAGAGGGGGGAGCAGAACTGGCACACTTACCGAAATACAATGCCAAGGGGAGCAATGGGCAAGACATGTGAGGTCTGTTGTGCTGTGTGGGTTAGCTCCCTGCCCTGGGATCGAACTCAGGCTGTAGAGGTGATCGCACTGAGACTTAAACCCTGTTACCAGGGAGGCCCCAGTAGTCTCCTTGATGGTAACACCCAGATTAGAGATGGATCACATGGTGTCAGGGTACCTCCGCTGCTCCAAGAGTTGACTAGCTGGTGTGAAAGGGGAGGAAGTGAAGCCATCTCATAAAGGCTTTCGAAAGCATCAGGCGAGTTTTGGACCACAGTGAACACACAAAGGGGGATGCAGATTGAGAAAATAACTTTCAAAGGCTCCAGAAACTGGGTTGAGGTTCCAGAATCTACTGGGCCACCAGTTCCTCATAATTAAAAGGAGGGGACTGGAACACAGAATCAGGAAAGAAACTTTGTTCCTTTCCAGAGCTGTTTTGTGAGACACACCAAATTTGGTCAAGACCACTGATACTACACCAACCACCCCCAAAAACTTGGATGGCACCTCCCACTGATGTAAAACACACGGGTCAATTTTCATTTCCCCTTTTCTGGCCTAGGCAACCAAGCAATTGTTGCTACCCAGAATGGGGTCCTGGGTGAATTAGCAGGGTGGCAGGTACAGTCCCTGGCAAATGGAAGAGGGCAGAACTGGGAGTGTACTGTTCAGTGACTGGCATTGATGAGCTCTTTCAATGAAGAAGGGGAATCGCAACAGCACCATCTGCTGAGAGGAGAGAAAGGTCAGAACACAGGCACTGAGTCCTCAGACCTGACAGTTTGGTGAAAAGGACCACCTGGGTCCCCAACATGCCAAGGCAACTAGAATAGGCAAGGCCAGAACATGAAAATCTTAACATAAGCTGCAGCCTCTCTGTAACAACTGGGAAAAACCAAAGTGCAGAACCATACCAGAATCATTTCATATCTTCCCCTTCTGTTCGGTTCCCACACTCTAGCCCAAACTCACATGCTTCCATGCTGAGACACTAGTGTCTGCAGCCAGTGAGAGTTGAGACCATCCAAGATGTCTTTAAATTACTTGTTTTAGAAAATAAGGCATTTTACTGCCTTAAAAAAATCAGGAAATTGGCAGGCACCATCACCCAATCACAAACCTCTATCAGGATAGCTAACTCAAATGAATCCTAGAGAATAGAAGCTGGGAAAGGTGTAGTATTTTGTGTGAGCACTGGGTCCTCTCTCCCACACAGTACACCACAATCAAGAACTCACCCTCAGAAAAGAAGACACAGGTGCTACTTCCCAGGGGTTTGTCGGGTCCTCTGGTCTGGAGGAGGATTTCAAATTTTCATTTTGTCTGTTGGAGACGTTTGCAAGTAAAAACCACGTGACTTCCATGCCAGGGAGTGTCACACACTGGAACATAAAATTCCACCCCCCAAATGACAGGACTTGGAATAAGGTATTTTGAAATCTAGAGAATGGAACTCCAGAAGACTTTACTGAGGATGCAACCCGGAATTATAAAACTAACCTTCCATTGAGTCAGCCCCTCAAATCCCCCAAATCCCTAATGACATAAAAAAGAGACAAAACTAACTGACTTGCAGATTATTTTGAGTATATTCAATGGAATCAATGTTAAAATTTTAGTACTGGATCATTTCAATTCTTTTCAAAATGCACTGACTTACAGTGGTATTTTTGCTGTGACTCCACTAATTCTGTTACCACATTAGAGCACAAAAATAGAATTTGTTCCCTTGGAGTTTACCAGTTGCCATAGAAATGGCATCAAAATACATTATACTTTCAGTGAAGAAATGTACCATGGATGTTGAAAAAGAAAAACCCTTATCAAATATGGTTCAAGCTCAAAGCCCTTTAATAATAAATGTGTGAAAGACAACCCAGACCATCACCCTAACAGACATGCTATGGGCCTGGGAAGAAATGATGCAGCCACTCAACATGCACACCAGCCCCTTGCCAAGACCCTCCAGGGAACTATAACTGAGAGACCCAGTCAGGCTAACCTCCTAGCTGGGACCTACCATATTTTATACCACACCCACCCACACTGGAGGACATCACAGAGGCAATGGAGCTCACAATACACACACCTACTTTCTTTCCACTCCAGGACTGCAATTTTAGGTGTTTTTATTTGTCCCATTTCCATATTGACCTTTGTTTATAAATCTGTATGCCCCCACTCCCCCAAATCACAAGTTTCCTCAGGGATACAAACTATTAAAGATTTTATTTCAACTCATGGTATGATTTAAGAGGTTTTAGAACATATTGTTTAGCAATGAACAAAACATTGCAAACTCCAAATCAAGGGGTTTAGTAAGGGCTGAGCTTGCTCCTTTTGTTAACTTTGTTTCTGTGATTCAACTGTTGCTCTCCAACAAGTATCAATATGGTCTGCCATGCTTCTGACTTTTGCTGCTGATGTGCTAACAACAGGCATGACTCTCAAAGAAGGTAACGCTGAGATCAACAAGCCAAAAATCAAATTTTGGTCCATGCTCCCAGGCCAGGATGACAACTGCATATATCCTGCCATTTGTGTTCGTGGTTTAGGTGAAATCTCTGAACTTCTGTGGCTGTTACCAACAAACAATGGATTCAGCACAAAAAGTTTACCTTCATGGATTCACATTCTGGCCCAGGGTTGGAGGGGCAAAAATTAAAAATTTAAAATTATGGATGTACTATGGAGAAAGGGAAAAAAAAAAAGGAGGCAGAAACACACGTGACTAGAGCATTTTCTTAATCTGTATTCCTTGGGACTTTCACAAAATGAGACTTCCTAGTTCTAACTATCTCATTCCTTTATATCATGCATTCAAGGGCTATCAGTCCACCCTGATATCAAATTCTCTCCACTGAAACTTCTCCTTCCTGTGTATATTACTCCCCCAATGATTTCCTGTATGTACATATGTATGTATTTTGAATACATACAGTAATAGCATCCAGTAATAGCATCTTCAACTTATCATTTTTTAAAAAAGATTTATTTATGCATACAAGAGCTTGGGTACAGGCCAGAGGCAGGGGGTGAGAGATTCACCAGATATGAAACGGGGAGCAGAACAGGTAGATCTGTTACAGGGCAGTTTTAATATAAAATGGGTTTGTTTGTTTGATTAGGTCCTCACCCGTGTGCCTGAAAGGTATTCATAATGTTTTAATTGTAGGTACATATAACAAAGGTTAATAAAGGGTTTTATTTATAAGAGAAAGGGAAATAGTATACTGAATAATATAAGAAGAGAGGGATACAGATCTGTAAATGTTTCACAGTTTTTTTGGAGCTGGAACCCAACAGTGTGCTGAGCTGGCTCCCAAAGAAAAAAGGGACCCCCCAATGTCTTTTATACTTATTTTAGCTGTTTAACTTTATTCTCAGGTTTTAGTGATTTGTTTTTTGATAATGATTTTATGGGATTTGTAGTTTTTGGATAATGTAGGTTTGGAATGGGGGTTGAAGTTTATAACCTCTTTCTGTAATTTATTTAGGAGAACCTTTTCCCCCTAACACATCTAATGAAATACACTGCTGAGGGGAGCAGCGGGTGAAGCAGGAGAGGTCTGCTGCACCATGTGGGTCCCCTCCTTGGCCAGGGATCAAACTCAGTGCTGTAGTGGCTAAAGAAGCTCCACAGTGCATTGCTTAACCCATTGCACCACCAGGGAGGCCCCTTCAAATTATCATCCTTAAAGATGAGAAAGTAACAGACTATTTAAATGAAAATTTAATATAAGACAACACGGCTTCTTCAAGTCATTCCATACGACTTGACATTTTGCCTAGACACTGATTACAAGGAATCAGAATGCAGACATATTTTCCTGCAGTCAAGTGTCAGTTCAGTCATCCCTAATGTCACCTCAGGCAGGTTTACACAGTGATAGCATAAAGGATACTAATTTTTTCTGTTATACTGTAACAGGGTCATCCCCAAGAAAGGGGAAAGTTCCAAAATCCCGGTTCTGCCCTAGGTGGGTGGAGCTAAGCAGAAAAAAAAATTCTGCAAAGAAGAGGACAAAAGAAAGGAAGGAAGAAAACACAGGATAAAAAGCAGCAAGGAGACCTGGAGGAAGCACGTAAAGCAAAGCAACTTGTAAAAAACTGCGCTTGCTTTTTAGTCTTAAACTAGTTAAAACAAATATGGGTAAAAAACCCATGGGGAGGTTAACAACAGCAGCTTTCATCTTAATTTTAATTTTACTCTTTTCCTCCCAAATTACTCCAACTCTTTCTCACCCTTTTCTATGGGTCTCTACTAAAAAACCCTTTAGACACGTGGCAAGCTTTTAGGCCTTACTTTAAGCCAATCCTATTTAACTAAACTTTTACCCTCATGGAGATGGGTAACTTTAAATGCTTAACTTAGTAACTATATTCTTTATCCTTTCTATATTGTACCCTAATTGTATTAAAGTTCCTTTCCATTAAAAATTTTATATGTTTGTCCTAATGTGACAAATGGCAAAACCCATTCAGAGAGGGTAAGTTTGGAAACTCTAAAGTACTCCTCTCCCTACCCTGTAACAATGCCAGTTATTTTACTGGTAGTATTAATATAATTCTCTAAATAAATGCCACAATCTTAAGCAGTGTTGAGTGACAGTTAGTCAGCTAAACAAAACCCAATTTTCACTGAAAAAAATATGTCCCACCTTTAAATAGCAAAGTCCACCAGGAAGAATGCCCTTATTACAAGTCACTGTCTTAAGGACCCTACCCTGATCTTAACAATCTCTCTATCCCAAAACCCTCATAAGTTGCATAGCTCTTATGAGTCAAAGACAAAAGTGCTTCTAGTCACAACTTCTATAACCCTATACAGGATGAAAGACTCAAGTGATTCATCTATACCCCAAAGGGTCTCTCTTGCTGCCAAAACTGCTGGCATCAGAAACCCTTGGCATTATTTGAATTACACAGTGGACTATGTGAACAAAGGAGATTTTTTTTTTAAAAACTCAAACACCTCAAACTAAAAGCATCCTTGGTTTGGTCACAATCTTGAACCTGTGAATATTTAGCAAAGGAAGAGCAACTCCATTCATCAATGAGTAGGTACAAGAATGAGTACCTTCTGGATTCAATAACCCTACAAAATTAAAGCCCATGCTCGACCACCATGCTAAGTGCGTGTCCTGGTTACCCACATCTACTATGCATGCCAACAGCTCAAGGGGCCAACAGAAGCACCACTCAAATAAGTGACATGCAGTTGCAAAGCCAACGAGTAACAGATCTTTAACTTAAAATAAGGTTAAGTAAACCTAAGATGCCATAAAAACTGAAGTTAAAAAGTAAACCTGAAACTAAATACTTTAGCTATACTAAAATGGCTGTTTGAGACATTCCTGGCCACTGGTGAAGGTCACAACAAAGCTCCACAACAGTAGAGAAGGCAGGCTTAACTCTGTTCGTGGACACCAAATTAGAAAGAGAAGAACAGTGAAAGGCACAGGAACAGGAAGCAGTAGGTGGCAACTGCCCCTTTTACAAAAAGAAAAAAACAGCCAACAATTTAACTGTCAAGGTAGAGGGCAACAGCCTTAGGCAAACTGTGCAAGCAGCACTCATTGATCTGTGGCAAATAAATAAGATCCAGCAAAGCTGCTGGCAACAGCTACTGAAAAGAAGACACAAATTTTTTTACTGTGGTAAAATATATAGTGTTACATTTACATTTCCTACCATTTAAGAAAATGTACAGTTCAGTGGAATTAAATACATGTGCACTGTTCTGTAATCATCAACACCCCTCTTTTCCCAATTAGTATCTGTTACAGGGTAGGGAGAGGAGCACCCCAGGACTTTTAAGCTTGCCCTTTTTGAATGGGTTTTGCCATCCGCCGCATTAAGACAACATATAAGGCTTTTAACGGAAAGGAACTTTAATATAATTAGGGTACAATACAGAAAGGACAAAGAACATAGTGAACTAAGTTAAGCATTTAAAGTTACCCATCTCCTTGAGGGTAAAAGTCCAGCCAAATAGGATTGGCCCAAAGCAAGCCCCAAAAGCCTGCCACACGTCCAAAGGACCTTTCAGTAGAGACCCATACAAAAGGGTCAGAAAGAGTTAGACAAATCTGGGAGGAAAAGAGCAAAATTAAAATTAAGATGAAAACTGCCATTGTTAACCTCTCCACGGGTCTCTCACCCACATCTGTTTCAACTAGTCCAAGACAAAAAGCAAGCGCAGTTTCTTCACATGTGTCTCTGCTCCACGTGCCTCCTCCAGGTCTCCTTGCTGCTCCCCATCTTGCTTCCTTCTTTCTTCTCTGCAGAAATCTTCTTTTCCTCCTCAGCTCCACCCACTTAGGGCGGAACTAGGATTTTGGAATTTCCCCTTTTCCTGGGAAGACCCTGTTACATATCAGCCACAAACTGAACTTCTGAGCTCTCTGTCACCCAACAATATCTCACCCAGCTCCCTCCCCCAATCCCTGGTAACCACTATTCCACTTTGTCTCTAAACTTGACTGTTCTGGGTATCTCATATAAATGTAACCATACAATTGTTGTCCTTTGTTGTCTAGCTTCTTTCACTTAGCATGTCTTCAAGGTTCTTACAAGTTGCAGAGTGTGTCAGAATTCCCTCCCTTTTACAACTGTATAGTCCACACCACAGATGTTTTATACTGTTTATTAATCCCTCAGTGAATTTTTGAGTTGTTTTCATATTTTGGCTACTGTGAACAGAGTTGCAGAGAACAATGTGAAGGCACGCCCATTCTTACCTCAGGGCCAGAGGTTCTAGTAATTCATTTCAGAAAATTTTCCATCCCCAAAGACTAATAAAAATATCAATAGCTTGGGCCTCCCAGATGGCACAGGGGTTAAAGTCAGCGCTATCAAGCTATCCCGCCAGCCAGCCAGCCACTGCTGCCTGAATTTGATCCCCAGCCAGGGAGCTAACCCACAAGGCACAGTAGACCTCTCCTGTCTTCCCTGCGGCTCCTCTCAGCAGTGTATTTCAGTAGATTCACACCACTCTGTCTGGTGAATCTTCTCACCTCCTGCAACTCTGACCTACACCCCAGATTTTGTATGCATAAATAAAAATAAATCTTAAAAAAAAAACAAAACCAATAGCTTCTGCATACAGTGGGCAGCATCTAAGAAACCTAGATAGATGCCTAGACCCCTTCCCACAGAAAATTCAATTCCCTTGGTTGTATTCTGAGTATGTATTATGAATTTTATAAGTTTCCTAGGTGATTTTAATGTCCAGGGCAAGACTGTGAACCATTGCACATCAAGATTAAAAAATAGGGTGTGGGCCTCTCTGGTGGCCCAGGGGTTAGATTCTGCAGCATGAGTTTGGTCCCTGGCCAGAGAGCTGACCCACATGGTGCAGGAGACCTTTCCTGTCTCACCTGCTGCCCGTGGTTCTCTTCAGCAGTATTTCAGATATGCCTGTTCTGCTCCGGACTGCCACTGGTGAATCCTCTTCCCGCCTCCCCCCACACCCCATTACTCCTGTGTACACTCCAGTTCTTTTATGCATAAATAAAAACATATCTTTAAAAAAAATGGTGTGCCATGGCAGGACACAAATGTAATTCACAGCAATTTTTACATAATCTAAAACTAAACATTTCTTTGTTGAGTAAAAAAAAGGAAAACACTGAGGCAGAATGTTTTCCTTCCCTTGCATTTTTGCAGCTATAAACCGATAAAGGTCTGGATATGCAGCTCATGGTGTAGGAAATACACACTAGCCCTGTGTACACATCTGGCAAGCAGGCACCAGGCATTGCACAGTAATCCTCACTAGTTAGGAGGAAACATCCTCATGTATATGTTTTCTTTTTGATCCAGCAGCCGGGAGTGAGAGGAGCAATATATTCTCCCACAAGCACTGAACACAACCAAAACTTGGCTATAATTGCAGGGCTATTTCTGAGTGTGGAAATTTCTCCTTTCCCACTGTTTTTTTTTTAACCAGGAAAGTTTTCTAAGGTTCATCAAGTCAGGTCTTGGGATTTCTCTGCTTGGTTCCCAGGGAATGTTGTAAATGATGGCTGGCTGCCACGACTAATCCAAAATGAACAAAATCGCTGATCTCCTCAGAGCCTGGGGCTCTAGAGACTGGCTGATATCCAAGATTCTCAGGATGCAAAGAGTCAGTGTGTGTGGAGCAAGGTCTGGAGTTCCGGGTCCTTTATGAAAAGGGATGGCAAGCTGTTCCAGATCTCAGATACCAAAAGTTGCTCAGAGAACAAAAAGCAGTCTGCCTTCAAAAAAAGGGAAAGAGACAAAACTATTTTTCAGCTATGAATGTTACTCTAATTGCCTCAAACACCACAGTACTATTTTGTACTGTTTAAAATTTCCAAGTCAAGCTACCAACTAGAGGTTCCAGGAAGGGGGTTCTGTAAAGAAGCCCATGGAACTGTTACAGGGCAGGAGAAGAACAAGTCCTACAGATGAAGCTGAATCTTCCACTCCTGAGAACCAACTTGTTGAAGGAAGCGATACCATATCTAATGCAATCTGGATAGAGTTTATTGCAGTTTATTGTTTGTACTGACTATGTCCCTGGCACCTCAGTGCAATGGGCCACACGCTAGGAGCCCAAGAACTCATTCAGGTTCCCTCTCAGAGATGCTTGCTATTGCTCACATAGGTACTATTCTGACACTCTTGATGTCTTCCTTTTAATATACTAGGCCTTCTCTGCCTGCAATACCCTGTCCTCCACAGTACCCCATCCTGGCAAAGCCCTCTTTAAGAAGCTTTCCCTGAGCTCCCTAACCTTTGCCCAACTCAAGTCTGTCTTAGGTGGCCTTCCCTATTGTCCTGTGGCCAGACTTATCACAGGATCTACTTAATACTGAGAAGCTAGATGTTTCCCTGACAAGATCTAGGCCAAAGCAAAGATGTCTTTACCCACTACCCCCTTTCAATATGGTGCTGGAAAATCCTAACCAGTACACTGAGACAAGAGAAGGAAATAAAAGTAATACACACACGATTGGGACAGAAAAAATAAAACTGTCTTTATTTGCAGGTGGTGTGACCATCTATGTAGAGTCCCAAAAAGTGACTAACAAAAAACCTATTACCTGGAACTAAGAAGTAACATAATAGTGGGCCTCCCTGGTGGCGCAGCGGGATTGAGCGCCGCTCTGTGAAGCATCAAAAGTGTGAGTTCGATCCCCGGCAGGGAGGGTACCCACATAGCACAGCAGACCTCTCCTGCCTTGCCCACTGCTCCCCTCAGCAGTGTATTTCAGTCAAATCTGCCTGTTCTGCTCCCTGCTCTATCTCTGGTGAATCTTCTCACCTCCCGTGACTCTGGCCTGTACCCCAGCTTTTGTGTGTATAATAAATCTTAAAAAAAAAAAAAAAAAAAAGCAACGTAGCAAAGTTATCACATATAGAAATCAACCGCTTTGTTTTAAATATATCTTTTTTTAAAAAAGATCTGTTTTTTTGCATACCAGAGCTGGGGTGCAGGCCAGAAGTGTTGGAGGTAGGGGGGTGGGGAGGGGTGAGAGGATTTACCAGAGACAGAGTGGGGAGGAAGACAGGCGGATCGACTGAAATACACTGCTGAGGGGAGGAGCAGGCAAGGCAGGAGAGGTCTGCTGCGCCATGCGGGTCAGCTCCCTGGCCTGGGATAGTGAGTGCTACAGTGGCTGTCGATAGCTCTGTAGCCTGTGACTTAAACCCCTGTGTCACCAGGGAGACCCCCTCAATTGCATTTCTATACACCAGCAATCAACAATTAGAACTTGAAATTACAAGCAACCACAGCATCTATCAAATTGTGATTGTGTTTATTATTCTACTTCTAAATTCATATTGCTATGGACAGCATACTTAGCAAGTGAAAGGACCCAATAAATATTTGAAGAAACCTGGAAATTAACTACAGATGCTACTCACATGAAGCCTAATGACTGAAACAAAGCTTCCACCCTCTCCATTCCCAACCTCAGAGACAGGCAGGAAGCAACAGCTGGCAGGAAGAACCACTGTGTCTTTACACAGCTGTAATGTAGTACATCACGGGTTGCTAAAGTTACAGGGAGTCAAGAGAGTCAGGATAAAGGTAAGGTGGCCCCAGTGCTAAGTCTACTAACCTCTCAATTGTGCTGAGCACTGGCTTCTAAAGCAGCATTCTGCCCAAGGGCAGAACTTTAAATATGAGTATTGAAAATCCAGGATTCTAGGGCCTCCCTGGTGTTGTAAGGGTCAAAGTCTCAGCACTATAAAGCTGTCACCAGCCACTGTGGCAAGTGTTCGACTCCCCAACCAGGGAGCTAATCCACATGGCGCAGCAGACCTCTCCTATCTTGCCACTGCTCCCCTCAGCAGTGTACTTCAATAGATCTACCTGTTCTACACCCCACTCTGTCTGTGCATCTTCTCACGCCCTCCCCACACCTCTGGTCTACATCCCCGTTCTTGTATGCTAAATAAATTTTAAAAAAATAAAATAGTATCTTAAAAATAAAAGTATTAAAAAGAGAGAAGAAAAAAAAAAAAAGAAAACCCAGAATTCTAAAGGGTGACAAACCAACTTTGAAAGTCTGAAAAATCTGCTTAACAAAGGAGGCGTGTCCACAGAGACTTCTCTAAACTGGAGAACAATTGTTTTCTCCCTAGTCCTCTAGCATACTTTTCTTTCCCTCCCTCCCTTTCATGGGCAGAGGTGTGAATAAAATGCATTCTTCAGAGTCAGTAAAACCTTTCAGTCCAAGGTTCCATTTCTGTTCGGATTTTGTACTGTAGCTACCCTTTATTTTTGTAAGGACTAAAAAAAGAAAAAAAGCAATCACATAGTTTCTAGCAAATATGAAAAGAAAAATTAGTTCTTTATAACCATCCTCTCCACAAATAGTTAATGGTAAGAGGTGAAAAAGCAGCAACTCTCAGTTATAATCTCAAAATCTAGACAAAAGATACAGTGTGACACAGTATCCAGGTCTGACATGGTGCTTGGAATTGTGGCACTCTCAAAGTCAGAAAGGGCCTTTTCTGCCACCTAGATTATGAGGTCTTCCATGTTGTTCCTTCTGCAATTCAAATTTACTAAGAGGTTTTCCCTTTTCTGCTGAACAAATTTTAGGCACAATATATTACTCCCTCATCTTAGAAAACAAGCAAGGTACAAAGAAGAGAGAAATATTAAAAGCCCCTCTCTCTACACAGTTTGTACTTTGTCTTGGGGTGTGGCTCCAGTTGGTTTTCAAGTATTTTACTCATTTCAAGCATTTACTTCATTAATACCTGACACAGTCTCTTACATCTTCCTTGTGGTGCCCACTGGAAAGATACAAGGAAATTTTATTTGCAAAAGTTAATGGGTTTCTTTATGTCTCCAAATGTTGACATTTCATCTGTTTTGAATTTGGGTTCAGGTCTAGCAGAGAGAGCCCACCTGTTAACAAGAGAATACAGGATGCAGGCTCCAGCTTGGAATCCTCATTTCCTCTGCATGAGGTCAGGACACACAAAGTAGCTGGTTCACTTGGAGTTAAACAGAAGAGCATAACAGAAAGAGATGCTGTCTCTGTGTGTCCCCATCACTGATTTCAGGCATTTCTAGCAATCTCATCTTCAAGGTGAAGGTAAAACATAACAGGAAGTTCTGTTATCAGTCATGTCCTCAGCTAGGAGAACCATTAGGAGCCACAACATGACAGGTAGCCAGACACTGGGTTAGGCAATAGCCAACAACCACAAGAAGGGCTTCTCTGTAAGCTGACAATGGAGTATGGGTGCTTCTGTCAGGCCCAGTACCCACAAACTAATTCAGACTTCATTATTAAGCAATGGTTTACTAGTGGACTCTGCAAAAACACAAACATGGTGCACAACGGGAAACATTTGCTATAAGCACTGCTGAGATATTTGGCTTGTTTTTGCCTGAATTTTGGCCATGGCTAAGTCTACAAAACTATAGTTAACTAGAACGGCTGTCAAAAAAAGAAAAAGAAAAGAAATACAATATGCTCTCCTTGCACTCATTATTTCCCCTCACTGTAAAGTAATTTTTGAGATTCCACCAGTTGCAGGATCTCTTCCTGACATTAAGCTCCTCTTCCTTTGTATTCCTCATGAGTGTTTTCTCAGTCAGCATGGAAGAGAGCAAAGTCAAATGTAAAGGTAGTATTGATGAACTTCAAATTGACCTTTTTCAAAGCCTGTCACTTTATATGCACCAGCAAGGAACTGCAGAGGGGGAGCACTCACTTCTTAGATCCCCCATCATACACCTTTTCAGTAGGATAAAGTCACCGATCACTTCATGGAAGTGGACAAAGCCACCATGAAGGCTGATAGTCTTGTCAGCTCACAATAACTGGAGGCACTGCTCATGATAAGTTTGCCATATTTAGTAAGGTAGCCCAGGCAAATCTTGTAGTTTTGTATTGATCTCAGCATGGAGATGACAATCCTTCCATCCAGTCTCAATACAGGCACTCTTACGCATTCTTAGTTGGTCTGATGGGGCAGTTTCCTAATATACCACAAGCTCTAACCTCTTTGTAGTCTTTGCCCTGGGTAACTCTAATGACATCCATTCTCTCATCCTGCCTAAACATTTGATTCACAGGGTCCTGCTGATCCAGTTTCTCATGAGCCTGGTCTAGTTTCTTGGTCACCACACACCTCTGTTCACCTAGATCTCCATGGAAGTGAACATTCTCTGGTGTAGAGGGAGAAGGCAGTGTGGGAGTGGCCGGTGACAAGATGACCTGGCAGTACTTTAAATTGCTGAAATCCTTCTTAGATTTGTATCAGTTCTTATAAACTCATCTTTTGGTGTAGGGTTAGAGAAATCAGGTCTTCCACCCTCCCACCACTGGTGTGATGATGGACACCTGCGGTGCTGCGAGCATTCCAGGGTGGGCATGCGCAAGTGGGTACACCGAGTTTGACACGGGCTTAAATGGGCGGTGTCATGAGGACTCCAGGACCAAAAGTACTGACCAACACGAGCAGAGAACGAACGAGCAGCAGCAGCAGTAGCAAAGCAGCTGAAAAGGTGAGATGCGCTGGGGGCTGGGAGGCCTGCTAGCCCCCCGGCACCCATGCCTGCTATGTACCTGGCCACCTCTGACAATAAAATGCATAAAAGCCACCAAGGGCTCCAAGACTCCCTTCCTTGACCCGTCTGCCCAGAACCATTCCAAACCCTGCCCAGGGTGCCGCCTTCCTGCTGCTACAACAGTCTTGAAGATTTCAGAGGTTTCCACAGAGCCCACTGCCTCCGAACTCTCTGCTTGGATCCTAGCTACTGGTCTCTGCCAGTCTTGCAGGCCAGGAAAGTTGTGAGGTGGATGGGCTTGGAATAGCCATTCTTGGGAAGCTCTTCACATTTTCATGGTACCAGTTGTAACACTTTCCAGGCAAAAAACAAAGGGATACACGTCTGGGAACAGGAAACTTCTTAGGAGACACTCTGCCATAGAACCCTGGGTTAAGCTACAGTCCTAATGTAAAAACTGTGGTCTTTCACTTCCATCCCCATACCCCTTAATAAAGATACATATAAAATAGCACTTCTTACTAGCTGAGTTGTAGACTAAACCAAAATTGTAGTAATCTATTTCCTACACAACCAGTAAATCAGCTTATGATTCATTCCTAGTTAAAATGTATAGTCAATCCAACTTCACCTTAGGTATTAAAAAAATAGGTCCCACAATAAGGGATCCCCCCAAGTAGCTAGGGCTAACTTCCCATGGCTAGCTAGCTGCTAGCATGTCACTTTTATAGGTTGTGACCTGGGCGTTGCTGTCAGCACACTGTCACTGGGGTACCACAAATATCTGAGGACACAGACTGGGAAGCAAACATCCTCAGCTGCCCACACAAGTGCCTAAGGCACCAGCTGGCCATCACCTAATTGAGAGTCCAGCATCTATCTTATGACAGAAGATCCCAAACTTCAATAGGTGATAATTATGCAGGAATGGTGTAGGGTAAATGGAAAAATTTTCAGGACATCTGCGGTCCTGCACGAATGCCTACTTCAAGTAGGGTATGGGTATGAACAAGTGGGTGCACCTGGGCTTAGACACAGGCATATAAGGGTGGTGTCATGAGGATGTCAGCAGAAGAGGACAAGGAGAGAGCATAAGCAGGGAGAGAGAAAGGGAGGAGCAGCAGAAGTAGAGACAAGAGGCTAGGGAGCCCAGAGAGTGAAGATGCACCGGACGCTAGGAGGTCTGCCAGCCTCCTGGCCCCCCTGCCTGCCGTGTACCCGGTCATCTCTGATACAATGATGTAATAAAAGCCTGAAAAAACCACCGAGGGCTCCAGGACACTTCCTTTACCTGTTTGCTTGGAATCATTGAGAAGTTGCTCCAAACTTTGCTGGCACCACAAATGGGCAGAAGGCCGCCCCCTCCCAAAAAACCCAAACATTTAAAAAATCCTTCCTTAAAGAGTTCTACAATTTTCATAGAAAGTCTCAATTCCTTTTCAGTGATGTACTCTGGTCAGCACAGTAATTAAGTTCTTGGTAGGGGTAGGGAATGCAATGAAAGGAAAAGTGGGGTAAGATGTGGAACATCCAGGTTATGATCAATCCCAGAGCTAAGATGCTGTAGGGGAAGTGGAGTGGCTCAGGCTTTTTTCTGCTTTCCTGTCACTGGCCTCTATGGCTGGCACCTGGGATCTTGTTTTCCTCCAAGGTTTCATTGTCCACATGTGATAACGTGTTGGTGCAAAAAGCACTAGGGAGCACGAGGGGGTACACCTGAGTCAGAAGCCTGAGTGCACAGGGCATGTATACCTTTAAGTGGAAAGATGAGACAAGATTGAGAAAAGAGAATGCCAGAGAGAGGCCAGAGATCATGGGGGTTGGGGGATTCAATTGCTGCCTGCCTCCCAGTCTCCTGCCTCAGCATTCAAGCCTTGTTAAATTTATTAAGGGCTCCAAGACTCTTCCATCAACCCAAATCCACAGTGAACCTGCCTAGTCTGGGATGGTTGCACTAGACGCTCTAACCTCACACAAAACTCCCAATGTGAACAGATGTAGAATATGGAAATACTTCTATGGCTCCTTTGAGGGCCCAGTGTAAGCTCAATGAGCAAATCAGGCTTTTTACGCCCTCCTGCTAGCGTGGATGCCAGAGGCCGAGGTGTATGGGCATGGGGCTCGCAAACCATTGATTATGGAAACCCCGGCACAGGTTGTACAGGAAGGTGCATGTGGTAAGTGTAGGCACTTGTGCTGAGAGGCCAAGGATAAAAGGGTGATGAGACCATAAGACTACATAAGACTGAGATGGATAACTCCAGAGAAAGAGGGGAGATAGAGAAAATGCAGAGATCTGAGAGGCTTGATTACTCTGACCCTCCCAGTAGTCCCCCCACCTCCAAGCACCAGGAGGCGGTACCTGTTTGTCACTACACCCAGCATAAGTGCACTCCATGGCATGACATTCATGTTCCCCTCTTATCCCCAGAGTAAGGGTGCAGCAACAGGAGAACAAGCAGGTCCAACATTCTAGTGCTCTCTGTTCTTAAATAAAGTAGCCACCCACCTCCTCAGCTCATGCAGCAAGTTCTTTAAAGGCCCATAAGCAAAACAAAACACAACTTAATTGCTGCTCTGGAGAGAGCTTGTAAAGTGACAGTCCTCATCTCTAGCTGCACAGAGAACTGCTTGAAGAGTCTGTTCAAAAAAACCATGTGTAGTTTTGGGGGTGGGATGAGAGACTGACTAAAAAGAGATACAAAAGAAATTTGGGGAGATGTTAAAATATTCTGTATGTTGGATGTCTAAAATACACTTGTCCAAGAGTGAATTTTAGAGCACATAAGCCTAAGAAGATGAATTTAAAAAGCAGTTTTAGGACCCACCCACTTAGGACCTGCTGCTGAAGATGGATAAGGATGGCCCCGCAGAGCAAACAAAAGGGAGAGCCTGGTCTGAGCCTGGCACTCCAGAGCTCCCCTAGAGTACTTACAGCAACAGTCTTGTTAGGCTTATCGGTGAAAGGAGTGGTTCACAGGGTTCACCCTCAGGGCTGTCCTGTGGGTCAGCAGGCTTAAAAATGGTGCTTGTCATTTGTGAAGGGTTCAATTTTTCAATCACAACTACTGGGGGTGAGGAGACAAACCATTCTACTTTCTGGAATGATCCACTCACCCTTTGTCAACTGGGAGCTCCTCTACCACAGGAGCTATGGGAACACTACAGAACTGAATGTTTAAAAAATGCTTTTCAGAAAGGAATGCTCCAGTTTAAGTTAAACAATGGATTCTGTGACTTGTTCTATACTTAAGACAGCAAAACCAGCATGACCAACAACCTTAAAGGAATAAGAAAAAAATTCTTGTGGATGGCAAGAACACAGCATTTCCTATATTCACAACAATTGAGGAAGAGGTGCTTGTCCTATAGAGTTACTGTTAGAATAATTTTTCAAATGCTTCATAGAGGAGTTCTGCCCAATTTGAAAGTTTTGATTAAATCTCAGGACTAGTCAAGACACTGACTAGGCAACAAAGTGCTAGAGAAACAAACTCCTCCCTATAGGCCCTGACAGAAGAACACCTTTTGGCTCAGAGAGGGAAAATAGCACCAATCTTGCCTCTCTGAGGTCTTCTGATGAGAATGTTTAACTGTCATTACAATAAAATGCAATAAAGCCACAAGTACGAAAAGGTCACCTTGCTGACAACACCTATTACAGGTATGTAAGTTACCATCACAAGGTAACTTACAATCAGTAGTAATTTCCTGCATATTCTGTGCTGTTGTTGATGGGATACCTTGTGTACAGATGACGTTACCTTTACTTTTGTGTGACAGTCATTCTGCAGATGTTTTACACTGGAATAGTTTCAGTTTTTCAAATGTGGACATTATAGGGTTCAAAGGGATCAATAAACTTCTGCTGAAATTAGTGCATAGCTCAGTGGTTCCCTCCCTGAAAGGTGCACAACAAATCCACTGATGAAAATGCCAGCAAGAACCCTGGGAAAGTGCAACTGGAAGAACTCAAAGTGGGCACAATTCATTAGAGAAGACACCCCACGAACACTGGCAGTTCATGCCCTTCAGGCTCCCACACACAGCGCACATAATGTCCACCTGCCCTTCATGGTCATTCTTGTCCTTCAGAGGTAAAGGCACAGTCTCTGACTGCATATATCTTTAACTGTATCCCACCATACAACTTCTTCACAAGTCATTCAGAGAAGGAATGTTGTCCCAGATATGCCAATGATCATCATAGACTCAGCTTTATGTTTACTCACAGGCAGGTGTGCACAGTGTGTCTGCACATGTGGTCACTGGGGGAATCACTAAACAGATTCCTCAAGCCCCAAAGTCCTGGCTAGTAGAGTGTCCAGCCTCAGCTTTGTGACTGCACCAAAGACCCAGGAAACAGTCCCATAGAATGAATCAAATACTGCATCAATCAGCTCGAGGTTCAGATGAGCACCTGACTGTGCCAGGCAAGCTTTGCACTGGGTTCAATATTTTGCACTGTCAGGGATAAGATGAGCAGTCAAGCCCATCTGGGCATGAGTGGTTTGCAGGCAATACTAGCAACAAGTTCCCAAGTTAAATGCCAACTCTCCCCCAGTGTGCACATGGTTAGGGAATGCAGCTGGACTCAAACCAAAGAGCAATTACAGAATACCCTGCTGAGGCTTGTGCTCAGCATGCTGGGATGCTATATACTCCAAGCTCAGATCCTTGTTCACAGAGGCCTTAGGATCATGCATACATATATCTGCAAAATGCAACTTTACAACTTTTAGAAGAAAACAGAACATGATTGTAGGTGGCGTTCTTTCCACCAACTTTAGACTCATAAACTCACCTCCATTAAAATTGAGAGTTCTGTTCATCAAAAAATACTATAAAGTAAGGTAAACAAAAAAGAGGAAAATGAGCAAAATTCAGGGACATTTCAAACAAGGACAAATCATTAGCACAAACACAATAAACAAGATGCACAGCCTCAATTATCTATACTTCTGTGACAAATACAAGACATTGAGATCTTATGTCTATCAAAACTGGCAAACTATAACAAGTTCATTAATGCTGATTTTGGTGAAAATAGGGTCCAACATCTTGGGATGTGAGAATGCAAACTGTTATCAACCATTTTTTAAAGTAATCTAGCATTATGAGATCCCAGTGGGCCTGTGATTTCATGCTTGTGCACTTAAAGAGAAACACTTGTACATGCCCCAGGTGCATGTGCACCTGAAAATGGTTCACAGCAACAATACTCATTAATGGCACTCTTTCCCCTTCAGTAAAAACAAATCTAATGGCCCAAATGTCCACTGGTATGAGACATGAATTGTGAGTTATACCTTGATGAAAATGAATGAGCTATATCAATTGGTTCACAGACAGTGATGATATAAACTGAAAAACAAAGGGCCTCCCTGGTGGCACAAGGGGTTAAGGTGCAGCACTATGAAGCTATCTGCAGCATGAGTTCTATCCCCAGCCAGGGAGCAGACCCACACGGTGCAGCAGACCTCTCCTGTCTTACCCGCTCCTTCCCTTAGCAGTGTATTTCAGTAGATAGTCCTGTTCTGCTCCTCACTCTGTCTCTGTGACTCCTCTAACCCTCCACACCTCTGACCTGTATGCCAGTAAATAAATCTTAAAAACAACAACAAAACCCCTGAAAAACAAGACCAGGCTAAGTATTGTACAGAGGTGTATGTAACTAAAATAAAACGAAAATGCAGGATGAACAGGAAATGAGGTAGAGAAGGGAACACACATAAAGAAGAGGGTAAGCTAGTCATGACAAGTCTACTTTCTCTGCCTTTAGTGTCTGTGACTTTCTTGCTCTGAAAGAAACCTGTCTAGATACCAAGGTGGCACTGCTTACACCACCTCTTATATCTGTGTGTACACTTTTCACAGCTGCCTGATAAAAATCCCACTACCCCAGTTTCAGTATGAAACAGGATGTGGGAAGTTTGCTTTGTTCAGTAGGCTTTTTTTTTTTTTAAGTTTATGCATACAAGAGCTGAGTTAGGGTTACAGGCCAGAGGTGTGTGTGTGGGGGGGGTGCGGGCGGGGAGAGGATTCACCAGAGACAGAGCAGGGAACAGAACAAGCAGATCTACTGAAATACACTGCTGAGGGGAGCAGTGGGTGAGGCAGAAGTCTGCTGCACCATGTGGGTCACCTCCCTGGCTGGAGGCAGGGATCGAACTCATGTGGCAGTGGCTGTAGTCTGCTTCATAGTGTGCGTTGCTTAACCCATTGTGCCACCAGGGAGGCCCCTCAGCAGGCTTCTGTGTCCAACTACTAATTTCTAACCTGTGTTCTAATTGAAGGCAAGTGGTTATTTGCACACTGATGTTCACCAGAGCATTATTCACAGTAGCCAATACATGGAAACAATCTAAATGCTTATCAAGTTATGACTGGATAGAGAAAATGCAATATTTACAAAGAAATATTTTTCAGCCTTAAATAAAGGGAAGGGGAGAAAACCCTGTCATATATAATAATATGAATGAACCTGGAGGACATTACGCTAGCTGAAATAAGTAACAAAAAGAAGAGGGCTAAAAAGTCAAGAAAAGTAGTCAAACTTTGGGAAACAGCAAATAGAATGATGACACCTAGGTTGGGGTAGAGGGTGGGAGAGTTGTTCAATGATAGCTCAGTTTTGCAAGATGGAAAGGTTCTAGAGACCTCTTGCAAGACAAGTGTGTACAGTTAACACTACTAAACATTTAAAGATGTTAAGATAGTAATTTTAAGTTACGTGATTTTGATTAGAAAAGTCAACAGCTAAAGATTCAACTTTATAATGGACCCATACAGGGTTAGTTACGTGTAAGGGTCAAATGAGATTCAACAGAAAACATTCAGTAACACTTGTATTAATTGGAGTATTACTAAAAGTGATGTCATTATTTAGTATTAACATTTAAACAATCTGAGCCAGCAGAGTACAACTGAGTGGTCACAGAGGACCTGTCTTCAGTCCATAAACACTGCAGACAGATTCTGTCCACATGGCTCAGTTGACTCAACCCAGGTGGATCCATCACTGGCGCCTTCTAGAATCACAGTTCAGCCTTCAGTTTCTGCTTGAAATCTTTGTTCATATTCTCTATACACAAAGATAATGGGCCAGTATTGCCTGCAAAGCTTGCTCCCAATATGAGGGAGGGAAGAGATGGAATGAATAAAATGAAAGATGTAGATAAAGCAAATTCCAGAGAGGGGCAGGAGTTTCTGCTGGAAAATCAGAAAGGCAAGGGCTAGAATAAAATGATACTTATTTAGGTAATTGGAGTTTACTCCCCAGTGGAGTTTGGGAGGAAAAGTCCTTTGCCCTGAAGAAGGCTTAATTCTTCACCTGAGTCCTGACCCTACACAGGCTCAGTTTTTTCAAGTCTGACAAGTTCCAATCTCCTATGGGAGGGAGAGACAAGGAGACTTGGCCATCTACAAACATCAGGGTTAATTATTTTTTAAAAAGATTTATTTATTTATGCATACAAGAGCTGGGTACAGGCCAGAGTCACGGGACTTGAGAGGTTTCACCAGAGACAGAATGGGGAACAGAACAGGCAGACCGACCGAAACACACTACTGAGGGCAGCAGCGGGCGAGGCAGGAGAGGTCTGCTGCGTCATGTGGGCCCCCTCCCTGGCCAGGGATTGAACTCTTGCTGCTGTGCCACAGATGCTTCACAGAGTAGTGCTCAACCCGCTGTGCCACCAGGGAGGCCCAATAAATAAATCTTTAAAAAAGTTTCGCAGGACAGAGGTATATTAGAAATTGGGTAGTTCACTGCAAAATATGATCCATACTGGATCCTAAAAGATAGGAAAAAAGAAATGTGGCATCTAGAAAAAGCAAAGATTCAAAAACAAGGATCAGGACACTGTTACAGAAGTTAGGAATTCTGAGGAGCACAAGATGGAAGTTTGGGTTTTATCGTCTATCAGTGAAGTTTTAGAGCAGCAAGAGTATTACATGCTGCAATAAATCTATTTACACTTTGACCATGTATATTCCAACTGGCTTACTTGTCCAGCTTTGCATGGAACTTAAACATTTCTACCATTTTCTCCTGACTGGATCATTCTCAGTCACGTTTTTCCAGTAAGATCACCTGTGACTTGATGAAGGTGAAGAAAAGTTTTAAAAATAAACTGTTCCTGGGCCTCTCTGGTGGTGCAAGGGATTGAGCGCCTCACTGTGCGGCTTCCGCAGACACTCAGTGCTTGGACCCTGGCCAGGGAGGGGAACCACGTGGCTCGCAGACCTCTGCTGCTTTTCCCACTGCTCCCCTCAGTGGTGTATTTCAGTCAGTTTGCCTGTTTTGCTCCCCTCTCTGTCTCTGGTAAATCCTCTCACCCCCCACCTCTGGCTTGTACCCCAGCTCTTGTATGCATAAATAAACAAAAATCTCTAAAAGAAAACACTAAACTGTTCCTCTGGGTTATATTGGGTCACTGCCTACCACTGGATATACTGAGTTCCTGACCTCATGCCCCTCACTCCCCGCCCCCATCACAGATTAATTGTACATGGCACAAAGAAATAGGAAACATCTTTGTTCATCACTGAAGCCTTACTGCACATGCAGAAAGCAGCACAGGGCCTGACTTCCTATTAAGTACAGCACACACTGGCACTATCATCCAATTTTAGCATGCTTGCCTCAGGCAGGAAATTATCTTTTTATTATTTTTTATAGATTTATTTTTTATTTATGCATACAAGAAGTGGGGTGTAGGTCAGATGTGCGGGGTGAGGGTGGAGGGAGAGGATTCCCAGAGACAGAGTGGGGAGCAGAACATGAGGATCTACTGAAATCCACTGCTGAAGGGAGCAGTGGGCCAAGACAGGAGAGGTCTGCCTCACCATATGGGTTAGCTGCTTGATCAGAGATCGAACTCATGCTGCAGCGACTGCTGATAGTTTGACTGTGCTGACTTTAACTCCTGCGCCACCAGGGAGGTCTAGGAAATTCCCTTTTTAAGTAAGAGACCTCAGGCCTCTTTGGTGGCGTAGGGTGTAAAGACAGTGCTATTGAGCAGTGGTCAGCCAGTTTGATCCCTGGCCAGGGAAATAACTCACATGGCACAACAGACCTCTCCTGCCTCACTTGCTGCTCCCCTCAGCAGTGTTATTTTCAGTAGATCCCACCTGTTCTGCTCAACGCTCTGTCTCTGGTGGAGCCTCTCATTCCCACATCGCTGGCCTATACTCTAGTTCTTGTATGCATATATAAATCTTTAAAAACAAAGAGTCCTCAAGAGGGAAACAAGTACCCATAACTGGAACTCAATTCCACCCTACAATAAGTAGTACTGAGACTGAGAGCACACCATGGTCTCAAAAAGGGCATCCAATTCACACTCCTGAGCTAACAAGCCTAGGACACTTAGGATAAAGACGATACATACTCTCACTGATTCCCCCAAACTCACTCTTCTATGTTCACATACAGTCACTGAATTATCAAGGAAGAAAATGAAGGTGAAACAAAATCAAGGCAGCCTGGTGCACTAGTGGAAATATTTTCAAGGTGAAGTTAAATTCCATCTCTGTGAACATCATCAGACTCCCCAGGAACATGGCACTGCATTTAGTGACCAGAAGACTAGATAAAGGGAGATTTGCACAGCCTGGTAATGATGCTCTGACCATTGCACTCTATCCCCCTACCCCCCACCATTTGCCTATCCAGGTGTGTTCTGGCCTCACTGTAGGAGTAGCCTATCACCAGCTCATTTCCTGTACCCTCATAACTAGAAGGTTGTTCTTCCCAAACTGCCTGATCTATATCTCCTAGACATCAGTTCCAAGGTCTACCTTGTGTTCATTAGGTATCCAACCATCTGCAGGTGAGATGGATTCACTCCTTCCACACAGCTTGTAGAATAGAGCTAAGAGGGCATGAGTTCTGAACCAGTTGTGGGTCCTTGTAACCACTGCCCAAAACTCTCTAGGATCAGCATCCTATCTGCAAAAGGGAGACTATACCAGTACCAAGTTAGTGGGGCTGTTTTCTGAGAACCTAAGGAATACCTAGAGCCTTAAAAATATAACAGCAAGTGCACAATAATCATGCAAAAGTCACTGAGGAGAGTGACCCACATTGCAGCCTCATCCATTAAGGCTGATTAAGCAGGATAACTCAAGGTTCAATACTAGAGCAGGCAAGCAGAAAGTAATAGAAAAAGGGGGAGACAGGGAAAGTGCACTCAAAAGAAATAGCCCTAGCCTTTACAGGGAAGTCTATTCACAGATAACTATTTGCTTAAGCCTAGAAACTTTTCACAATGAGTAAAGGATCAAAAATAATAAGCACTGTCTCAAATGAACAATCGGACTGTGGGGTTTGGAAGGAAAGCAAGGGGTACCAGATCAGGGAGTGTTACCATCAGTCACAGATGTAAAAAAAGATGTTCACATGGGTTCCCAGTGCAAACATATCCAGAGATGCTCTGAGTAATGACTTAGTGAACTGGCAAGCTGAAAGTTGCATGCACCAAAACCTCAAAAGGGCCTAGTAGAGAATCTGTTCCAACTGGTAATTCAAAATTCCCTTCCTAGGATAGCAAAGATGAGTTACGATCTTGAAACAGATGAACATGAAGGTGGTGATATTTCCAGACAACTAATCATCAGTTCAACGGTTTCCAAGTGTTAGAAGGAAAATAAATGGAGACATATACACACAGTTTTAATACTTAGAAGCTTATTATAACTGAAAGCATTTCAAAGTCAAGTCATTTTTAATGACAATTCTAAGTCATAACAACCTACACGTGGATAGTACCACCTTTTACAAAACTCTTTCATGCATGCTATCTTGTTTCCTTTAATTACAGAATAGAAAGTACAAACTGCTAAAGTAATAGAAGTCATACCTGTACAGGAGGACTGCAATTCAACTGAGAAGAGCAATGGGATTAATTAAAGCTAACACCAACAGGAAACGAATGGGAGGGAATATTCACCAGAAAACAATTTTTTTAAAAAAAGATTTATTTACTGGGGCCTCCCTGGTGGTGCAGGGGTTTGATTCCCCCACCAGGGAGGTAACCCACATAGCACGGCAGACCTCTCCTGCCTCGCCCGCTGCTTCCCTCAGCAGTGTATTTCAGTGGATCTGCCTGTTCTGCTCTCCACTCTGTCTCTGGTGAATCTTAGCCCCCACACCTCTCACCTGTATCCAAGTTCTTGTATGCATAAATAAAATCTTTTTTTTAAAAAAAAAAACAAAAGATTTTATTTTTGTGTAGAAGAAATGGGTTATGGGTCAGAGGTGGGTGGTGAGAATCACCAGAGACAGAGCAGAGTACCGAAATACACTGCTGAGGGGAGCAGCAGGCAAGAAAGGAGAGGTCTGCTATGCCATCTGGGTCACCTTCCTGGTGGTGGGGGGATCACAGTGGCTGCGGACAGCTTCACAGTGTTGTGTCCCCCAAGCCCCTGCGCCACCAGGGAGGCCCCAGCAAGCACAAATTTCATCTTCAAACTTTAAAGAGTAGAGAGAAGCAAAGGCATTTTTAATGTGCACTATTCTTAGAATAATAGTTTTTTTCCCCATTCTGACAACCCTGCTCCAATTACAAAAGTATGAATTATTCAAGTTTATACTACAGTATTTTCTAGTACTTTCACCAGACATGAATGTGGGGAGAGCAGGATTACATGATGTACACATTCTAGAGCAGAGAAAGTATATTATGCTCAAGAGTGGTACCTTCCCATCCCACAAGTTATGTCTCCCTCTAAAGAGATTTAAGTGCACATGTGAACAAAGGTCCCACAGCAGAAAGCAGGCACCAAGCCACATAAGGGATGACAGCCACAAATCTAAGTCTACCCATATCCAACACCACTGAATAATCAAGTTGGTGCCTATTAGTTTATCTTCTGCTGCTAAAGGCAGCCAAACACCAAATCCTAATGAGTTTTACCAACTGCACCAACTTTGGTGAGGAATTCCAGAATAAAAATTTTCCTTCATCTGCAGCAGCTGTGATAGGTTTATTATGCGATAGGATCATTCTGATATTCCTCACCCCCAGGAAGAGTACAAGCTGGGGAAAAAGAGGGGTGAGGGGGCTGAACAGGGGTCCTAGGTCTGTTTGCTTCACTGGTAACACTCAGTTTACTTGACAGCTCTAAAAATCCCTCTGGAGAATTTTTACATGGAGAATCCGCTCCGTATTTTTTCTGAGAATCAAATTTGTAAATGTTTACAAAAGAAGACTGCATGCAATAAGTCTCCAAAAACACCAAGATCCTTTTAATTAACATAACAAAAATTTCTTTTCCTTGAATACAATTCTCAAATTCATTTTAGTATGTTTCTTGGATGGGCTCTGGAGCTGAAAGACAGCCTCATCCAAAAATGTTCAATGTTCATATTCTCAAAGGGATCGCCCAAGCATCAGTTAACAACTGATGCTCCTAGTGAGGAGAGGACTGGTCTCACCTTAGCCACTGGACTTACTTGTTTTTGATTAAGGAAATCTAAGTAGGCTTTTTGTAATACTAGAGGAATGCCAAGCAGCAGACTTTTTAAGAGCTTGACTATAGAAACAGCTTAGCAAATAGAAAAATCACAACTGCAGTTTTTGCAAGCACCAAGGAAAAGACAAATCCAGTCTATGGAAATGCCCTCGATACAATTTCATTCATTCATGCAAGGGTCTACTGAATGAATATCTAAGTTGTATTCTCTCGCTGAATTATATCTATCTGATTCAAGTACTTCCCGGGGACCTAAAAAAAAAAAAAAAGTTTTTTCACACAGAACTGGGGCATAGGGCAGAGATGCAGGGTATATGAGGACTGATTCACCAGAGATAGCATGGGGGAACAGCTGGCAAGACAGGAGAGGTCTACTGTGCCATATATGAGTTAGTTCCCAGGCAGGGAATCTACCACTGAAAATTAGCCCAGAGGCCACCCAGGAGGCCCCTGAAGACCTTTTTGTTGTCTACGCTAAACCCCATCACTGATGGCTTGAGTTCTTTTGCCTCATTAGACCTGGCTTGACTGCTCCCCAAGCCCCCACTGCAGTTCCCTATGTGTCTGGCACCTGGTAAGATAAATTGTCTTTCATTTGACCCTCTACCAGGGGATTTGTAACATGCATACCCTTTGCCATCCTTACTCTACTACTTTGAGTAACCCATTCTAAACTGATTTCCACTAACTCTGGCTTTTGACCCAAAATCAAAAATAAGAACCCCTTCCAGATGTTTCAAATTAGTGAGTATACTCTACTTCTAGCATAAAAGACAGACTATTCAACATAAGTATTCCATTAAATATGCCTCATGACAATGAACAAGGTGCTGCTGGAGCAACTTTTCAGTCAAGTAAGTGGAGGGCAAAGACTAGCTAAAGGTTCATGTTTGGGGCACAGGACTTGGCATCCCCATTCTGCACATAATCAGGGATGGACAATGACCCAAGCCAGTCTTCTGTCATCAACCACTACTACTGGAAAAGAATAATACTTGGCCTTGAAAGGTCAGGCTATCAGAGAGAACAAATTCTGAGGTCTCAGTCCCTGAACTCAATTTTGCCTGAGTCCCAAGCAAGACTTGGTATAATGGCCAACAAATTCTTTGTATTATTTTTTAATCTAGGCTTATGTTTATTATTATATCTGAGAGATTTACCATAGCTCCTCCCTAAAAGAGCAGATATCTTTTTTTAAAAAAGATTTTATTTATTTATGCATATAAGAACTAGGGTACAGGCCAGATGTGTGGGGGGTGAGAGAATTCACCAGAGACAGAGTGGGGAACAGAGCAGACAGACTGACTGAAACACACTGAGGGGAGCAGAGGGTGAGGCAGGAGAGGTCTGCTATGCCATGTGGATCACCTCCATCGCAGGGGTATCGAACTCATGTTGCAGTGGCCAGGATGCTTCCTAGTGTATTGCTTAACCCCTTGTGCCACCAGGAAGGCCCCAAGAACAGTATTGAGAGTTAAAAGTTACTTCACATACACAATACTCCATGTATTTGTTTCATCTGCTACAAATGACCGACACCTTCATTCCATCCTCAACTCAGCCCGACCTGCTCCCCAAAATTTCTCATCAGTGTACAAGGAAGGAAAAAAAACAAACAAACAAATTAGAGATCAATACACTTCACCTGCTACTAAAAAGCATACCCAGGAAGTTATTCTTGGTCAACTAATGAAGTAAATTGCAAAAATGGCCAATAGAAAAAAATGAAACAAAATACCTAAGGTACCCACAATTACCAGTGAGTAGAATAATATCTAAAACAATGTTTTCTCACACTTTTCTGACATGACCCACAGGAAGAAATACATTTTACCATGTAAACAATATATAAAACCAAAGCCAGGTCTGTTTTTTTTTTTTTTTTTTCTGGAAATACCCTTCAATTCATAACATCCTTTGTTATCCCCGCCCCCTAAATCCACAATCACTGTAAACTACTAAATTAATTTCATTACCCATAGTTTGAAAAAAGATATAAAATAAGAATTGCTTTTTATTAAATTATAGACTCTGGTCAAAGTTCTCTGGAGTCCCATCAGTATTTCATTTTACACATGAGAAACTGAGATTCAGGAGGGTAGGTGAGTGGTCCAAGGAAGTGCACTGTGTTCTCAGCAGCCCAGTCCCCAGCACCCCTCCCCCAACTCTTCTTCAGTGGCAGTTCTCCATGAAGTTCTCCTGTTTTAACTCTTGGGATAAACAATCTACTCCCCCCAAATATTTCAAGTGTAAAATCCCCAAATTTATCCCACATCTTCATTTTCTTTCACTAACAACTTCAAAAGCCAATCTGCTGGCAGGCATATGGTTACTGCCTGGGGTAGCACAACTGAGGACATTAGCCACACACAAGGACACAGCAATTACTAATTTCTTTTTAAAGATTTATTTATTTATGCATACAAGCACTGGGGTACAGGCCAGAGGTGTGGGGGGGGTGAGAGGAGTCACCACAGAGAGCAGGGAGCAGAAC
>JAGFMF010011659.1:11908682-11919323 GCA_019455555.1 Galemys pyrenaicus | reverse complement strand
CCCTCCCTGGCCGGCAGCAGGGATCGAACTCGTGCTGCAGTAACTGCGGTTTACTTCATAGTGCGTTGCTTAACCCACTGCGCCACCAGGGAGGCCCAGCAATTACTAATTTCTTTTTCTGGAAAAGGCGAATGCCAAACCCAATATCTGCCCAGGTGTTACCTCCACAGTGCCAGTGTCTCTTAATAATAACAATTAGGAAAACTAATGAGTTTGAGCCTTGAGTGGACACCAGGACAAGATAGGTAGGACGGTGATCCTTGAGTGGCTTTTCTTGGAGTCCTTCAGACAGAGCAAATCAAGCATTCCATGTTCTGGGTGTGCGTGTGTGCACACACCCCCCATCAGAATACAATATAGACCCAAGGTCCCCCACCTCCTGTCCACCCCTCAATTCTTAAGCATACTAATTCCAATTGACAATCAGGGAAATTGTCTACTGAAGGCCAAAAAGGGTGGGGCTGGGATTGAACTCTGCAGTGGACTCCACAGTTCTTCCTCTCCAGTACACAGCTCCACCCAAGTCCAACCAACTCTCCTGACACAGTCTAAGGTCCCATAAGTGCTTATAATGGTCAGAACAGGCCAGTACTTATCAGGGAAAAGACCACAGAATACATCCAGGGTGAACTAAAAAGTATGTGCAAGCATGCCATAGATTAAAAACTAACAACCACAAATTCATTCAAATATTCTTGAGATTAAATGCCAAGATAGGACCAATTTCTAAAAGGTATTTTCCAAATAGATTTAACACACACAAATTACTCATTTCACATGAAACTAGATCCTGATGCCCTAGTCATGGTGACTGACATCAATGAGTTCTTTTGGTCAACAGATCCAAAGTTCGTTAACAGGACTGAAGCCTCTCCATCAGCTCCCTTCAGGAACTCCACTTTTCTGTTTTCCCGCTGCCCACTTTCCTTCTAGGGAGACCCTTATAGTGAAACAAATCTTCCTTGGGACCAGAATCCTTTTACCAAGTCAAAACGTCAACAGAGGGGCTTCCCTGGTGGTCGAGGATAAGGTTCAAGACTATCACTGGTAAGGCCTGAATTTGATCCCAGGCCAGGGAACTAACCCACAAATGGTGCAGCAGATCTTTCCTATCTTGCCCACTGATCCTCCTGTTCTGCTCTCCACTCTGTCTCTGGTGACTCCTCTTCTCATCCCCTGCACCTCTGGCTTACATCCCAGTTCTATGCAAAAACAAAACAAAAACCCAACCCTCACATAAAGTCGACACAATTCAAATTAAGGTAAGAGGAGATCAAAAGGTAAAGGGAGATGCTGTGCTTGTGCCGTGTAGATACTGCAACCTACCAGTTCCAAAACCTAGCCTCAATTAGTCAGATTTTAACAAAATAATTTATGACAATCAGGCCTAAGGATACATAGACCATATCCACCACATCCTGGGATGTGAGGCCACATCCCAGTGCTAATGCTCCCCAGATGGTCAGCATTTCCATTTATCCCATTATTACCACTTTCAACCTCATTAAGCTAAAAATAAATTGTCACTTAAAAAAAAATATTTTAAATCACCTCCTCCCTTGGTCTTCACTCACAGCACTGAAGGAAGATGCAAAACAGGATCTGGAAGGCATCTGGACCACCTTGTCACCTAATGAGTATTATATCACCTGATAGGTCTTTCTAGTCCTCACCTCCTACCAGGTTATCTCCTTCCATTCCTTTTATCACCCTTGGCCATGAAAGTAAGTTAAGTTGATAATCTTGAGAGGGTACCACTTCAATTTCACCCTCACCTGAAAGATGGCAAAGTGAAGTTTGGGGAAGGTTGAATGACAAGCTGAAAGTCACACAGGGAGCAGCAAAGACAGAATTCAAATGGGATCTAAATGTTCAAGCTAGGGACCTCCTGGTGGCACAAGGGGTTAAGCACTGCACTATGAAAGCATCTGCAGCCACAAGTTCAATCCCTGGCCAGGGAGGTGACCCACATAGGGTAGCAGACCTGTCCTGTCTTGCCTGCTGCTCCCCTCAGCAGTGTATTTCAGTCAATCTGCCTGTTCTGTTACCCACTCTGTCTCTAGTGAATTCTCTCACCCCTGCACCTCTGACCTGTACCCCAGTTCTTATATGCATAAATAAAATCTTTTAAAAAATAATTTAAAAAGTGTTCAAGCTAAGCGTGAAAATGGTACTTGTTTGTTATCAGTTTTTGGATCAGACAAGAACAACAAGGGACTGGACTGGATGCAAAAAACAGGCTGCTCAATCCCCCAGGGTCATGCCCCCAGAGATTCAGATAACATTAGCTCCTATCACAGGTTCAAGAATTCTGAGACTTGATTTCAGGAAACAAAGTCCAACACTGGGCAGGAGAATAGATAGGTCAAAGAACAAGACCTCCTGGTCTTCTCAGAAGCCCTCAAAACACACAAGACATGTTGTTCTTACTCAACTGCTACTGGAAGGGGGAAATGTTAAAATCTTCATCTTCATAAACAGTGTCAAGCTGTGAATAAAATTGTGAATTTTTTCTAAAAATCTGTATCAAATTTTCAAAAATACACACCCTCCAGTCTAGTAATTCCTTTCCTAGATATGAAAAAGAAAAGTGAAAATCATGTCCCAGGGCCTCCTTGATGGAGCAGGGGTTAAAGTCTCAGTGCTATCAAGCTCTCACCAGCCACTGAGGCCTGAGTTCGATCCCTGGCCAGGGAGCTAACCCCACATGGTGCAGCAGACCTCTCCAGTGTCATTCCCTGCTCAGCAGTGTATTTCAGTAGATCTGCCTGTTCTGCTCCCTACTTTGTCTCTGGTGAATCCTCACCTCCTCCCCCCCCCAGCATAAATAAAAATAAAATTTTAAAACCCTAGGGAACAAGCCAATTTTGTCATCCATGTATAAAGACAAGAATTTTAATTCCATTAATAAAAATGGAATTAAGAGATAAATAGTTTAACAGTTAACATCTTAAAATTTTTATTTTCAAATCCTTTAAAATAACCATACACTAATTTAAAGATGCCCTTGCAATTTCATTTTCAAATGAAATCCCTTTCAGGGATCAGTCAAGATCCTTAACTTTGACACAGGACTCACTCTTCACCCACTTCTTCAGACTGGAATACATCCCATGATTTACAATGGGCTGTGAAGGAGCTGCTGAATTAGTTGTGGCCTGCTTAGACTGAGAAAATTATTTTAAAAATTACCTTCAACAGTACCAGTAACAAGTTTGGAGTACATCTTCCAGACTGTTTTCTATACCACCAGCATTTCAAACTGTTATCTAGATACGAATTTTAAAAACCAAATGGGAACCATGCAGAATGCTAACATGCTAATATCCTCATGCTTCCATTTCCTCATTCTTTTAAATGGCTACACCATATTCCACTAAGTTTTTTTTTTTAAAGATTTATTTATTTATGCATACAAGCACCGGGGTACAGGCCAGAGGTGTGGGGGGGTGAGAGGATTCACCACAGAGAGCGGAGAGCAGAACAGGCAGATCAACGGAAGCACACTGCTGAGGGGAGCAGCGGGCACAGCAGGAGAGGTCTGCTGCACCATGTGGGTCCCCGCCCTGGCCAGCCGGCGGCAGGGATCGAACTCATGCTGCAGTGACTGCGGTTTGTTTCATAGTGCGTTGCCTAACCCACTGCGCCACCAGGGAGGCCCTAAGTTTTTCTTTTTAAAAAAAAAAAGATTTATTTATTTATGCATACAAGCACTGGGGGTACAGGCCAGAGGTGTGGGGGTGGTGAGAGAATCCACCAGACAGAGCAGGATGCAGAACAGGCAGAATGACAGAAACACACTGCTGAGGGGAGCAGCGGGCGAGGCAGGAGAGGTCTGCTGTGCCATGTGGGTCTCCTCCCTGGCCGGAGGCAGGGATTAAACTTGTGCTGCAGTGACTGCTGTTTGCTTCACAGTGGGGTTGCCCAACCCACTGCACCACCAAGGTGGGCCCCTAAGTTTTTCTTTTAACCCCTCTATGGCTATGCTAGAAAAATCAATGCGTCCTCAAATAGTTACCATGACCCACCAACTCCATACCTAGGTATCTAAGATACAAAGACATCTGTCCACAGGAAAACTTGTACATGAGTGTCCATAGCAGCATTACTCACAACAGCCTAAAAAGCAAGAATGTTAATGCTCAACAATTGATGAATAAATAGAACATGACTAGGGCCTCCCTGGTGGCGCAGTGGGTTAAGCAATGCTATGAAGCGAACACCCAACTGCAGCCACTGCAGCACAAGTTCGATCCCTGCTGCTGGCCAGGGGAGGGACCCACATAGCACAGCAGACCTCTCCTGCCTGGCCGGCTGATGCCCTCGGCAGTGTGTTTCAGTCAGTCTGCCCGTTCTGCTTTCCACTCTGTCTGGTGAATACTGTCACCTCCTGCGACTGTGGCCTGTACCCCAGCTCTTGTATGCATAAATAAATCTTTAAAAAACAACCGAAACATGATTATGTATCTATATAATGGAATTTCACTTAGTCACAGAAATGACTAATTCACACTATAGCATGAATCTCAAAAACAGCAAGTCAGACACAAAAGCTTTACATATTTTATTATCCCTGAAATATTCAGAATAGTCACATTTATAAAGTACATTACAGACTATAGTATAGGCTAGTTTGCCAGGGATTGGGAAGGGAAAGATGGAGTGAAACTGCTAATTGGTACAATATTTCTTTTTGGAGAGATAGAAATGGTTGTAGTGATGGCTGCACACACTTAATATACTACTGCATGGGTAAAACATGTCGTGCAAATTCCCTATCAAGAAGGGTGCATAAAATAAGTTTGGTGTTTTTTTGAAGATTTATTTATTTATGCATACAAGAGCTGGGGTACGGGCCAGAGTCCAGGAAGGTGAGAGGATTCATCAGAGACAGAGCAGGGAGCAGAACAGGCAGACTGACTGAAACACACTGCTGAGGGGAGCAGCAGGTGAGGCAGGAGAGCTCTGCTGCGCCATGTGGGTCCGCTCCCCGGCAGGCAGTAGGGATTGAACTTGTGCTGCAGTGGCTGCGATTTGCTTCATAGTGCGTTGCTTAACCCACTGCGCCACCAGGGAGGCCCCAAGTCTGATGTTTTTAGAACAGTGAAATACTCAAATTAAATAACTTATATTCAATAAATGTATGGGGGATGAGTACATTAACATAGAAAATATGTACCAAGAAAGTCATTGTACAGCTAGCCATAGTAATATCTCTCCTGGTATACAGTAAGAGTTCAGAAGCTGAGTAAGGCTGCCAATTTCATGTACGTGAAATCAGAATATTAAAAAGTGTTCAGTATTAAATGATCAAGTTTTTATTGTAACATGAAATTCACATGAAAAAATGCTACCATTGTGTATTCGTTATTCATTTCATCTCCCTTTTAAAATACATCTTGCAGGGCCCACCCTGGTGGCGCAGTGGGTTAAGCAACGCACTATGAAGCAAACCGCAACCACTGCACCACAAGTTCGATCCCTGCTGCCGGCCAGGGAGGAGACCCACATGGCACAGCAGACCTCTCCTGCCTCGCCCGCTGCTCCCCTCAGCAGTGTGTTTCTGTCATTCTGCCTGTTCTGCATCCTGCTCTGTCTGGTGGATTCTCTCACCACCCCCACACCTCTGGTCTGTACCCCAGTGCTTGTATACATAAATAAATAAATCTTTAAAAAAAAATAAAATAAAATACATCTTGCAGCTAAGGACTGAACCATAGTCCAAACCCTCTCACTACAATTCACAACTGCTACATGGCTAAGACAGTAGATGGTGCACGGAAAAAACTGCTATGCCATGCTACATTAAGCTTACTGCAATTTCTAGGGACCTTAACATTATCTTAGTTAAAAGTCACATTCCGTTTAAGTCACTACTGACCATATGATGTCTAATATTAATATTTTAATAAGAGGATTTACATTGTTTTACTGTTGTTGCATTATCTTTTTAAAAAGGAAACTTTATTTTCACAAACATACATTACAAGATAGAGGTCACCTTTTAGCAAGGAATTCCCACAATTCTTACCTTGAAAAGGCTTTCTTTTTCTAAACACTAAAACCCATACTTATGAAGCATTAATATCAGTTTCCAATGACAAGCTTTTTTCTTTTTTATAGGTTTGACAGAAAAGTAATAACAAACATGGTCTACAAGTTTATTTAAAATCAGCAATAAAAATACTTAACATCCACACAATCCTGTCAGACGTTGTCAGCAGGTTGTTAAAAGCATACTTAATAGTAGAGGGTCTTAAAATCATTGATGTACAAAATAGTTTTAAAGTTTTTCTATTCCAATATCTCTCTAGAATTCTTAAATCTCATGTCATTCAATAATCTAAATTGTGTAACAGGAAAATATTGCATTCCTCTCCGCCATGACCAAAAGTAACTTTTGGAAACAAAGTCTAAATTCCTTTAAATAATTCAATAATTCAGTGGAAATTTTACAAAGTGGCCAATTCTTGCAATTTCCCCCCTCTCTTCATAGACATCCAAGGTAGAGAAACTAGGTACATCATTCAGAATCACCAACCTATTCTTTAAATGCAGCCAATTTCACATTCTCTCCCCCTCCTCCTATTGAAGTAACACTGGTCTACAGCACCTAAATCTACTGTGTATGATTTAGGGGAACAGGTTCACACCTTGTCAGATATACTCCCACCCCCCCACTAACATCCAAGCACCCATAACCCTTTACCATAAAACTCTGAGCTCCCTCCCACATTTGTACCCATCCTCCCTCAATTTCACATTCTAACTTTCATCTGTAGACAAAGTTCCTGATCGTCAACAATTCCGCCAGGGCTGAATATGAGCAAGATATACACAAGTGGGTTCATCTCCTTTCAGTGAAGATCAACTAAGACCATCTGGAGTTGGATTTACACAGCTTGAGACCTTAGATACTATGTTTCCTACCAATTTTAAAGGGAGGTAGTATGGATAAAGAGAGCAATGCATGCAGTTTCAGATCAGGTTTTCTTTTCTGGCTTTGATCAATGAAAAGTTTATCTTGACCCAGGTTCATGTTTTCAGAGAAGGGGTGGAAAAATAATTCCCATCCTAATTAAACGAAAAGGAATGTTTTGTTTAATTGGCATGGTCATAAAACAGATCCTGACATACAAAACCTTCTTGAAATTGGAAACACATTCATAAGTCCTGTTGAGTAACACTTTCTTTACAACTTCCAAGGACTAACAATGTAAGGGTACTCTAAGACCATTCATAAAAATCTCCCAACCGTTATTACAGCACCCAAGAGTCACCAGCTTAGAAATACACAAGAACTTGGTTTTTGTACAGACGCATAGAGAAAGCCAACGAGAAGGTAAGCAAAGACGTTTCAATTCTCATGAGGCATGGTTCCAACAGTCACTGCTTACGCTCCAACGCACACATGAACTGAACCCAAGGACCAAGATCATAAACCTCACCCGGTAGCAGGAAACACTGAATAAACGAGTAAATAAAGGTAACACTTAAACAGAAGTAATACTTAGTCTCATTCCCCCCCCCCATCCCCATGCGCGGTCTTGAGTAAGAGAGGTCAGTCGCTCAGGCAAAGCACATGACTCATCCATGGGTCTGAACCTAAGTATTTACAACGTCCACTACACCTAACTGCGATTTCCCACACCTACATGGAGGGCCGGGCCTTGGGGGCATCTAAGTCGGATCAAGTTGATGTTATTTCCGAGTGTTGGGGTGGTGGTGGTGTCGTTTTATTTCGCTGAATCACACAACACCCCCACCTCCCCAGCCCAGCCACCACGCACAACACCGCAAATAGACTAAGCCATAACAAGGACACCACAGAGCACTGACCGAAGGCAACAATGCGCCCAGTCCGGGGATGCAGGCAGGTTGGGAGTATGTGGGCCACGGGGGCCAGGCTCGTCACCAGGCTCCCGCCCCTCTGGGGCCTGTCTTCGCAGGCGTGCGGCGGCAGCCTCCTCCCGGGAACCTCAGCACCAGCCCCTTTCTCCGCAGAGCTCGGGGGATGGCCGGAGGTGTGGAAATTGGGAGGGCGGGGGGTTGGGAGAGAGCGCTCCGTCCCAGTCCGGGCTGGAGAACCCGTGAGCCGGCTGCAGAAGGGGGTGGGGAGCGCGCCAGGCCCAGGCCCGGCACCGGCCCCCTTGAGCTCCCGCGCAACAGCCCAGCCAGCCCCGGGGCCCGGGGTTAGTGGCGCCCGCGGCCATCACGCCGCGCCCGGACTTACCCCGGCCGGGCGCGCCGCGAGTTTCCAGCGCCCGCTTCCTCCTCCTCCTCCTTACTTGACAAAATGGCGGCGGCAGGAAGTGCTGGGCGATCGGCCCGCCCCTCTCCCGCCCCCCTCCCGCCCCCGGCCGCCCGCCCGCCCCGCCGTGCCGCCCGCGCCCCCCGCTAGGCCGCCCGCGCCCCGACCCCGCCGGCCGGGTCCAGACGGGGGTCGGCGGTGCCAACGGCGGGGCGCCCGCGAGCCGCCTGGCGGCCAACGGCGCAGGAGGCCCTGGCCCATCGCGAGCGGCGCGGCGCGGGGGCGCGGGAGGCCCGCAGGCCCGAGCCCGCGCCGCGCCGCCCCGGCCTCCCCGCCCCCGCGCCGCGCCGATGGCGTAGGTGCTAGCGCCCCGGCCCCGTTACGCAATGCGGGTTACGCGGGCTGCGCCGCGGGTCCCGGCTGGCAGCCCTGTGTTGGCCGCCGCCCGGAAGGGCACCGGTCCTCACCTGAGACGCTAGGCCGCACGCCGCCCCCGCCGGCCTCCAGCCACCGCCAGCACCCTCTCCGCCTCCTCCTCGGGCTGCCTGCGCGGCGCCGGGGCCTGCCCGCCGCTCCGCCGCGCTCACAGGCCCTGCTTGGCCGCGGGCACCGCCGGCAGCCACCACCGCCGCCGCCACCGCTCGGGCTCCTCGGCTGCGGGAGAGCAGAACAAACAGCCCTGCCGCCGCCGCCGCCGCCGCCGCCGCCAGCGCGCTGACGTCACCGCGCACGCTGCGCGCACGGCCTCGTCCCCGCCGCCGGGCGTGCGCGCACTGCTGCCGCGCCGGGCGCTAGTGAGCTGCGGAAAGTCCATGGCTGCTGGGTGAGTGTGGTAGACTGGCGCGCCGCGCTGTTTTCGAGGGAGAAAATTCCTCAGAAGAGGCGAGGGGACCGCGGGAGGGGACGCCGCACTGAAGGCGGAGGCCACCCCGCAGACCTAGAGAGGAAATCGCTCAGACCGAAGAAGGCGACTAAAGAAGGCGGCTGAGGCCGCTCCTTAGACCGAGAGAGGCGGCTCCACAGGCTGAAGGTCCGCAGACCGAGTGAGAGGACCGCTGCAGACTGAGGGAGGAAACCTGGTATACTGAAGGAAGGGGTAGAGGCGACTCCACAGACCGAGCAAGGGGATTGAAGGAGAGGATCCTGTCGTAAAGAAGGCGACCCTGTCGACTGAGGGACGTGGCGGAGCGGAGACCCATCAGACAGAAGTCAGGGCCTGAAGAACAAGATTGAAGACAGAGGAAGACGTTCAGAAATTTAAGGGTCTGATGAAAGACACTCAAAAAGAAGGCGGACAGTGACGAGAGACCCCCAAAACTAATGGTAGACACCGAGGAGAGACAGCTGTTCGAGGCCTCCCAGGTGGGAAGGGTGAAGGTGTTCAAAGACTGGAATGGGTGGTGCTGGGACTTTAAGGTTAGAGAGAGGTGATGGGAGGCTGGAATGAAATGAAGAAGGTGAGAGGAGGCTGCAGGCAAAGCCTAGGTAGGCATCTTTCTTGGCTGGCGCTAGGCTCTAAAGACTGGAAGTTGCTGGAATTCAGATTTAGGGCTCGCTGCCTCCAGGTGTCCCCCCAGCTCACCTTAATCTTATCCTTAAGCGACTCAAGCCACTGAGTCAGCGCCATATAATGAGGCTATTAGGCTTAGTTCGCTTACATTTGAAGATAATTCTGTGATATTTTTAACGGGAGACATAATTTCCTTCCTAGTCTTATCTTCAGGCTTCTAGCATTTTCAGAACCATCTTTTAAAAATAATAAACTCAGTTCTTCTAGAAAGTCTAGGTAATTTAAAAATTTTCCTGATGTCCTCTTCTTTCAGAATATATTGGTACACTAGAATGGCAATGAAATAGTTTAGTGTCTGTATGGCATTTGCTCACTTCACCAAGAGCAGTCATAAATCACTAACGGGTCCTAGGCAAAGTAAATACTTAATTTTGTGCTTTATTTAACAAAGCATGAGATAATTATTAGTTGCAAGAAATAAAGAAGGTAATTGGAACTGCTTCCTTAATAAACTTTCCAATTCTATTACAGGATACTGAAACTTGTGAATATCCTCTAGCTCCTGATTTTGCAAGTTTCACAATTTGGAGGTGATTAGGCTTGGAAAAAGAATAGGAAGGTACACAGAGATATGTATGTGGCTATGTAATAATAACTCATTTTTTAAGGAAAACCAGACTGTATCCATTTTTTAAAGAAAGACTTATTTATATATATGCATACAAAAACTGGGATACTGGCCAGTCTGTATTTTTTTTTTAAAGATTTATTTATTTATGCGTACAAGCACTGGGGTACAGGCCAGAGGTGTGGGGGGTGGTGAGAGGATTCACCACAGAGAGCGGGGAGCAGAACAGGCAGATCAACAGAAGTACACTGC
>JAGFMF010011659.1:11860232-11908632 GCA_019455555.1 Galemys pyrenaicus | reverse complement strand
CTGGCCGGCAGCAGGGATCGAACTCGTGCTGCAGTGGCTGCGGTTTGCTTCATAGTGTGTTGCTTAACCCACTGCGCCACCGGGGAGGCCCTGTATTTTTTTTTTTAAAAAGGTTTATTTATTTATGCACACAAGAACTGGCGTCCAGGCCAGAGTCACAGGAGGTGAGAGGATTCACCAGACAGAATGGGGAACAGAACAGGCAGATTGACTGAAATACACTGCTGAGGGGAGCAGAGGGTGAGACAGGAGAGATCTGCCCCACCATGTGGGTCACCTCCCTGGCTGGGGATGGAACTTGTACTCCAGTGGCTGTGTATAGCTTCATAGTGCAGGAACCTAATCCCTGCACCACCAGGGAGTCCCCAAGAAAACCGGAATGTATCCATTTTAAGGTAGCCCTCCCCATAGTTACACTGTTGAATAATCCATTTAATTTATGCTTATTGCTGATAGTAAATGTTTTGGGAAACAATTTGGAGCCAGTTTGTAAGTCATGCAAATAAATGCTTTCATTTTGCTCTGGAGCCATACTTTTAGACAAAACCATAATATCTGTCTTGATCTACTCAGTCCATCTGGAGTACTTTTGGTTATTGCTGGGAATCAAATCCAACCTGAAAGTTTAAAGGCAGTTACAAGAGCTGTCTTCAAACATCTTGTAGGACAACAATGTCTCACTCTTTTTGTCTTCTGTGTAAACTCACAGATAGCCCAAACTAAAAAAATGCTTATCTAAATGAATCTGTTAATAAAAATAGTGTTACTTAATGGTTCACATTTTGAATAAGTTCTTTTTAAAGTGTCCCTTCCCCAAGAGTAACCACTGTTTCCCTTTGATATATTTACTTTTAGACCTGTGCTGTCTGATATAAGTCACAGGCCACAGGTGGCAGCTGATTTTCTTAAAACGTGGCTGCCTAAATTGTAAGTGCAATAAATGTAAGATGTACGATGTCTAAGTGTAACATATACATTGCATTTAGAGATTTAGTATGAAAAACATGTTATATTTTCATATTTTGAGTTCATATTTTGATTTTCATATATTGAGTTAAAATAAGTAATTATTGTACTTTTACTTACCTTTTTTTTTTTTTTTTTAAGATTTATTTGCTTAGGCATACAAGAGCTGGGGTACAGGCCAGAGGTGCAGGGGATGAAAGAATCCACCAGACAGAGTGGGGAACAGCACAGGCAGATCAACCAAAATACACTACTGAGGGGAGCAACTCGTGCTGCAGTGGCTGTGGTTTGCTTCATAGTGCGTTGCTTAACCCACTGCGCCACCAGGGAGGGCCCTCACTTACCTTTTAAATACAGCTACTAGAAAAATACTACATTACAAATATGGTTTCCATTGTATTTCTTTTGGGCAGCATTAGTTTAGACTTTATTCTATGCACTAGTTTGTATCTATATATAGAAATATTTGCTTTCTAAAACAAAAGGGATCATTCTGTGTTTGCTAATTTGTAACTTTTTTATTTAATGCATCTTGGAAGTCATTCCAAATGAATATTTGGAGCTCTGCCTAATTGGAGAATGGTTTGAAGATAACATTGCATGTTTGTAATTTATTTAACGATTCTTCTATTATGTATATTTAATTCATTTCCAGCTTTTTAATTGTAGTCAGTTTCACAGTGAGCATTTTTTTACATCTCTTATTTTCTTTTTATATGTACTGGTATTTTTTTAGGTTAAAAAAACTGTATGGTGCTTTCTTAAAAGCAAGAATACATTTATATAGCCTGGTCAGTTTTTAAAAAGCTGGAAGTGTTTAACTTGTTGTAGTCTGAATACATACTCACTTTCCAATAAGAACTTGCCCATGAAATTACATTCTGCAATTCATAGTTAGATACTAAAGATAAGTTTCTCACTCAGGATCACACATTTACAGGTTAAAACTCAGATCTGGGTCTCCCTGGTGGCACAGTGGGTTAAGCAACACAATGTGAAGCAAACCGCAGCCACTGTAGCATGAGTTTGATCCCTGCCACCAGTCAGGGAGGGGACCCACATGGCTTAGCAGACCTCTCCTGCCTCACCTGCTGCTCCCCTCAGCAGTGTGTTTCAGTCAGTCTGCCTGTTCTGTACCCAACTCTGTCTCTGGTGAATCCTCTCACCTCTCTGGACTCTGGCCTGTACCCCGGTTCTTGTATGCATAAATAAATAAAATCTTTAAAAAAAAACAAAACTCAGATCTTCTGACTTAATGAAGACTGAGTCATTTCTCTCTCTGGCCTAACCAATGGGTGATAGAGGAGCCATACCTTTTGTATAAAGGACCAGATAATATTTTAGCTTTGTAGCCCATACATTCTCTATAACTACCAATCTTTGTGGCTTTGCCAATGTAGCCCAAAAGCAGCTATAGCTGATACATAAGCAAATGGGTATGGCAGTGTTCCAAAAAAACATGATGAAGTTTAAAATTAGAATCTCATAAATTTCAGGAGTCAAAGAATTAATTGTGCTTTTTCCCCAACCTTTTAAAAATATTTTAAAAAGTATTTCTTTATTGAGGAAGCTGGTTTCCAGCATTGTATATGATTCAGGGGAATAGCTTTACACCTCCTAGTTGTATGTTACCACACCATCTCCACCATCAAAGCATCCATAGTCCTTTACCATAGGTCATTGGATGCTCTCCCCACTTTGTTACAACCCTCACCCCTCTTTCCACTCTGGTAGCCTCAGTTGTGCTGTCATATTTCTAGGATTTGTTTTGGTTTAGTTTATCAAATCCTTTGTTTTTTCTATTTTCCATTTAGTGAAATCATCGGACTTATTTCACTTAGCTTGATCCCCTCCAGTTCTATCCACATCACAAATGGCAAGAGTTTCTCTTTTTTTTATAGCTCACTTGTATTCTATACTATATATATATGCCATATCTCTTTGTTTGTTTTTAAAGATTTATTTATGCATATGAGAGCTGGAGTGTATGCCAGAGGTGTGGGAGGGGTAAGAGGATTCACCAGATTCAGAGTGAAGAGCAGAACAGATGGACTGACTGAAATACACCGCTGAGGGAAGCAGTGGGTGAGACAAAGGAAGTATGCTGTGCCTTCAATCCCCTGGCTGGGGATTGAACTCATGCTGCAGTGGCTATTTATAGCTTCATAGTACTGAAATTTAACGCCTTGTGCCACCAGGAAGGCCCATATATGTCACATCTTTCTTTTTTTTTTTTAAGATTTTATTTATTTTTTTACCTCTCTCGTGGTACAAGGGGTCAAGCACCAGCACCATGAAGCATCTGCAGCCACTGCAGCACAAGTATGATCCCCGTCCAGGGAGTGGACCCACATGGCGCAGCAGACCTCTCCTGTCTCCCCTCAGCAGTGTATTTCAGTCAATCTGCCTGTTCTGTATCCTGCTCTCTCTCTGGTGAATCCTCTCACCACCCACCCCCCCCACCCCACAACTCTGGCCTGTACTCTAGTTCTTGTATGCATAAATAAACCAGTCTTAAAAAAACAAAAAAATGATTTTTTTGTGTAGAAGAAATGAGGTATGTGCCTTTGGTGAGAGGATTCACCAGAGACAGTGGGGGAGCAGAAAAGGTAGATCCACTCAAATACATTGCTAAGAGGAGCAGCAGGTGAGATAGTAAAGAAAGTTCTGCTGTTTCATATGTGGGTCAGCTCTCTTGCCGGGGATTAAACTCAGACCTTGGCAGGGATAGCACTGAAACTAACCCCTGTGCCACCTGGGCATAAATAAATAAGAAAAAAATTTTAAAAAGTGCTCAAAAGGAAGGCATCTGGAGATCAAAGAAGGAATGATAGTGGGAGCTCGTATACTGTTGTCATTTGGTTCAATCATTTTAGAAAACAGTTTGACCTTATCTGCTGAAGTTAAAGCTGTGCATATGGCCCACTAATTCTAGTCCAAAGGAAATCCTTGCTGACACTTTTAAGAAGGTTCACAATAGTATGGTTTTTAAGAGTCCACACTAAAAACAACCCAAATGTACAGCCATGATATAAAGACTAGATCATAATGAAATGAAAATATAGGCCCCTTGGTGGCACAGGAGTTAGTCTCAACAGTATCAAGCTATCACCAGCCCCTGGGGCATGAGTTCAATCCCTGGCTAGGAAGGTGACCCACATAGTGCAATAGACCTCTCCTATCTTGCCCACTGTTCAACCTTCAGCAGTGTATTTCAGTAGATGTCTGTTCTGCTCCACAGTCTGTCTCTGGTGAATCCTCTCACCCACTCCCTGCCCCTACACCGCTATCCTCAGCTCTGACCTACACCCCAGTTCTATGCATAAATCAGTCTTTTAAAAATTCATATATGAGGAATATGTATATAGAGAAAAACTGTAAACGAATTGAATAGAGAAGTCTAATGATACAGGGTTTTTGTGTGTGCGTGGTTGGTATTTTTTATTTAGTCATTTGTTTACAACTGAAACTGGGAGTTCAAAATTAATATTCTTGCCTGTGAGCTTCTTATAGAGACCAGAAGACGTTTCAACTTTTTTTTTTTTTGTAAGATTTGTTTACTTATTTATGCATTCAAGAACTTGGGTGTAAGCAGAGGTGGTTGTGTGAGAGGATTCACCAAAGATAGTAGGGAGCAGAACAGGTGGATCTACTGAGATACACTGTTGAGGGGGGAGTAGCAGGTGAGAGGTGAGAGGTCTGCTGTGCCATAGGAGGGTTAGGTCCCTGGCAGAGGGAGTGGGGTGAGGAGGGAGGTGTTTGGTAGAACTGAGGCCTTAGAGGTTAGAGGGTTGAGACAACCCCTCTGCCACCAGAGGCCGAGTTTCAACCTTGTATTCCACATTCTGCTACATGTATTCCACATTCTGATAATTTATCCAAATGTATCTTTATGAGCCAGCTGCTTTCCAGTTTCATGTGAAAAGATCAGGTAATTTAATGGTGTGCACCACTGTCAAGTATGGCTTCTGGGATGCTTTTTTGTATGGCTTTTTCCAAGCTGGATTAGGCAGAATTCTGTTCTTGGCCACCATGACGTTCAGCTCATGAAGCTACGTCTTGAGGTCTGAGGGTTCAGCTCCAGCTCCAGCAGAGCCTGAGGTATGCTGCACTCGAAATTGTCTGGCTTCTTGCCATTGGACTTTATGATCTTCCTGTTCAAGCTGGCATGGCCCTCTTGTTGAGCACCAGCCTTAATATTTGGGGTTGAAACAGACAATGTAACTTCTGAATATAAGGTTTAAGGCAGCTTATTTAAGACTAACACTAAGGGTTGGTAGTTTAAAAGTTTAAGAGGTTAAACATGATTTAAGTGCTTGTTACTGATTAATACTTTGGTCTTGAGCAACTAACAGTACAATGCCACAGGTTCCAGTCTTTGTGGGATCAGAATGAGTGGCAATAGATCTAGTGAGGCTGTTCAGTTGCTAAAAATTTCTCTGGGATATTTGCTGAACAGGGAAGGCTTTCATACCCTGAAAAAGTTTCAGTGTAGCTGAAACTAGCCTATTTTGGAGAAAGATGCCAGATAAAACTTTTTTAAACAAGGATCCTATACAGTAGATTCATTTCAAAGCTTTGTAAGAATAACACATTTATTGGTATGTATATATTTCAGGATTAAAAGCTCAAATTTTTTGTCTCCTTCATTTTCATTTTTTAAAAAGATTTATTTATGCATACAAGAACTGGGCTGCAAGCTAGAGTTGCAGGGGATTGAGAGGATTTACCAGAGTGGGGAGCAGAACAGGCAGATCTACTGAAATACACTGCTGAGGGGAGCAGTGGGCAATACAGGAGAGGTCTGCTATGCCATGTGGGTCACCTCCCACATGTGGCTGGGGATTGAATTTGTGCTGCAGTGGCTGCCAACAGCTTGCTAGTGCTGAGAAAAACTTGAACCACCAGGAAACGGCCCCCCGCCCTTCATTTTCAAGACAAATGGGCTAGTGAGGTAGGAACTTGGAATCTAGACTTGATATAAAGGGCTGAGCTCTGGCACCTGGAATCTATTAAGTTTAAAGGAAGAACAGTTGTATGTAAACTAGTAAATGGGCCCTCAGTGATTCCCTACCTCCTAATACTCACATTCTGTAAATTTTTCTTGAATGTGGACTGGATCTAGTGCCTTCCTAGTAATGAAGAGATTGTGGCAAAAGTGATGGAATGACACTTTCATGATTAGGTTACCGAAGACTCATCTAGTTGGACACTCTTGCCTTCTCAACTTGGCTTTATGATAAAGCTAGCCACTATGTAGTAGCGAACCTTTTGGCAAATAAATGAGGGCAAAGAAATAGCAAGAAGCTATCATCTTCAGTTGGCTTTATGATAAAGCTAGCCACTATGTAGTAGCGAACCTTTTGGCAAATAAATGAGGGCAAAGAAATAGCAAGAAGCTATCATCTTCAGTTCCACAGGGGCAAGGAACTTAGCTCTGCCAAGAACCACTTGAGCAACTTTGTAGAGCCCTTCCACAGTCAAGATTTTAGATGAGACCATAGCCTTTAACACTTTGAAATCTGTAATTTTGGCTAAGGACCCTACTAAACCACACCTGGACTCCTGATTCAATTAAATTGTGAGTTGGGGCCTCGCTGCTGGCATAAGGTGTTAAGTCACAGCACTAAGAAGCTATCTACAGCACAAGTTTGATCCTCAGCCAGGGAGGTGACCCAAATGGCACAGTAGACCTTTCTGCCTCACCCACTGCTCCCCTCCTCAGCAGTGTATTCTAGTAGATCTCCCTGTTCTGCTCCCCACTCTGGCTCTGGTAAATCCTCTCACCCTTGCACCTCTGTATCCTAGTTCTTATATAAATAAATAAGTTAATCTTAAGAACACACAGAAATTGTGAGTAAATGTGTTTCAAGTCATTACTTTTGAGAACCCAAAAATTTGGTCCCATTTCCCTAGAGAAGGCATATTTCAGCCTTACTTGGGTTGACTAACAGCAACAAACAAAATTCTTATCACAGAAAGAAACTATTCCATTAGTATCCAATGGTTTATCCATTAGTGAACTAAGTGTATTTCAAACACAGAAAAATTATGGTCTTAGTTCGTTTGAGACCATCAGTGTTGTCATTCTTGTCCTCCCCTCCTCCAATGGGAAGAACTAGGAATTTGTTTCTCTAAGGAAACTAGTTTTCCTTATATGGGCCCATTATAAACAATGTTTCATATACTTTGTTACCCTGAAGTTAGTCATTGACCATTGGGGATTATCTCTAAAGAGGTTTTTTTTTTTAGATTTTTATTTATTTATGCATACAATAAATGGAGTATAGGCCAGAGGTAGAGGGAATGAGAGGACTCATCAGACAGTAGGGAGCAAAACAGGTGAACCTACTGAAAAACACTGCAAAGGGAAGCAAAGGGTGAGAGAATTCTGCTATGCCACGTGGGTTAGCTCCCTGGATGGAGATAGAAGTCTTACCACAGTGGCTGGCAATAGCTTGATAGAGCTGAGATTTTTAACCCCTGTGCCACCAGAGGCCCAAGAGTTCTTTTGGAGGTAATTTCATGACATCAAATAAAGGAAATTTGAAATGCACTTGTCAACACTCTATCTTCATCCCTGTGTGGAAGATAGTCTCAGATCTTTGTAGGTACTCAGAAGCTAAAATCTGGGCCTCCCTGGTGGTATAGGGGGTTGAGTCTCATTACTATCACCATTAAAGTTTGAGTTCAATCCCCGGCCAGGGAGCTAACCCACAAGGCACAGCAAACCTGTCTCACCTGCTGGTCTCAGCAGTGGATTTCAGTAGATCTGTCTGTTCAGCTCCCCACTCTATCTCTGGTGAATCCTCTCACCCGTACCTCCCCCGCCCCACCTATACCCCAGTTCTTCTATGGATAAATAATACAACTTTAAAAGAAAGCTAAAATCTAAAACCCCTAAACATTTCCTATAGTTTAAGCATTTGTCCTGAGTGGACATCTTTAGGCAGGTTACTGAGCAATGACAAGCTACATGTACTTACTATGCCTGGGCCCTGCAGCTACTAAAATACCCAATTTTTTGATCTGTGATTCATAAACTTAGATCCCAAAAGGAGATGTTATCTTCTTTATGTTCTTTATTAAAAGAATTCAGTTTAAATGGATTGGCTGGAATTAAAGAGTATTTGCAGGAACCTAGACAAATGGCCTTGCACATACATTTAATGTAGTTTAGAGTCAAGAGAAAAATTACTGAGGATATACTTTCAAAGAAAATGGGTACAGGATGCTAACATTGTACTGTAAAAGTCCTAGCCACAATGACTAGGCAGGAAAAATACAAGCTACAGCCAGAAAAGAATGAAAACAATTTCTATTTATAGATGACATGATCTTCTCATATATATATATATGACATCCTAGTTTATTCCATCACAAAATTTTTAATAAAGTACAAAAATTACACACTGATAACTATTAAGTATTACCTAAAGGAACTAAAAAAGAATTGAGTGAAAAGAATTAGAAACCTTAATAGTACACAGAGGGCAGTATTTTTTAAACTGATCTATATAGTCAATATAATCCCTTTTAGAATATAAACTAGCTTCTTCATAGAAATTGTTAATATGGAAACTCAAGGGACCCAGAATAACCAAAACACTTTTGAAAAAGACTGACAAACTTAGGGCCTCCCTGGTGGCGCAGTGGTTTAAGCAACGCACTATGAAGCAAACCGCAGCCACTGCAGCACGAGTTCGATCCCTGCTGCCGGCCAGGGAGGGGACACACATGGCGTGGCAGACCTCTCCTGCCTCGCCCGCTGCTCCCCTCAGCAGTGTACTTCAGTTGATCTGCCTGTTCTGCTCCCCACTCTCTGTGGTGAATCCTATCACTCCCCCACACCTCTGGCCTGTACCCCAGTGCTTTGTATGCATAAATAAATCTTTAAAAAAGAAAAAAAAAAGATTGACAAACTTGGGTCACACTTCTGATTCCAACTTTTACCTGGCATAAGCTGCAGTGGTACTGATACAGAATAGATTGACAGTCCAGAAATAAATGCATGTAGCTGTGGTCAAATGATTTTTGGCAAGGTACCAAGAGCATTCACTAGGGGAAAGAGTCTCTTCACCAAATGGTGCTGAGACAACTGAATAGTCACATGGGGTAAAAATAAAGCTGAACTCTTACCTTATACCATATACAAAGATAAATTAAAAATGGATCACAAATCTAAATAAAAGAACTAAAACCATAAAACCCTTAAAAGAAAACATAGGAGCAAATCTTCATGACTTGGATTTGGCAATGGTTTCTTACCTATAACACCAAAAGTAAAAGCAACAAAAGAAAAATTTGGGTTGGCCCAGGGGTTATTAAGTCTGTGCTATCACCATGATGGCCCAGGGTGACAGCCTGAGATCCCTGGCCAAGGAGCTAACCCATGTGGCACAGCAGACCTCTTTGCCTCACCCCCCCTACTCCCCTTAGCAGTTCTTTTCCATTCCTCACTCTGTGGTAAATCCTATTACCCCTTCTCCCATGCACCCCTGACCTACACCCCATTTCTCCCATTTCTCCTGTAACTAGTGGCTGAAGCCAAAGATTTACAGGTGGTGCCCCCTGGAGGGAAGTACTGGTGACGCTAGAAAATGTGAGCAAATTATCACATTTGTAGACTGATAATAAATATAAGGGACTGCAGAAACAGTTCAGCATTTGGTGTTCAGGATTTAGCATTTGTGTATTCTGTGTTTGGGATTTAGTGTTTTTGGATCTTCAGCGATTCAGGGGTCAGCCCCCACCATGCAGATCTTCCAGAAGGCTGTTGTGGGCCTCTGAAGAATGTATAGAGGCTTCCAGCAGCCAACCTGAGAGAGGGGGAAAAAAAGCTTGGTGGCTTTACAGGTAGCAAGCAACTGAAACTGTCCTCAGTTTTGCTGCTCTAATAGTTTGGCAGGGAAGGTGACACCCGGAGCTGGGTGCCTCACTGAGCTGCGTGACTGTGGTCGTTCAGCTGCTGTGATTGTTGTAGAGTGTTGCTTGTCTGGTGCAGTGTAGGAATATCTCAGCAGCTCCAGGAGCATATTCCTGTTATGTCTTCTGCTGTCTTCATGAGTTGGATCCCAGCCTGTAGTCTGGCTGCCTTGTGCTTCAGGTCTGCAGTGGCAGGAAGACACAATCTTGGGAATGTGTCCTATTGTTCAGGAGAGGAACTGTGTCCTCAGTGGCATGAAGACACCATCTTTGGAATGTTTGTGTTTAAGACTTTAAAAACACTACACTCTGCTTTGGATGAGGTAAAACGCCATTTTTGGCCTTAGTAACTCTTTGTTTTTACCTGGTTTGTTAAATAAATCCCATTATTGTTGTTCTCTGAACCTGAGAAGTCTTCCAGTTACATGCACAGGTTGAAAACTCAAGATTGCCTGATAAACTAGTTGGGCAGTGTCCTTTGCCAGTTTTAGTGCCCCTTACTGCTCTGCATCACACTTAAGCAAAACAAAACTAGAAATAGTGTGAAAAGATAACCCACAGAGTATGGGAAAATACAAATCTAATACATGTCTAGTATCCAAAATGTACAAAGAACTCCTACAATTTAAGAGACAACCCAATTAAACAGGCAAAGAATTTGAAAAGACATTTCTCCATCTACAGAGATAAGCAAATGGCTAATAGGGATATAATATCAGTAGTTACTGGGAAAATGCAGGTAAAATCACAAGGATACACCACACCCACAAGACTAGATTTGAAATAACGTGAGTTAAATATTGGTAAGGATGTGAAGTATTAGAACCTTTTCTAAGATATATGCATGTGAGAGTTGGGGTGTAGGTGGGAGATGGGGAGGGAAGGATGACAGGATTCACCAGACAGAGTGGCGAGCAGAACAAGCAGATGGACTGAAATACACTGTGGAGGAGAGCAGTGGGCAATACAGGAGAGGTCTGCTGCGCCATGCCCTGGCTGGGCATTTAACTCATGCTGTGGTGACTATGGACAGCCTCATAGTGCTGGGATTCAATCTCTTGCACCACCAGGGAGGCCCCTAAGTATTAGAACTCTTACACATTGCTGATGGAAATATAAAATGGTACAGTTGTAGGGAAAGAGTTTGGTGGTTCCTCAAAAATTTAAACATAAGGGCCTCCTCCTCCTGGTGGCGCAGTTGTTAAAGTCTCAGCACTCTCAAGCTATTTTAGCCACTGTTGCATTGAGTTCAATCCCCAGTCAAGGTGACCCACATGGCGCAGCAGACCGCTGTCTTGTTGCTGTTTCCCTTAGTAGTGTATTTCATTAGATCCATCCGTTCTGCTCCCTACCTACTCTGTCTCTGGTGAATCCTCTCATCCCCACATACCTGTGGGCCTGAACCCCAGTTCTCCTATGCATTGAAAAAAAAAATTTAAACATGGAATTACCATGACCCAACACCTTAACTCTTAAGTAGTATCAAAATAATTCAAAACAGGTAAACAAATACTTGTTTAAGAATGTTTCTAGCAAGATTATTCCCAATAGCCAACAGGTGGAAACAAACCAAATGTCCATTATTGGATGTGTTTTTCCACAGCCACCTTTGCATTAAGCTTGCCAAGGCGGTTTCTGTAAAAGACAATGCTGATAATTCTAAAATCCCATGAAAAATTAAACCTCTATATAGTCTAATCACTACTAGCCATACTTTTGGTAAGTACCACTTTCAGTCAGGTTATCAGGCAGTGAAAGCCAATTTTCATTGTCCAAAATCTAACCAGAAAAGAATTAGTAATACTAATGATCACACACCCTTGAATCAGGCCTTTACTCATCACATGGTATTATTTCCCCTCTAGTTCATAGAAACCCAATGAAATCACACAGGTCCCAACGAATATATAGTTGAAATTATACTCCTGTTCTTACAAAAAAAATTTTTTTTTTGCCTGGGAATACCAAAAGATTGCCAACTTCTTTAAATCTGTCTTTAATAAGGGTGATCCAGGGGTCCTCCTTGGTGGCCTAGGGGTTACGTTTCAGTGCCGTCACCACTATGGCCTGTGTTTTACCCCCAGCGAGGGAGTTATTAACCCACACATGGTGAAGCAGGCCTCTCTTACCTTGCCTACTGCGTCTGGTGAATCCTTTCAACCACCTGCACCTTTGGCCTACACCCCAGTTCTTATATACAAAAGTGAATTAAAAAAAAAGTGTGGGGCCTCCCTGGTGGCGCAGTGGGTTAAGCAACACACTATGAAGCAAAACCGCAGCCACTGCAGCACGAGTTCGATCCCTGCTGCCGGCCAGGGAGGGGACCCACATGGCGCGGCAGACCTCTCCTGCTGTGCCTGCTGCTCCCCTCAGCAGTGTACTTCTGTTCATCTGCCTGTTCTGCTCCCCGGTCTCTGTGGTGAATCCTCTCACCCCCCCACACCTCTGGCCTGTACCCCAATGCTTGTATGCATAAATAAATAAATCTTTAAAAAAAAAAGTGTGACCATGGAAAATTCAGGTCATTTGTATCTCACAATTCTGTGTATTAATTTGGGTAATCCCACATCTTTGATAAAACCCTAACTAAAAGTAACTTAACCTCTTCCCCTCCTCAGGTTCTTCCCTATAATGAAACAGATAATATTAGTTCTTAATGAGGAAACTTGAAATTTTCATATCTTGCTCATGCAATCCAAGTAGTTACCCCCATTTTGGGGGATAAGGGCCTGGTTTAACCTAAGTTTAGGAATAAAATAATTCATGTCATTTCACAAGGGGTGGGAGGTGGAAAAGCCTAATTTATAGATTTAATTATGTTTTATGTTATAAAAATTCTTTTTTTGCATAGAATTGGGGTATATGCTAGAGGTGGGGGTGGTGTAAGGATTCCTCAGAGACAAGATTTGGGAGCTGAACAGGCAGATCTACTGAAATACACTGCTAAGGGGAGCAGTGGGCGAGACAGGAAAGGTCTGAAGCATAGTGTGGGTCAGCTTCCTGGCTGGGGACTGAACTCAGGCCATAGTAGTGACAGCACTGAAATTTAACCCCAAGGCCACCAGGGAGGCCCTGAAAGGAAAAAAAAAATTTGTTGCCCTTTTCCCGACTACTGATTGATGTTCAACACCATCGATATTTTTCCCTTAAGAGAACAGGCTTCAAGAGGCAATCTCAAACTGTGACTAAGCCATATCTAAGCAGAATTGAGTAATGATGAGCGAAATGATTCAGAGGCACCATTGTTTTTTTTGTTTTGCTTATTGCGCATTTATTTGGTTTTAGTTCTAATAGTGACTTTTTCATAAATATTTGTTTCACATCTCCCAGAAGACTCCTTGAGAGCAGTGCCCATATCTTCTCTGTATGAGTTAGCACCTGGTACACAGTAGATGCTCATCAAATACTTTCACCACTTTTTTTCTAATTCCATAAGCAGCACTTCCCAAAATGTGACAGTCAAGGTTTAAAGGGTAACAGAGCCAGCAACATCATTTCAAATGGGAGCTTTCTTCTAATTATTGATTATATGCAAGTATAAATGTTGTTGCTATCCTTTTACACATGCTAGCTTTCCTTTCTCAGATTCAGAAGCCTCCAAAGGAATAAAATGTTTATTTCATTATATTTTTTACAGCTAGTGTCTATCGCAATTTATATTGGTTTTCCATTTATGGGAGTAACGTCAAGTTTTTTTAAAAATATATTTAAGTGGAAATAGTAACTCAATTAAAAAAGAAAATACAAACCTGAAGTAATGCAGAGGTGGAAGACAAATGAGGTAAAAAACTATAAAGTTGATTCACTAAGGACTGAAGATTGGGAAACAAAGCCCTAGGCAGTTTCCTCATTCTTGAGGGGCAAGTGGGTGTGCTTCCAGTGGTGCAGGTATATCAGATGCATCAGGTCTTTGATGTGACAAAGCTAATAATCACATGTTAACAAGAATCTGCTACATTTTGTGAGGATCACACACCATACATTATGCTACAAAAACAAATAAAAAACCGAAGCCAAAGCAAATTCTTGAAACTTAAAAAAAAAAAAATCCTTTATAAAGCAAGGTAAGTTCTAGTACTGAGCTGCTCCCAGACCGCCCCCCCTCCCAAAAAAAAGTGGTGGAGGGCAGTTAGTGGCTGTATTTAACAAGCAAAGTATCATCAAAACTGATTTACCCAACTTTTATTTTTCCAACTGCAGTGTAAAGAGATGTCACATTCATCACAGTTGCTTTGGGGAATGTACAACTTCTGCAGCCTTCAAACCAAGGCTGAAAGCCACACAACTCTGTAAGACAAGCCCATGAGGTACACTTTTATGAAGGAAAAGGCTGGGTCTCTTTACTAAAATAAGTTTTCAGTATATTCCAGTAACACACACCCTAGTACTGCTTACAAACCAAAGATCAATACATTATATAACATACCCCTTGAAATGGAGAAGCTCATTCTGTGGGAATAACATCTTTGGACTCTGCATCCATCTGTTCCACTTCAGCTTCCATGGCAGCTTGTGGAGTAGCATTGACTATTACAGTGCTTTCTGCCTCTGCTGTCTGGGTTTCCACTTCACATCCAACTTCAGCAGATTCGCCTTCAACCGTGGCAGCTTTACTTTCAGCCTGGGCAGTTTCATCTTCTGCCTTATCTCCTTCCTCTGCTTCAGTGATCCCCTTCTCAGATGCCACTTCACAGGGTGTCTCTGCTTCTAACAGCTGTTCAGGGTGGGCACCACTAGTGGCTTCCACTGTGTCCATGGTGTCTTCCCCTTTAGTTGGTACCTCACTATTCTCTGGAGTAGGTACTCCTTCCCCATCTACTGCTCTCACTGCTGCTGTAATCACCTCAGCTAAGACTTCTGCAGCCACCTCCTCAGGTGTCTCTTCCTTATCATCACCTCCTAAATTCTCATCTCCTTCAATTTCTGGATCAACAGCTTCACTGGTGAAAGGGTCTTCACCCTGGCCAAAAAAATAGGAAACACGGGTGAACGCAGTCTAAAAACTGCCCAAAGGAGGAGGCAGCCCAGGTTGTTGGGAATGACAGAGTCAACAGGAGAAACTTATTTCAAGTACATACAGATCTTTAGAGCTTTAGAACAAGAAAGAAATCACAGAAAAGCTTCACCAGAACTATTTTGTGCTTCTCATTTAAGTCACAAAAATAAAAACACCAAATCAGTTCCTGTTCTTAATCTGGTAGATTACCAATGCTTTTAAAAGATAGAATGAATTGTCAACTACCTGATAACCGAGAGGTGGGCAGACAGGTCCAAGTCAGGTTATGTTGGAGGCTATTGACCAATTCCAAACTTGAGTTGTGTGTTTAGCAAAATTAGTTTCCCAAGGAGGAACCTTTTAAGCAGATTTCTCTCCAGGGCAGTTTCCAAGGATTTTTTTTTTTTTTAATTAATCTGCTTCCATCACTAATGCTCACTGGTTTTAATACCTTTCCTCTCCCTAGTTCTTCCATCTCACTGCTGATTGGCTCTGCCAGTGAAATCTCTTTAACTTCATTCTTTGATTAAATATTTACCTTGCATTTAAAAAGAAAAAAAGTATCTTGGGCCTCCCCAGTGGCTGGGGTTGTTAAGTCTCAGGCTGGGAGTTTGTGGTGGGCCACAAAGGCCCACCATTATGGCATGAGTTCAATCCCCACCAAGTAGCCCACATGGTGCAGCAGACCTCTCCCTTATTTCACCTGCTGCTCCCCTTAGCAGTGTTTTTCAGTAGATCCATCTGTTCTGCTCTCCACTGTCTCTGGTGAATCCTCACATCCCCTCTACACTTCTGGAGTTCTTCTTTGAAAATAACTATCTCATTATCATTTGTTCAGTATTTTATGAAATATCAAGGTTCCTCATAATGTTGGCACCAATGCACAGAACAGTACCATATCCTAAAGTTCCCAGGCAACGAGTCTCAGGAAACCAGCAGTTGTGCAATTCCCAAGCCTGAAACATTCCAGTATCCCTAAGTTCTTCAAAAGGCTCAGAAATATGCTTACAACACAATTCATCTACCATTTCAAAAGCTTTCCCGGTCAATGGACTTCCTTTTGGAGGTAGGGAGGGGAGATTTTTATTTATTTATGCATATAAGAACTAGGGGAGGCCAGAAGTATAGGGGGGAGGAATGGGTTTGAGGGGATTCACCAGAGAGAGTAGGGAACAGAACAGGGTACTTAAGAGAGCAGTGGGCGAGAAAAAGTCTGCTGTGCCTTGTGGGTCAGCTCTCTGAACAGGGATCAAACTCATGCTGCAGTAGCTGGGGATAGCTCGATTGCTCACTATCTGAGACTTAACAGCTGAGCCACCAGAGAGGCCCCCACAAACCTTGATATTCTAAATACAAACCTTGAGATATTTTTCCAGCATCTTCACTATATGTCTGTTGTTCAAAACACTCTTCGCCACATGGAGGCTTGTTTTCTTGAACTGTTCAGCAGCCAACTGTAGGAGGACCCAAACACAGGCTTTTAAAAATGGCACACAGAGGATTAAGAGGACACTCAGCCAGGCTACATAAGCTGCCCTGAAACAGCCCTTTGCAGACTGATGTCTGCGTCTGTCTTTGATAAGCAATTATCTCGAAATGCTAGACTCCAAGAATGAGAGAAAGAAGTCACTGCAAAGATGCTAGAAACTAAGTCTGTGAAACAGGAGAGTTTGATGATCTTGAAAGAAAGCATTGACAACACTAACGCTTAGGTCTCACTACAGAGCAAGGATGAAACAAGCCTATACATAGATGAGAAGCTATGTGGCTTCAGTTGGGGTAAAGAGCAAAACTTTTTTCCGCTTTAGTACAGTGACTTTATAATAAATAAATTCAACAACGAATGCATGAAATGCCTCCATTTCATACAACTTGTCTGAGAAGTTCATATAATAATTCCTCATTTATTGTGTACTTTTTGACTGATCTTGAATAATTCTGGAAAATGGGTAGGCAGATAGTGATATCCCCACTTAATAGCTGGGCAAACTGGTAGTTTGCTAATAACTACAGCCTGTGGGCACAATACAGCCACACTTACTCCTTTTTTACTGTTTGTGGCTGCTTTTGCCCATTGGTGGCACAAACCTATGCACTGAACAGAGACCCTATGGCCTGAAAGCTGAAAATATTTATGACTTAAACCTTTAAAGATAGGCCAATGCTTTGAGCTAAACATTTAGTCACAGGCCCCATCAGTTAGTAAGGACCAAACCAAGGTCCTTAACCCTAGCTGCATCAAACCACTTTGAAATGCTCCTCAGCTTAGCTTAAAGGAAATTTAGTTTTTCAGCAATTAGGGAATTTACCTGTGTGGTTTGCAGGGAATATTCTAAGACTAAGAAAATTTTAGCTACTATATTTAATTGATAGACATTTTAATAGAAGTGGAAATGCATCTTAGAGCCAAATGATGACATGATAGACTTGATGGGATACAGCAAAAATCCCTATACCTGTTACTATTGTCCATATAACCCAGACGTTTCTGAATTCCACCTACTTGCAGCCAAGGAATGCTCACCCCACCCCACGTTAAGAGGGACTCACACGACGGTTGTGATTATGGTCAACAGAATGCAGGTGCCGTTGGAGGAGCTGGGGCTGTGCGGGAATCAGCATGTCACAAGCCAGGCAGTGAGCAGCCTCTATCTTCTTGAAGAAGTGCTCTTGGCCAATCCCTGTTGATAAAATTGAAGTCTTGTGCAATTTGGGACAGCATACAAGTGATGCTAACCTCTTACTCCCCAACAAAGCCCCATTTTCTCCCTGAGGTCCTCTCCAACGACTCAGGACAAAAGTGAGACAAGTATATCCTGCTTTCACTGCTGAAGTGAGTCAGCCTCTCAACCTGGCAATTCTAGACTTTGCAGCTTTTCTCATCTTTCTGGTCCTTTCTCTTGATATCAGAGGAAAAAGACACCAATGTTTTAACATCACTGATAAACTACCCACAGAGCTGGGCCAATGAAGAATGGGCTTCTTTCTAATGCTAAATGCCTATCTTGTGGTTTTTCACAGCACATTCTCAGCAGTCCTGTGCTGGTTTTGCACTGCATCATGTGCTTTAGTATCATCTGGAGTTGAGCACACGCGCTAGGATTAAAACTCACCTTTGAAAGGATCTGATTTTGGTTTCATGCTTTCCTTCTCCATCAATTCTTGACGCCGCTTCTCAATTTTCTTATTTCTGTTTACAATGTATTCCTAGATTTGGGAGATGGTACCAAATGAAACAGAAGATGGCATGTGTGGTTATTTCTCAACTGAACCAGTGGCAGCTCACCAAGGGTGGCTACCAGCTCCTCTGCAGACAGTCTTGTCTCAGCTTCCTCAAGGTTGGGAAGATAGTTATCACAACCACTGAACTGGGCTGAATTAGTGAGAACTATGATGGCTGGAGCTCTCAACTGTACCACTCTTTGGGACTTATACACTATTATTGTGGAGCAAGGAACTCAGACTTAAAAGTTTAGTTCTTTCACTTTTCCTTCTCTTCCCTTCCCTTCTCTGTAAGGGATTTGGACTGTGACACAGGCAAGTGTATGTTACCTGGAGGAACTCCACGGTCTTATCGGGCAGTTTGGTACTTATAAACCTCAATGTCTCTTTGTGAAATTTACTTTGCAGATGCTTCTGAATTTCTTCGTCTTCAAAACTACGAAACTTGCACACTGAACAGGCAAACTGAATCCTGGAGAAGGACGATAAAAAGAAAAGCAGTAATAAAGGGGTAATTACTTACTTTCTGATGGATCTGAAATGGAAACTGGAAAGCGATTTTTGAACCAAGACTTCTGATTTGTTAAAAGTACCAGTTACCCCAGTTTCCAAGAATGGAAATATAATTTAGCAAATATTTCAGGAACATGACTCACATAGCAACCGACTACCAGTCTCTTCTGCCTAAAGGCTACTCTGCTTCCAGTCAACTGCTCAGAGGCTCAATACCTACTACCACAGTTGTTTAGATGTGTTTCTCTTTTCAGTTCAGTTGCCTAGATGATATAAGACTCCTCTTTTTTTTTTTTAGTCAAAGGTTTTTTTTAAATTTACGCATGTAGGAACTGGGGTGTAGGCCAGAGGTGCGGTGGGTGAGAGGATTCACCAGAGACAGAGTAGGGAGCTGAAATACACTGCTAAGAGGAGCAGCAGGTGAGACGAGAGGGTCTGCTGTGCCATATGGGTTAGGTCCCTGGCCAGGGATCGAACTCATGTCATAGTAGCTGGTAATAGCTTGCTAGCATTGAGACTTCAACTCCTGCACCACAAGAGGGGCCCCTAAGAAAACCCTGTATTTTATATAAAAGACAAATCCACAAAGATCTGGCACAGTTCAAAATTCCTCTCCTTCAAGACTTGATATAAAGACAATTCATGTCAAAATCTAGAGTTAGAAGGTTTGTGTGTTATGCGCTTTCATAGTCTCACCAAATGCAATCATGCTGTAAGGGGAGGAGACAGTAAGCTACAGACCCCTACTCTCATGCCCCCACTGTGGGGCACTGATTCTCTTGGCTCTTTCCAGTGGTCCTTTAGGGCAAGAGCACAGGACCTATGGCACTCAGGAGTCCTCGAACAACTTAGTTTCTGTCAGTATCAGATACCTGGCTTCTGATCTCTGAACCTCTGTAAACTTTTGCACTGCAAATTAAAACCACAGTGAGATACCACCTTACATCAGTAAGAAAAGCATGTATCAAAAAAACCCAACACCAAATGTTGGTGAGGACACAGGGAAAAAGGAACTCTCCTACACTGCTGGTGTGAATGCAAACTGTTCCAACTGCTACGGAAAGCTGTATGGAGGTTCCTCAGACTACTAAAAATGGAGCTACCATATGACCCAGCAATTCCACTCCCCTAGAAGTAGAATCTATCCAAAGGACACAAAAACATTTACTCAAAAGAATACCTGCACCCCTATGTTTATTGCAGCACTATTTATAATAGGTAAAACATGGAAACGACCCAAATCCCTCAAAACAGATGAGTGGATCAATAAGATGTGGTATGTATATAAACTAGAATACTATTCAGCAATCAAAAAGGATAAACTAATGCCATTCACAGCAAAATGGGTGGAGCTAGAAGGAATTATGCTCAGTAAAATAAGTCAGAAGGAAAAAGAAAAATGATGGTTTCACTTATAGGAGGACTATATGGGAACTAAATAAGGTATCAAGGAAAAACAACAATAAAACAAAACAAAAATAAACAGCTAACCATAAATCAGAGACATCCTGCAAGGGGGGGGGTGAGGGGGGAGAGGGATCAGAAAGAGTGAGGGAAGATCACACGGAACTATGGGGATGCTACATGTGTGAATTGGTGGTAGAAACTCTATGGCACTACATCTGAAAAAAGAACGCAAACACTGTTAAAAAATGAACACTGATGTAAAAGATACATAAATTAAAGAAAAAAATTATTTTGCATTTGTAGATGCTCCCAGATGTGTGAAGAGGAAACTTTCACAGGCCCTATGTGTAAGACTTCAAGAAACTACTAGAGAAATGTGGGGTTCTGGCTTTCCTGTTTTACCTTTGCCTCCAGTAACAATTTCTCCAAGTCTCTGTGAGGATTTTCAATCACTAATGTGTTGCCTAAAGAGTTTTCTTAACTGTCAGCTCAGTTCCCATGTTGCATGAAAACAGACCTAGTCATTCTTTTTTTTAAACAGTTCAAGGAACTTCTGTAGTAGCTGTAAGTGTCTAGTTTTCAGTTCCTGGCTTCCAGCCTCTACTGTTAGCTCTTTTGCAAAGCATTTCTATGCACAGGAAAACCATCATTCCATCTGGGGCTTTTAAGGTCAAAGATTGATTCCCCTCAAATCAGAAAGAACCTCTGCAGAGAAGCAGCTGTGTGTGGTCAAGGTCTTAACAACCATGTCATGGTCACCAGTCATTTACAGTTCTAGTCAGAAGGCACTTCACCAATGAACAGGGAGAAAAGTGAATGGTATAGTCCCAATACTCCTTCGGATTTCCATCTTTGGATTTCATTTTTCTGCTTAAAGGTGGATCTTGATTGTAAAAACAACCTATACATCTATTATTACTGTCAAATTCCAGAGACTGTTCAGATTTTAACAAAAAACCTAAAACACATTCCATTGTTGGGTGTGACACAGAAAAGCCAGGGGACAGAGGACTCCCAACAGGTTTGCTGGAAGGAGAGAGAGCCCCCTGCTGGGCACAAGGGCCACAGAGACCCACCAGGGAGGCTTTGATTTCAGATGTATTTCCCAAGTGTCCATCTCCCAGTAACTGGATTAGATTTGGAAAATTCCAATCGACCCCTGGAGCCAGATCAAAGTTCCTTCCTCCCCTATGTTTTGGAGTGAGGACAGTGGTGCTCAGTAGCCCCAGTCAGCCCACACCCCTCCCTGCCTCCTTACCTGTCAGCTGCTCGGTCTCTCATCCTGTCTCTCCTCCTTTGCTTTTCCCTTCTCTTTTTCACTTCGTCATCCTCATCATCCTTCTCTCCTGCAACAGAGAAAGTAGTCCCTTCCAGATTCTGAGTTGCCTGCAGAGGATCTGAGTGCTGGGGCCTTGATGGGAGGGCCACAGCTTGGCTACTGTATCCCATGCCCTGCTGCTTCCATGCACAGCAGGCTCTGGGACACCCTGAAGCACCAAGGGGTTGTCAAAGTTCCCAGCAAGGACAGGCATTTGATGAGAGAACTCTTGGGAGTTCCCAGGGGAGTCACCTTTCACATCCCCCCACGGTGGGGTAAGGCTTGGATGGGCCAGGGACACACAGCCCACCCGTCCCACTCACATGCTGCCCACCTGCTATCTATCTCTCCCTATCCTGCCTTTCCAATCCTGCCCTACCATTGGGTCTTTCCCCAATGTCATGAATGAAATTTAAAAAGGGAATTCTCCCCAGATAGAGGTAGCAGCTGAGAGACCTAGGGAACAAAGAAAGCTGCTCCACCCTCCATCCCACCTCTAGGTGGACCATAACTGTCCCGTCAGCCTCCTCTGAACTAGGGCCTCAGCAGGTCTGACAGTCCTTGCTGGCCCGAACTCTATCATCCACTCACAAAAAGCCACATCAATCTAGGGCTTTCCCACGGCTACACGGGAAGCAACCCTAGAAACAAAAATGGGTAGAGACCAGTTGGTCCTCCGTCTGCCTCTTGGGGCCAGTGCAGGAGCTCTTCTTCTGAGAGCTGTACAGTCTGGTGTCCCAACATGAGGCCAGGTAAGGTCACCGCAGCTCAAGGCCAGGGCCAGACACTGAAAAAAGGTTGGATAAGCATCTGAACTGTAACCCCTACCCCTGATGCCAGTCACGAGACTGTCCCACGAAGATGGCGACCGGCGTGCGCTGCTCAGAAGCCTCTCAAAAGGGCGTGTGGGATTTTTGGCAAGAGGTCACTGCCTGAAACTATTACTGCTGTTTAATAGCAAAGTCATCCCGGGTAGGAAGCAGGACCTGCACGCAATAAACATGTCACCTTTGCTTTAGCATTCACCCCACCGCAAAGATGCTAAATGCTGTGTGGTCTCATGCTATAGAAATAACTGCTTCAATAAACAGGGTGGGACGACTGCAGAGGATCAGTTAAATCTGAGAACACTGTACTGTAAAAAAACTTCTGAGACGGGAACTTCAGAATTTGGGTGAGTAGAGGCACACAGGAGCCAGCCTGTGATTCTTAGGGAAAACCAGCTGTAGACGACCCATGGGAAAAGGAAAGAAATGTCTTCTGGGTGAGTTCAAGGTCACTACCTCAGGATGCTTCTTCACTTCCCTCTAAGGAGGTATAACCTGGGTTTGCTCCTGCTGTTTACTTTGGACTCTATGTGTCCTACAATGGTAAGGAGATCTGCTGAGCAAGAACAGCCTCTGGTCTTAATGACTTGTACTTGGATGCAGCCAACAGGCCTTCCCCATCTACCCCAACTCCCAACCCAGGCAGTTGTCCACACTCTGACCAATGCAATGACATGTGCTGCTTTGGTGGCATCCCAACCAGAGGTTGGGGGCATGGGTCTGGGTTGGCAACTGAAGAACTATGGACACAATGAAGCCCAAGAGCAGTATGGGCCCTGCATTGGCCAAGGGGGTGCAGGAAACATGGGTTGGGGTAGGGGCGTCTTTTCTCTCATGTTTCTGAAAACCCTTTCCTGCCACTTTAAGATGTCACAGACATCCAGAGATGAGTGTCCTCCTCTCTCCACAGCCTGCACAAAATGAGGTTAACATCCATTTCCAGCAAGTACTGCTCCAGACAGTCAAGCAAAGTCTGTGGTGAAACCACCGCCAAGGTCCAGCCTGCTGGCATGGACCCTCCATCCAGACCCTAGGCTTGCCCAAAGCCCAGCCTGGCTGGGTGTTGGGTAATGAGTACAGGGCAGATACAGGAAAGCTCAAAAGGGTGATGCCTACCTCTCTGTCTCCCCGAGTCGCAGAATTCATCCTCCTGAAAAAGGGCACACACAAAGTCAGACATTAGGTAGAGTTTTCAGAACACTCCACAAGCAGTCCAGCGCTCTGCTAACATCTGGTGGTCACTGTGCTGTGAGTAAACAATCACAACATGTAGGAAATGGTTTTCCAAAATTTTGTGATAACCACTGATTTTTGTATTAGTCACTAATTCCATTTCAATTCTTTCTGAAGAACTGCTCCTGGCAGTTCAGGACTGCAAACCGTGCACAGAGTCCTGCACACTTCTGCACGCAGTGATGTAAGATCCAGCCTCTTTTTACCAAAAACGGGCTTATCATGTTCCCGTCACTGCTTGTATTTACCAAAAGTTGAAATGAATGTGTATAGTTAAAAACAATAAACTACCCTATCCTTCCGCTTCCTCAATATGACGATAGGGCACTTAGGCAAACCTTAAACCCCCAGATTGTCTAGGTCCCACTTGAGACTAGGATCAGAATTTCAGGGGGCAGCAGAGGCTTGCTAGTCTTAAATACCATATCCTGTGATAGTCTTAAGGCCTGAAGGACACAAACTCAGCTCAGCAACAGCACAAAACTATGGCAAGCGAGTCAACAGTGCATGCAGAAAGCCCCAGCCTACTGGCTACTGCACTGCCCTTGCTGAATACATTATAAGGACATGGGGTGGCTCTAAAAGAGGCCAAGAATTTCTTTCAGGATTGCAGGATTATTGCAGGTGGGAAATTATAGAAACCTAGTTATTAAAACCACTCAAGAGGTAGCGCTGAGTCTACCATAGCAGTTATTCCTGCCTCGTTTTAATGACGATCCTAAAGTGAGGAAGATACCCCCAGTAGAGACAAAAAGCGAATAAAGATTGACTTACACCCCTGAATTCTTCATCTCCTGAACGGAAGTCACCAGCTCCATCATCTACCAGACACAGAGGAACAGCCCATCAGCAGCTGGCCCATTCCACTTTCACCCTCCCACACCCACTGTCCAGATGGACTGTGCTTGTTCTAACTACAACAGCAGCACAGGTGCCCCCACACCATCCTGGAGTTCCCAATGCACTGACGAGGCAGGCAAAGCAGAGCATGCAACTGACTAATCTTCAACCTACTGGCACTCAGAGCATTACCATTTTCAGAAAAATCTCCTTCGCTGTCAGCCCGGGCCTGTTTGGTGTCTGGTTCATCGTAAATCTGCATCTGCTTCCGTTTCCTGCCCATGCTATCTGGGCCAAAGCGGTCAAACCCTCTCCTCCTGGGCTATAGACAAAAACACATCCCAATGTATGGCTTACCCAGACTATTAAGAAAACCGAGAAAAATGTAGAATGGAGGGTCTTCCTAGTGCTACAAGGGGTTAGGTCTCATCACTATGAAGCAATATGCAGCCTCTGCAGCACAAGTTTGATCCCTGGCCGGGGAGGTGACCCACAACACAGCAGACCTCTCCTGACTCACCCACTGCTCTCCTCAGCAGTGTTTCAGTCGATCCTCCTGTTTTGTTCCCCATTCTTTCTTTGGTGAATTTTCTCATCCCTGACACCTCTGGCCTATACATCAGCTCTCAAATTCATAATATTTTTTAAAAAATGCAGAATGGAGACATCAAGATATCAGAAAACAAAGGCAAAAAAAAAGACTTTTTAAAAAGCAAAGAAAAACAACTTAGTGGAAACTTAAAAACTCCAAAACATTATGTTGAAAGAAGTCAGACATAAAGTCTGTGTTGTACAACTACATTCATACAAAATGTCTAAAAGATGTTAGAGAAAAAACAGACTAATGAGTACAAGGGGAATGGGAGTGACTGCTAAAAGTAGATTTATTTCTGAACTGATAGAATATTCTGAAATCAAATGATGGTAAAGGTGGCACAAGGTGGTGCTTTTTTTTTTTTTTTAAGATTTATTTATTTATGCATACAAGAGCTGGAGTACAGGCCAGAGTCACAGGTGAGAGAATTCACCAGAGACAGAGCGGGGAGCAGAACAGGCAGACTGATTGAAACACACTGCTGAGGGGAGCAGCGGGCACAGCAGGAGAGGTCTGCTGTGCCATGTGGGTCCCCTCCCTGGCCGGCAGCAGGGATCGAACTTGTGCTGCAGTGGCTGCTGTTTGCTTCATAGTGTGTTGCTTAACCCACTGCGCCACCAGGGAGGCCCAATGTGGTACATTTTTACTAAAAGTTGAATTGTATGCTTAAAAATGGGTGTTCAATGCATGTAACTTTATCTCAATGAAGTTACTTTGTAAAAAGAAAAAAATCAGAGAATGAAGATTAGAAATTTGCAAAGGCTTACCCGATCCCTCATCCGAGCCTGTGACCGGCCACATCCATAGGGCACTGAGTTGTCATAACCACCAGTACTCTGCATGCCCATAAGGCCAAAATCCGGGGCCATAGACTGGGAGAAGAGGGAAGGTGGAGGTCTGCTAGGAGAGGGGCCTCCCAGACCCCGTCCGCCTACATAGTTCATCTCAGTCCAGGGAGCAGACATGGGCTCAGAGGAGGCCACTGGTGGCATGAAGGGGTCGCTGCGCATGAAGGTGCCAGGGTTGTTCCGTTCCTGGAAGCGGCCCTGGCCCTGGCCCTGGCCCCGGCCTCGAATAAAGCCATCAAGGGAACCCCGCTCTCGGGTACCATCCCGGCAGTCACTGTACTGACCACCAAAGCCACCATTTCGGTCAGGCCCCAGGTCGAAGTCATAATCATAGTTGTAGTTGGGGCGGTAGGGATTGTGTTCAGGCATGCAAGGCCTGGAGTCGTAGGAGTCGTAGGACTGGAAACGGAAAGAGCTGCAAAGAAAGCATAAGCCATCACTGTACTCCCTGGGCAAGCTGCAGTGCCTCTTGTAAAGTGACTTCCTTACATTCAGCAAACCACACATCCCTCTCAAATATGCAGAGGGCAATGCTCCCCTTTTAAGAGACAGAAACCCTTGGCTATGAGAATGTGGAGGGTGTTAGGCACCTAGGTAAAAGCAAGAGTCTGGGGAATTTAACAGTCATGCCTCCAGTTTCACCACTCAGGAAATCAGGTAAGTATCTCACTATAGTATAGCTTTGTCTTAACTACCACCCACCATATATAATTCCATTTTCAAAAGGGAATCAAGGGAGACCCATCCTCAAAGAACAAGTGTCCACATTCTGTACAAAACTGGGGGTACAGCATCACTGGGGAAGGGGATGTGTCTATAATCACCTCTCCCGGTCCTGCATGCCCTCCCCACCGCTGCTGCTCCCGCCCCTGCCTCCTTCCTTGGACATCATGTCCAAACGCTGGTTGATCTTGGCAATGAGGGAGTCGGAATTGTCGGTGCAGGACTCTGGGCCATAAGAAGTCATGTGCAAGGCAGGGCCCCCAGCAGCCAAGCCATCACTGGCCTTGGTGACCTCCCAGGAGGCTGGGCCATAGCTATAAGTTGCTCCTGAAGTAACGCTGGTGTTCTGGGCACTGTAATAATTATAGTTTTCATAACCTGCCAGAGAGAGAAACAACAGAATCAGACCTCAGCAGCCACAAGGCTGGTCGGTGGTGGACTTGCCTAGGGAAGAGCACCTAATGAGGGAGCAAGTGCTACAGACATCGTGCCACATTGTGCAGGTGAGACAGCGAGGAGTCATGTAGGGCCATGGGCTCAAATCTTTGGGTGGTGAAGTTTCTGTACCAGACTGTCATAGTGTCTAACTGACTTGGAGTTTTTTGTTTCTGGCACAGAGCTACTAAAATTCCTGGAAATTTCCTAAGTGATAGGATTGATAAAAGTGTTTTTTTTTTAATAATAATGACTTTTGAAGCACCTAAGCACCAAAAACATTCAGTCTTGCCTGTCAAACCTCAGAGGAAAGAGGGCAGAAGTTTCAATCCATCACCAATGGCCTACTAGTTAATCAACCATGCCTGTGTAATGAAGCCTACATGAAAACTCAAAAGGACAGACTTAGGAGGGTTTTGTGGATTGGTGAACATATGGAGGTTTAGGGAGAGTAGGGTACCTAGAGTGGGCATGGAAACTCTCCATTCTTTCCCATTACCTTGCCCCTATGCACCTCTTCCATCTGGCTGTTCTTGAGTTGTACCTTTTAAAAATACACCAGTAATCTAGATCAAATAAATCTGAGTTCTGAGTCGTTCTAGCAAAGCACGCAAACACAAAGAGGGGGTTAAAGGAACCTTTAATCGACAACCAGTTGTCAGAAACACAGGTAATAACGTGAGACTGCATCTGTCATCTGAAAAGGGGTGACAGAGCAGGGCAGTCTTTTAAGACTAAGCCCTCAACCTGTGGGATCTGATGCAATCTCCAACACATAGTGTTAGACTTCAAACAAACTGTAGGATACCAGCTGGCCTTGATATGTGGAGAACTTCTCCCAATTACAACTGAAATTTAATCTCAGAACCCAAAAGATGGACTCTTAAGACCAACTCCCTGTCCAAAAACTAGAGATGGCTGATCGCGGAAGAGCAGTTGGGGCTGCTGACAGACCCACTACATTGCTGCTGCTAGAACACAACCACAACCCCTGGCCTCAAGCTAGTTCTCCATAAGGGTGGCCTCCAACTTCCCAAGTACCCAGGTTAACTTGCTGAGCAAGCTTCCAGGAGTGCTGAGAACAAGGCTAGGTGGTAGTGTGAGGACCCGGTATCCCTGCATCCCAGGCCCTCTGGGTGACTGATCAGAGGTCTACCCATCCAACCAGGTACCCCCTAGAAGGACCTACCTTGCCAGCTGGCCACACCAGTTCCATATGTACCTTAGAGAAAACAAAATACACAAGACCTTTGCTTGCAGATTGAAGATACCTGAGAGTACCTTTCAACCTGCCTGAATGTTGAAGGACAACCTTCACTTCACTGTCCACAGGATCCAAGCTGCAGGTAGCTGTGGCCAATTCTTAGGGAGGCACCTGCTTGTCCATTAGCAGTTAAAACTCATGTCCTACAGAGCACTGAGCTGCGAGTAATCAGGGCTTCTATGATGGGCAAGTCCCCACTTGGGCAACAGAATGGAAGCTTGTCCAGTGTGGGCTACCAGCAAGGTCAGTCAAGCCAGTTTTGTGGCAGAGTCCTTTTAGAGTGTCAGTTCTCCTCAGAAGGTAGGGCTACAGCACCACCACCAAAATGGAGAAAGCAATGGTGGAAAAAAAATGTCCTCATATCAACAGAGCAAAGAACATTGTATGATATGGAAAGCTTTCTCTTGGGAAACTCAGTGATGGCAGAAATGACTGCCCCCAACAGATGCTGGACAAGTCCCAAAGCTCAGAAATCAAGAGAGGTCCTGGTCCCATCTCCTGAACAGAAGCTAGCTAAAAAAGCAAAAAACCTTGTCATGAAAATGTACATCCTGGCAATTCAAACAAGGCAGACAGCATGATATCCATGCAAGATGACTCCATAGCAGGGTGAACCAACAGGTCTCAAGGCCAAATGAAACCCATTATTTATTATATGACCCAAAACTAAAAATGGGGTTTACATTTTTAAATGACCAGGTGGAAAATATTAGGAGAAGATTTCACAATAGGAATTTTGACATGAGCCATCATTCACATATTTGTCAAAACTCATAGAACACCACAACAAAACAAATATCAATATATTATGGGTTACAGCTGATAACAACGTGTGAACATCAGTCAGTTAACTGTAACAAATAGATCTCATTCTTAATTAAGGCAAACTACTGGGGTGAAGGTAGGTTGGGAATGCTATGTATTATCTGCTAGACCTGATAAACCTAAAAACACAAAAAGGTGTTTCTATTAATTATAAAAAAACTTTGATTATACCTCCAGAATAAAACTTTGAATAAAATAACAGTAATTCACAAAGATAACTTCATATACAAACTTCAGGATCCACAGATGCTATCGACGCAATCATGACCATTGATTACAAACTATCTGTAGCACAGTTTGCACTAGACACTCTAGTCTGCAAAGTTAAATATAGTTACTACGTGGTTCTTTACAGAAAAGGTTTGGCAACCCCTGAGCCTGTCCCCACTCCTCTACAACCTTCCCACCAAACAGGCCCCACTTACCCTGGGTGTTGGTAGGTCCAGCACTCCATGCCCCATAGCCTGCGAACAGAAGACTTGTGAGTTAGGATCCTATCTGTCACCAGATATAGATACTTCTGAGGAACCCTACAAGAAGCAGAACCATAACACTGTCCCCGTAAGAGTTATTAAATAGCTAATTCATCATCACACCCCACTTGCTTGAGGTCAAAGCAGAAAAAAGAGGGGAGAAGTCTTCAAAATCAGCTCCAAGCTTGCTGAAGGACTTTGGCCTAACCTCATTCCACATGTGATAACACAGGACAAGCTGTCTGCTAGCCCAGCATTAGGAAACAGTGTCTTCCCAGCCCCCTAACCCCCTAGTTTGGCCCACTTACCTTGTAGCATTAAGTACCCCATAACTGGGAACAACTCACAACTGGGAGACAACTGTGCCTCTCTAGGTTTCACTTCCAAAAATCTTTGAATTCTCCAACTCTCCCCTGAGCCTTCAAGCCCTAAGGCTTTTGTCTGGCACTAAGGCTAACTCCTCTCTCTCTCTGGTGGCTGGCACCCTCTGCCCTCCAGAATCCCCATGGCAACATCTGGCGGTCCCTCTTCATCTCTGTGTCCCTGAAGCCTGGCAGACCTGGGCATACGTGATTGTTCATACCTGTCAAAAACCTTCACCTTGTCGAAAAACATACTCGTGTTTCTCTTACCAGAACCCGTGCCACTAGCTCAATGTCCACTTCATGCTGACATGACAGACACTTGGCAGATGTTAGTTGCCCAAAAGCCATTCAAATATGCAGGAACTAAGGTTCAGAAGTTAGGGACTTGACCTAAAATCATAGGACACTGCCCAAGTTTGCCCAATTTGCCTCTACAGGCTACACCACCCCTATCCCACACAGTGTTCAACATGTGTGAAGCAAAAAAGCAAAGGAACATCTCTAACATAAGTGACCAATTACAGGACACAGATGTGGGTGGCATATACTACTTATTCACATAATCTTTCAAGAATCTTTGAGATAGGTTCTGCTGTTTACGAAGTTTTATAAAGAAACTGAGGTTCAGAGACTAAGTCACTTGCCCAGGACCTGGAGCTGGAGCATAGGACCTGAACCCTGATCTAGGTGCCTCCTATGGCCAAGAAACAACTGTCAAAATTTAGTGGATTCTAAGAAATAAGTCTGGGATGAAAAAGTTACAGAAAACTGTAGTTTGGGGACACTGCAGCATTTAAACTGAGCCCTCAGGGATTCCAGGAAGTAGAAAGTGGGGGGAGGAGTGTGCGAGTGTGGTTGGTGGGGGAGAGGAAATACAAACAGGATTATTGGCAGAGGTCTGGTGAGAAAGCAGGCAAAGAATGGTGAGATCCAGTCAGACTGCAGAAAGACCTAGAGTGTCAGCTGAGTCTCCCCAACACACCACACACAGGCTTCCCTGTTTCTGTAATTTCTGCTGCCTGGATCCTACTGATGAGGCCTCTTTTCAAGACCCGCACCTTTCCCAGATGCCGTAGCCAAGATTAAACCGCGTGCTTTTTAAACCTCAGACACCTGGGCAGGGATGTGCCCCACCCCGCAAACTGCAACCGTTTCCCGTATGTCTATTCGGTAACCAGCAGGAGCAAAGGCCTTCCTGGAAGCTGATTCTAGAGAACCGAGTTGGTAGCCAAGAAACCCAAATAGAAAAAGTGTACGCGTCCTTTTAACAGGCCCGTTGGCGCCTCTAGTCACCACGCGGGGCCGCACGTTAAGCCGCCCACTCTTCACCAGCCCTCAGCACATCGGTTCTCCTGTTTGCACAACAATCTGTCCCCGAAATCTCGTCCTAGGCCAGCACAGGTCGGGGACGCGCAGCCGTTCAGCGAAGTTGACCCTTGCAGAAGCCAGGCAGCGTGGGGCTGGCGACAGGTTCCGGGAGGGCGCCCGGGCCACGTGGCCGCGCTGAGACCCGACCGCCGCAGAAAACGCCGCCGACCACACTGGGCCCTGCGCCCAGCGAGCTCGCGCATAGCCCCGCCCCCTGCGCCGCCATCTTGTGGCGTCTTCGTAGAAGAAGGCGGGACAGCGGGCCGTAGGGTCGAAAGTCCGAGCCCGCCGGGCTGAGGGTCTAAGACGGTCCGCACCACCCGAGGAGCCCCCCGAAGCCCGCCGCCGCGTCGACCCGCCTCCTCAGTCCCGCCTGCCAATCCATACACAGCGCCCCGGGAGCGACGGCGCCAGGATCCAATGAACGGCGCACGGGATCCGGTCGCCTCCCCACCAGGCCAGGCTGTGGTGACTTGCTCGAAACTAAACGCAGCCCGCGGTCCTCTGCGCGCCGGGGACCGCGCCGCCTGCCCGCTCCATCTCGCGTTTAGCTACTCACTCACCTCCGTAGCCTTGCTCCATGTCTTCGACTCGGCCCGCCAGCAGCCCCTCTTGCTAGGTTGCCACAGACGCATGCGCTCAACGCACCTCCCGCCGCCCGCTACTGGATAATCAGGCGCATACGTCACCCCTCCCTCGGGCCACCATTGGCTAGCTTTCTCCGCGGATCCATCCGTCTTCCGAGAGGGCCTTCCGGTTGTTCGGAGTAGGCGTCCACAGCTTCTTGGGAGGTTCGCAAAACCTCAATGTGCGCAAGCGCATCCCAACCCACCCCCTTACAGTGCGCAGGCGTACCCCGCCCTTTCAAGGTTCAGTGCGCAGGCGCAATCTAAAAACAATCGAGGGAGGAAGGGTGGGAATCACTTTATTGGGGTTGGCTTCCAGTCTCGGCCCCGCGGGCCCCGCCCGCCCCGAACCCGGGTCATGGATGGCCCCCGCCACCCTCTTCCTCATCGTCGTCGGCGTCGACATCTAGACCCGGGATGCCGCGGATCTGGCGTTGCAGCGCGCCACCCAACAGGGGTACGATCTCTTCTTCCTCCTCTGGGGGGGGCGGTGGCGGTGGTGTCACGGCCCCCGGCACTGGCTCTGGGGGAATGGGGGGCTGCACTGGCGCGCCCTCTGCACCTGCCGTGCCCGCTGCTGCTTCGACCAGCGCCCTCTCATCCAGAGTGCCCACCTCGGCCTCCTCCTGTTCCTTCTCCTCCTCTGGGCTGTCTGTGAAGGGATTCTCGCCCTGTGGGAGAAGGGGCACAGATGGATGCTGAAAAGTCCCACAAGACAGGGATCAAGTAGGTATGCGAGAGCCCCCCCCCCCCTCACCTTCAGGTACCGCTCCAGCTTCTTGCTGATGAGCTTGTTATTGAGGATGCTGCGAGCCACCATTAAAGAGGACTTCTTAGACTGCTCCATCATCAGCTGTGGGTAAGGCAGGCAGAGCTGAAGTGGCTGCTCTAGGTGGTGGGAAAGCCCACCCCACCTCCCTCTTCCCCAACATCCATCCCTATCCCACCAGATCAGCCAGGCCCTCCCGCACTTGTATTCCTCTACCCAGGGCTCAGCACAAAGATCACACCGTATTTCGTAGATCTTAAGTGTACCTTGGGTACAAGAGCAGGGCTGTGGCCTGATCTGATCTCTGCTCAAACGCTCCATCCTTCACACCATACTTACTGTGGGTCATCAATTAAAGACATAGGTCTTTACAGTCGAACTGCAGAAAGCTGATTTGCTTACAAAAAAAAACTATAATGAAATTAAGAAACCTATTAAAAGTCAAATGTGTAACCATAAACAAGGCTCCAATTACTCATATGCAAGGAGCTTTTTACGATCAACAGGAAGAATATGAGAGCAGGAGTACAGATGTCAAACTGTATACTTAACAGATTTCTTTTTAACCCAAGGGTGGCTGGTAAGGTCAACAATTTATTTCCCAGAAAGTAGTCTACAGAATGTATCAAAACTAAAAATGTGTCTCAGTAATTCCTCCCTAGAAGCAATCCTAATTATTAGAAACAAACACACACCACTGGTTTGCAGAACAGAAATGTAAGTACTTAAATGTTCTGTGGTCATATAAATCATGGTCAAAAGAATACCATGCACACCTTAAAACGGAGTACTCCTCTCTACCCTGGCATGGTTTAAAAAAAAAAAAGGCGTGTGATAGACTGGATTGAGCCTTTTCATCTGGAGCAAATTACACCAAAATGCTTGAGTTCCTCAGTGGTGAGAACACAAGCAACTCTCACTTTGATTGTTGCATAGTTAATGCAAGTATAAAGCCGTAAGGAGAAAATGATGAAGTTGTTCTTGTTGGAAAGGGAAGAACCCATCCTTAGTGGAACTCTGGGGAACCCCAGCCAACTCATTACTTCCTATTTCTGAAAGCCATCTCACTTTGTTTCTACTCCCTTACCCCACTTTCACCTCTTTCTACGTTTTCTGTACTACTTGGGGAAAATATTAATAGACATCATGCATACTCAAAATGAAACAAGTTAAAGATGCATAATTAGAATACTACTATAGACCAGTTCCTCTGTCACTCACTTGCCAAGACATCCTCCACCTCCTCCCTATAGGCACACAGATGGACATAATACATTTCTCCCAAATGAAGCGCATTTACGTTGTTTCCAATTTTTGCTCTAACAACCACCACCAAAATAAACTAAAATACTTCTATTCTGGTGTTAGTCCTGTTGTACCTGTTCTTCAAAGTGATAGTGCCTAAAAACTACAAAGTTCTAAGAGGTGCTTCCTCCACCTGTATTAAAACAAAGGAATTTTATTCTGCCTCCTTATTGAGTTAGAGACCATGCTTTGGGCATGTCTGCTATCCCCCTCTCCACCTCCGAAGTTCCTATGAGGCAAATCCACCGACTCTGCGGTTCCTGATTTGCTCAGGAAGGGTTCCTTTAGCCTCAGGGTAAACAAGCTTCTAATACTATCTTTTATTTTTCACATGTAAGATTTCTGTGATTTAATATGTAGTATACTATTAGGGTTCCACCTTTCCACCCAAGAAATTTATATGATAAACTATTGTTTCCTCGTATACATTCCCTTAACCACAAACCTAAAATCAAAAAAGACGTTTTTAGGGTAGGGGTACATTTTTGGGGAAAAGTTTCTCCTAAAACTCATTTGGGTGGCAGAATGAGCAGACAATTTTTTATACCGCCTTTACCCAATTTATACAAGTTACTTGGTATTGATGGTTCAACCTCAAGGCACTTTTCTTGACTTATTATCTGGGAGATTAATGATTGAACCATGAAGCTGTTCTGAAATCCAAAAATTCAGAATCATCAGATAAGGGATTACTACTACGTTTGATAAATACTAAATCCCCAAACACATTGGGATATCTCACTAAACTATTATTCCACTGTTCAATTACTGTGCCAATAATACTGTTTTTTAGTGCAGTGGTTCTGTATTATTTTACCCGCCCCCCCACCGGAAAAAATTTCAGAACTTTAAATAGGAATAGTATAATGAATTCCTACCCATTGTTCAGCTTCAACAAATTTCAGTTCACAGATAATTTGTATTCAGTACCTACTCTAACCCCAACTCATATATTTCAAAGCCAGTGCTAGAGTGTTTCTCACACATTTCTTAGAAACCATTACTGCTCTGAGCTCAGATTCAGCTTACAGCAACATGGTCAAATGCACTAAGCTATGCAGTGTCACATACAGGACTCATTTTATGGTGCCTCCTTCAGGAAAATGGTGAAGAAACTGAAATCAACCACCATGCCAAATATACTTGCTGCTTCTGTGGGAAAATCAAGATGATGAGACAAGCTGTGGAGAGCTGGCATTGTGGTTCCTGCATAAAAAGCTGGTGGATACCTGGACCTACACTGCTACTTTTGCTGTCACAGAAGACTGAAGGAATTTTAAGTCCAGAAGCTCCACCATTTTTAAAGACTGCTGTCCTATAATAAATGGGTTGGTTTATGCAACAACAACAAACTTAACCATCATCAAATTAAAGATTACTAAATCCTTCATTGTCTTCTAAGTCCTATAAAAACAGTTTATTCTTTTGACTTTATGATCTCAGTATGACCTACATATTCCAGACAGTTGCTATCTTTATTTTTATCTCGCTCAATTTAAAAACATGAAGGAGGGTCTCCCTGGTGGTCTGAGTTCAACCCCCTGCCAGGGAAATAACCCCATATGGCACAGCACCTCTCCTGTCTTGCTTGCTGCTTCCCTTAGAAGTGCATTTCAGTGGATCTGCCTGTTCAGCTCCCCACTCCATCTCTGGTGAACCCTCTCACGACCCACACTCCTTGCCTATACCCCAGGTCTTCTATAAATATTTAAAAAAAATAAATAAACGCTAGAAAATTGGCAACTGTGTTTATCATGAACTCAAACTGCATCCTCTAGTTCTTTTTTTAGATTTATTTATGCATACAAGAACTGGGATGTAGGTCAGAAGTATCAGGGGTGAGGGGGGGGGGGGCAGCAGTGGTGAAAGAATTCACCAGGACAGTGAAATATACTAAGGGGAGCAGTGGCCAAGACAGGAGAGGTTAGCTTCCGGGCCTGGACCTGAACTTGTGCTGCAGTGGCTGCTGATAGCCTCATAGTGCGTGCTGAGACTTACAATTCCTTGTGCCACCAGGGAGGCCTCCATTATTTTTTCTCTGTTGCCTTTTCACAGAAAGTTACTGGTATACAAACAAGTGACTCAGGCCTCAAATGCCTCAAATTTAATACTCTGCAAAATTATGGATCTTCCCAAAGTTCTACATCCAATGACAGCCACATGTTGCCTGTACATGTACCATAATCATCTTGTCTGAAACACTCTTTGATACTCCTTCAAAAAGCAGATTCAAGCCAATTCTCCCATTAAGTCCTATTAGCAAAAAATTCTGTTCCTTCTTTTATTCTTAATAGCACACTAGAATTTACTTTACTTGCTGAATAGCTGGAAAGGACAATCAGTTTAAGGAAAAAGTCCCAAACTAGTAAATGTCTTTTACTGTATTTTACAGGTGTATCACAAGTCTGAGTAATCATCCAGTATTTTGCTGTTTCTGTAAATGGACAACTTTAAATGTTACTCATTAGCCTGCTGAACTATTTCTTTTTCAGAAGTGCAGATACAATCCAAAAATTCCCCAATATCCTTTTTGTAAAACCATTGTGACTGGCTTAATTTCATGCAAGTTCAGTGTTGTTTTCTTTAAGAATTAACTCATCTTTCTGGAGTTGATAAACTCAACAAGCAACTCCTGGCCTCATGTGAATTCAGCAAATGTATTTTTTTCCCAAGAAATTTTGACCTATTTTGCATACACATTTGTCATTCTATAATGGAAGACCAGTGAACAACATCCTTGATTGTGTTCTGTACATGAGGATTCAAACAGTAGATAGTTCCTTTCTACTTTTCCACCATTTGTCAACCTGTAGCCTCTTCTTTTTCTTTCCAAGGGGTGAGCTAGACATTGATGTGACACTGAAGTACCTCTGCAGGGTGGTTCTGGTGCCCTTCACAATAAGCTTGTCCCTTCAAGAAAGATGTTAACATTTTCTGACAGTCAATGGTCTGATTACTGAGAATGGTCTTCGTTCTCACAGTAGATGCAGACATGAAATTTATTAAAAGTTCCCTAACTCACTACTGCCCTTTAGATAATTTCCCTGGCTATCAGGGAATGTTGTATTAATGTTGTATTAATCTACAACATAAAACTTTAAATATTTTCATCCAGGCACCTCTTGCCCTGATTTTGAGTGGAACTGTACTAACTACCTAGATCAGCATGGGGAAAATGGTTGCTTTGTTATTAATTCTCCCATCAAAGAACACAGTATGTTCGTTCCTCCATTTGTTGAGATCTTGTTTCATAAAATCTAATTTCTAGATATTTTATATATTTTGTAGTTACTGTGAATAGCCCTTTTTCCCTGTATGATTCAACTGGAGAAAAACTACTACTCTCTGTTATCTTGAATCCTATATCTCCTTACCAAAGTCCACTAACTCTAAGAACACCTTGCAAGTATCACTTGGTTTTCCTAAGAAAAATAATCACAACATTTGCAGATAGCTTTCAGTTCAATATTTTATACTGATAAAGTTGCTAATTTCTTATTGACTAATCCTTGTATTCCAGAAACATACTTTTATTACACATCTGACTCACTACTAGATAATAATTAATCTACAGTTCTGTTTTGGCATTGTCTATCAGGTTTTGGAATGAAGTTTAATATAGATTTTTCCATAAACATAAATTTGTAAACAGAGACTTCTGGCATGCAGCCAGAGAAAATGCAGGCTCACTCCCCAGTGAAACTGATGAAAACTATTACAAAAAATATATCTAAACTCTCTGGAATTAGCCCTAAGGACATACACAGTAAATGAAGAAGCATTCAGTAATGAAAAGCTACTAAAATCCAGTAAGGGCCTGTGTTGTTTCTTTGCCTTCTCCAGTAGTAAAAAGGAATAAAAGAAAAACAGATGCAAGATCAATAATATTACTAATATTAAACATGAATGATTAACCAAATTAAATGGCAGAGAATGTCTTGACTAGGTAAACAAACTTCAAAACTGAGTAAGAGGAAAATAAAAGAATGTAAACAGAGATACAAACATCTATAAGAAAGCTGAACTGGCTATACTATTATCAGACAAAACAGACACTAAAACAAAATAATACCAAGAACAAACATCTTAAAAGCTGCAGTGTGGGAAAAAAGGTAGAGAGGAATGGAATGGAACTGACAGTCCAGAAATATATCCATGTAGCTACCGTCAATTCACTGTTGACAGGTTGCCAAGACAATAAACAGCGCTGGACACAACTTGAGAGCCACATGGAACAGATGGACCCAATGGGAAAAGGTTGGACCCTTATACCTCACACCACATACAAAAGTTAACTCAGGGGCCTCCCTGGTGTCACAGAAGTGTTAAAGCCTCAGTGTCATCAAGTTATCACCAGCAACTGTGGCCTGAATTCGATCCTTGGTTCGGGAGCTAATCCACAAGGCAAAGCAGCCCCTTATTGGTCCCCCACCTCCCTCAGAACCAGGTACCTGGAGTCCGTAATTCAGCACCAATTCTAAACATGGCAGTCCTTCACTACAAAATCTTGCTGCCTACAGGATCGAGCACAGACTCCTCCACCGAGTGCCAAGCCCTGATGAACCCAAGTCTAACCCCATACCAGCAACACTTGCCTGGATACTTCTCCATGTTGGGTTTCTGAATTTCTCTGGTCATTGGTCCTTAGGAACATAAAGGACTCCAGGCTATTGCTCCTTAAGGTCAAGCTCTAACACCACCCTCTCCCAGATGCAGAGCCCAATTTCCCACTCTTGCCTGTAGCTATGCTGACCGCACTGGACCAGAAGTCTGTCTATGTCTATTATTCCCATTCCCCCTGTAGTCAGCTCTTCAGGGACAGCAAAGATTAACCCCAGGACCTGCCCCAGTCAATCCAAAAGACAGAGGAGGGAAACTCACCCTGCGGTTCCGGTTGTGATCCATAGTTTTGAGGTGCTTCTGGATGATCCCAAACTGCATGGGAATGAAGAGGTCACAGGCTGCACAATGGGCAGCCTCCACCTTTTTCACAAAATGCTCCATAGCAATTTCTGTAGAGGGAAAACAGTAGTTGTCACTGGGGAACCAGTAGCATATACCAGATCAGTTTCCTTACCCTGCCACTTCCAGATGGGACTGAGGCTATTCTCACTAAGCCTCTCTGGGAGAACAGAGGGGTGCTGTAAACCCCATCTTGAGAGGCAGAGGATGGCAGGCTGAGGCCCTTGCCCTGGTATGACAGAGCTTCCTTACCTTGGGTTAGATCCTGGTCTCTATAGATCTGCTGGATCAGACCATCAAGGTCCTCCACGGTTTTTCGAAGCTCCTCTGTCTTCTTGGTTTTGTTGGTAACATACTCCTGCCAAAGATACCAAGATTCATGTGGGCTCTCCATGTCCTGCGGAGCTAAGAGAGGTGCAGATATGCCACTCCAAGGCTCACCTGCAGAAAGTCGGCTGTCTGCTTGGGAAGCTTGGTGCCTACGTACTTAAAGTGCTCCTTGTGGAACTTACTGTCCAGGTGGCTGGCCATCTCATCCTCATAGAAGGTCCGGTATTTGCAGAGAGAACACACAAACTGTATCCTGTTATAGGAGGGAAATGAGGAACTGAGGTCACGAGGGTCTGGGGGGAATAGTGCTGCCGCCTCGCCCAACCCAGCTGTGAGCCCTGAACAGGCCTTGCTCACGGGTCTCTGAAGTGTGGTCCCAGCAGGGGACTGGCTGGGATCAGTGGGGTTGGGAGTAGAAAGGGGCAGAAAGTCTGTAGGCTGCAATTACTGCAACGCAGGGGCAGGGAAGTTCTTCCTTCCCACGGCAGGAGGCTGAAGCCTGAGGCAGCATCTGCTGCAACAGGCAAGGAGTCGCTGGAAGGTTGCTGGAGGGCATCTCTACCAAGGCTGGGCAGGAGCTTGTGCACTTGGCCCAGCTGGGGACCGGAAGGAAGGATGCCCCGGCGTGAGCCAGGTAGCCCTGAGGTGCAGAGTGGAGTACGCAGTCCTGAGGCAGGGACCGAAAAGGTGCTGCATCTTCCTTCTGCGGTCTGGGGAACTGAAAGGCCCAGCCCATCCTCTGCTCAGAATGCTTGGGGGTGGTGTCGGGAGGGATGGAAGGCAAGTAGGCCTGGGCACCTGCTGCCTCATCTTCCTCTTCCGAGAAGAGACCAGTCTGAGCTGGAAAGAGGGCGCCCGCCTGGCCTGCCAGAGGGCAGCCTGGAGTCACCTGGGCGAGGTGCTCTGTCTGGGCCTGGTGTCCACAGCAGAAGCCCGGGGTCTGGGGCCTGGCAGGCCGCCGTGGCAAGGGGCGGAGGAGGCCAGCCGCCACCGAGGCCTCGGGGCGGGTCCCTACCTCTGCCGGACGTCCTTATCTGGGCCACGGGGTCAGCTTTGTCTGGAGAGCCCAGGGGCCAGGCGCCGGCGAGGCTGAGGAAGGTCCAGCAAGAGCAAGAGTCTGAGGCGGAGGAGGAGGAGGCAAGCGCCAGTGCGGGAGCCCTGAGGGCAGACAGACCCGACCAAGGGGCGTGAAGGCCTCAGCCGCAGACAGGCCCATCCTGACAGGGCAGGTGGGCAGGGCAGAGGGCAGGCCCACGGCTGCCACAGCCCACAGGTGCTGCCATCTCTCCTGGGCACGGCGGCGGCGGCCTCTTGGCAGCTAGTTGGGGTGGCACAGGTGCCTTGGACCTCAAGTCTCTGATGAGCTGGCCCCCTCCCGCAGGGGCATCAGGCCCCCAGTGCACCTCAGGCTTGTGTGCCGAATGACCTAGCGCCGGAGCTTCTGGGCAACGGTGCTGAGCAGTGTTGGATCTCAGGTCAAAGATGCTAGCGGTCACCAGGCAGCCACAGAGGGGCAGGGATGAGTCAGCCCTTGGGAGCTGGGCCTGGCGGGAAGCAGGGTCCATGCACGGCCGAGCAGGCGGCGGCTCCCAAGGGAGGCCAGAGGGCGGCGTGGCAGCAGAGCTATGGCCCTGCTCTCTTGGCAGCAGCCCCACAGCGAGGCAGAGGCAAAGGGGTAGAGGGTAGCTGGTTACCTTTCTACCATGCGGTCTCGTTGCCGCTTTTTCTGCTTGTCCTGGCTCTTCTTGCCTGCCTGCAACTTGCGCTTGGTCTGGCAGTTCTCATCCTGGGTGCTCGGTGTTCCTGAAGAATAAAGGGACACTGTTAGGAGCTTGGTTCCACCAGGTCAAGGTGGTCCTGCTGCCTCTGGTCAGGAGCAGGGCTGGGTATCCTGGGCTGGGCAAGGGTCAGTTTTGGCCTTATGACCTAAGCCCTGAAGAGGAAAGGACATGTGCTGACCCCCATTTCTCTCCAGGACACCCATACTCTGCAGTGGGCCACAGGGAGGCTGGAAGGGAAAAAGAGGCCACTTTGGTGAGGACACTGCCACAAGTTCAAAGGGGCCAGGTGGTGGGATGCAGGGAGACTAAGGCTGGTGCGTAAGTACAACCCGCAGAGGTAAAGACTCCTAAGTTTACATGGCTCTGCCCACCTGAAACCAGGCACTGCAGCAATAGTGGATTGAGGCTGGATTTACTGTTAGGTACCTGCTGGCGTTCATCACTCAGATGGGGGAACACGGACTCCCAACAGGGACTGGGAGGTACTAAGGGAGAGGCATGCAAACCAAAGCCATAAAATCTTTACCAAGGACCCTAAGACACCAGTCAGAGGATTTGGGACTTTGAGTTACTGAGGTCAGGGATGTGCCCCGTAATTTCCCCAACTTTTGCTCCCTGCCCCCACCCGGAGACAAAACCAATGTACGCGGCAGCCACCTACAGACTCTGTGTGGGAAGAAGAGGAAAAGAGTAAGAAATTGGCAGAGGAAGGGAAGCTCCCTGTCAGCCCAGTCCTGGCCCTGGGCCAACACAAAAGGTCCCAAGCTGGCTCAGTAGCTCTTACAACCTTGCCTCCAACAGAATCCCTTCTGCTGTGAAAAAGGCACATAGAAGAGCCAGCTGGCACCAGGTCACTCCGAAGACTCACCTTTCTCTGCATCCTCTTTGCCTTCTTCCTTTCCCTCCTCTTTTCCATCTTCATCTTCTTCCTACAATGAAGATTCAGAAACCCTATGTTAAAGCAAGTGTACTTGTTTACACTGATTCTAAATGACAAGGCCCTGCTAGGTACCAGGCGTTGGGCTACGAACCTCACACCCTCCCAGCACAGATGGCTCATTCCACCATTTTCCCAGGGTCACTTACTGCTCTGGAGCCCTTTTCCATAGTCTCAGTGCCTTCAGGGCCCTCTGCAGCTTCCCCTTCAGTGCCCTCATCTGAAAGCGGAGAGAGGTAAGCTCAGTCTAGGAGTCCCACAGGACAGAGAGCAGGAATCCAGTGCCCCAGCTCACCATTATCTGAATCACTGTTATCTGAGCAGTCAGTGCGGGTTGCTTTGTTGTCTGGTTCATCAGGACTGCCACACTGCTTTCTCTTCTTCTTCTTGGTCTGGGTTAGAAAAGGAAAGCTGGTCAGGGTAGGTGGTTCTGAGTCTCTAGCTTCACCCAATTAAGGGCCAGACTAGAAGGTCTTTTCCACTCACCCGGAAGTCAGCTGTGGTCCAGGTCTTCCAGGTCCGCCTCATCTGCTTTATGCCATTGCCAAACCCAAAACCAAAGCGGGAGCTGCCTGGGAAGGCGCCCCCACCACGCATGCCCTGGAACATGCCGTACTCGGGGATGATGTTCTGGGAGAAGAGGGAGGGCAGCCGGGAGGCACCAGGCATGCACTGGCCCCGGGCCCCCATGGGGTCTTCCCACATGCGCCCAAAGCCGGAGGCCATTGGCCGGCCACTCCGAGCATCCCGGGCCCAGCCTGGGGCCCGAGGGCCAAAGGTGTCACCACCACGTATGCGGAACTGGTCACGGTAGGCATCATATTGGCCCTCATAGGCCATTTCCATCTCAGGGTCAAGCTCGTTGTAGTCATAGCTTGACCGGTACAGATCTCGTTCATTCAGGACAGCCCTGGAGTCACAGGCCTCGTAGGAATCATATCTGCAGAGGCAGGTGACAAACATCAGGGGAGCCCCAGGGCCCATTGCTCTTACGAGTCTATTGCACCTGCCCTCTCCCCCGCCCCCCGCCCAAACCTCCCTGTGCTGGGACAGGAAACCCTCTAACAACACCAATTCCACCACACCACTCCCTGTCAGAGACTGAAAAGTTCAGAAATGCTAGTTAAAAGGCATCTCAGGAGCAGAGTTCTAGAAGCAGCTGACATGGCCCAACCTACATGTGGCCACAAATCAGATAGGGGGCCCTAAGGGCTGACAACTGAAGTAGAGGAGATCTGTTAGAGGCAGAGACAATCCATTGCCCTTAGTCCACAGCACATGTCTAAAAACATATGCTTGCAGCTGCAGTAGCCCCAATGCCCACGGCTGCTCTTCACATACAGCTGAGTATCCTAGCATCCTGCAGTAAACACACAAATGCTCATTTGACAAGCTGATAATGCCCATGAGAAATCCTATACTGGTCTCATACCTCATGCTTGGGATAACTTCCACAAACCCTCTAAAGTCACTAACCACCCTAAAGGAAAAGGGGAGTGTTTCTCAGGAAACCTGCAAGTTTGCCCAGGGACTAGAGTTCTGTACATTGACCCTGCAGCCTGGGGTGAGTGTGCAGTTGTGTCAAACTCTATTCAGCAACTGGGAAGAGTTCTAACCATGGCTGCAGTCTACCCCATAGGCCCAGACTCCATGTCTCACAGACAAGGATCCCTCCTTGCCAGAGCTAGGCAGTTGAGAAACACCAGCAGCTGTGGAAGCAGCCAGAGTTACCCAACTGCCACTCCATTCCTCACTTCTGCTCCCCAGTTCCAGGCTGTGGCCTGGAGGTGCACAGGCAGCCATCACCAACAGCAACAGGAGTTCAAGCCCCATATATCATGCCCTCAGTTTCAAAGTCCTACAAAGGTTCCACTTTAAACACTATGACTGCTAAGTATGAGGGCTAGGGATAGGTTTGAGGATCCCCTCACATTTTTGTTTGCCACACAGAGCCCCAGGTACACAAGTCCTCTTAGTAGTCTCTGCTCTTCAGTGGACCTGGAGCCTCACTGGGCTTCACTAGTGCCTGGCCATGCCCATTCTCATGCTCAAAACTCCCAGGCATGTCAGCTAGAGTCATTAAACCACCCTACACCATCCTATGCTAGAAAAACATGACACATGTCATCCTCACTGAAGTCTCCTGCCAGGGCACAAGAACTCCCAGGCCACCACAAGTTCTGTCAATGACAAACTGTGAGGCTGTAAGTAGGCAGGTGGCTCTGTGTATGAGGCCAGCTTCATAATGGAGTCTTCAGGAAAGGGGTGTGACCTGCCTGTGGGTCATTTTCCTGATGTAAACAAAGAAGTTCACAAAAGTTCTCCACAGTGGCAATTCAGAGGCTCAACAGTTGCATATTTATCAGGCATCAAAGAGTAGTCAAGAAATGTCCACAATATCTGCCCTGTTCCTTATGCAGGTACAGCCCAGATCACTACAGTTGGTCCGAAGGTTCATTCTACCCTTCACTCAACCTAATCTTTCCTGTTCTGCCTATACACTTCGGTAAATTCAAATGACCATGCAGGATGCAGTCTCTTAGAGACTACAAAAGTTGCCTCTAGAAATACTCTGCTCCTAAGAGCCATTTAGAAGGCACACAGCCAGACAGTCCAAGGTGTGGGCTTATTCCTCCCTCTATAAGCTGTGGGGGAGGCTGGCCACCAGGTAATTAGGTGGTGGAGATGGGGGAACACATGCCAGAGAAGGGAAGGGCAACAGTCTCAGGGAAACCCAGAATAAGGAAAAAGGAAGCAGAAACAGGAGGCAGTTCAAAGCGAGAGACAGAAGCAGGTTTCAGAAGGCACCCCTGCAGAGCCTCAGCTACTAGGCAGATACCTACTCACCTTTCTCCACCTGAGCCATACATGCCTCCTTGCATCATATCTGTCTCCAGATGCGGCACCATATCTAAGCGCTGGTTAATTCTGGACAAAACGGAATCGGCACTGGCGCTACCCGCAGCACTGGGGTTTGTATTTGTGTCAGAGCTAGGCATTTCCCAAGAGTTTGAAGTGGCCATACCATACCCATAGTTGGTGGTGTTATCCTGGCCATAGCCAAAGCCATAGCCATAGTTCTCGTAGCCTGCAATGAGGGAGACAAAGATAGTGGAGGAAGGGAGAGGAGAGGCCAATAGAAAAACAAAGAGACAAGGGAATCTTCTGTCAAAGAGACAAGCTGAGGAGCCTAGTTACTAAGGGTTGGGTGGGCCTTAGTCACTCAGATGAGGATGTAATGTTAAGGAGTAACTGGTCCCAGGAACCTTGGGGCCCCCAAAGGCACACTCGCCAAGATGGACAGTGGCAAAAACACACAACCAGTTTGAATCTAAGGCACAGGAAAATAATCATGGGAATGATACTTGCCTCTGTTTGTCCCAGAGTTCCAAGTTCCATATCCTATTTAAAAAAAAAAAAAAAAAAGGTAATTACATCTATAATTGCTTACAATACAATATGAGTTTCTCAAACAATGACAGTGATTTCCAGCATCTGACTATTTACAGGTGACTGAACCTCCCTAGCACAAAGCAGTGAGTATGAGGAGCACCACATACCCATCCCAGACCACTCTCTGCCCTGGTGCCAAATTTGTGCGGCTCTAGTCACCTGCTATTTTAATAAGCCTCCCATTCCCAACACCCTTAGCTAAAGAATTTGGTTCCCATTCTACTTCCTTAAGAGCCAGAATTATTACTCCATGGCCCCAGTCAAGTACTTACCAGGGGAAGAAGAGAATGGTTTCTAGTGCTAGGCTCTGTGTTGTGCAAGGAGGTTAGCAAAGAGCCCACACCCACTATGAAATCATATCACTCATACACAGCCATGACCACACTAATCCCTCAAACGTCTGCCTTAAACAGAGGTCCACCGAGGCCTTTGAGTGTTCTATGCTGGAACACATCAGCAAGGTAAAAACAAGACACAACTTTCAGCTGGAGAAAAATTGTTGAAAGAATAATCTGAATTATAAACTAGATATTCTCTAGAATTTATCACAGCAGCAGGAAAAAATTTATTCTCTAGAACATAAAGCCACAGAGAAGTGACAAAGTGCAAAGTCAAGTGGAAGGGGAGTCCACAAGAACAAGGGATCATGTTCCCAGATTCTAGTGGGACCCCAAAGTCACTTCCTACTCCACACTGTCTCTGCCCTCTAGACAGACAAACCATGCTCACCCCAGGACAGGGGACCAGAGCTCATTGAGGGTACATGATGAGTGGCAGAACTTAGCCACATGAAACCAAGTGCCCACAGTACAAAGACACCAGACAGGACCCTGCACAACCATAACAAGGGAGTGTTTAACAAACAGGGAATGTAAGCGAAGTCACAATTTTTTGGCTGGAGAAACCAAAGTGAAGGTTTCACATTCATTCACTTAACAACAATTATGCTCGGAGCATAGAGCAGAGGCTGGTCATCATAAGTATATAGGTTTGTAGCACAGATTGTTTAAAGGAGTCACTAAGCAGAGGGAAGCCAGGAGCAACAAGGAGCAGGAAATTATGCAAGGAAGCAGCAAAGGAGGCAGATGAAAGGCAGAAAGAGAATCTGGAAGAGTCAATGGAATATTGCAAATTTAGATTAGAAATTCCATCAAGAGCCTGATCAAATGGTTGTTTGCACCAGAGACAGAGGACACTAGCTATTCAAAAGGAGAGAGGACTGGGAGGTAAAGGCAGACCTATCAGGGCTTTGCTTGTAAAGCTAGACTATGTTCCTCCCAGGCTTCAGATGCCAGAGAACCTGAGAGAATGGATGGATGAAAAAACACTAGGAAGAGAAGCAGGAGTGGACTTTAACTCCATGAACACAAGAACAGGCCTGATGGTTGCCATGACATGGCTCAAGCAAGCACTCTGTGTGCTACTTGCTATATCTGGAGCAACTCAGTACCCTTGACAGGCTCCCTAGTTGGGTCCCTTTCAGGGATGGTCCTTTGGGGACTGTCTGGGACCTGTTCCTTCCAAAAGGACACTTGAATTCACTTCTATCCTCAGAGTAAAGGGAAACCATGGTTGACAAATGGAATTTTAAGGACATGATTTAAAAAAAGGAAACAAAAGAGGAGAAAAGATGGTCACAGTGAAAAATACAGGGCTAAAACAAAACAATGTATATGTTCAACTTTAAGGTAAAAGCCTTGGTATACACATCATGTAGGTAATAAGAAAAGAATCTACTGAACATTATGTTGTAAAAGGAAATGTTTTTAATAATAGGCATAAAGCAAGATATACAATGAGTCAATTATGAAATTGTTCAACTACATAAAATAGGTATGCCGACAACATTAAGTTTTATTGTATTATTCTTACAATGTAAGGCAGAAAAAAAGGTAAAATTATCCCTATTCTTTCACAATATGCTTGTCCAAGTTAAAATAAAAGAGTAAGTAAGCTGTGCTAGGCTAATACATAAAAATCAACCAAACTTCTACTTATCAGCAATGGAAAACTGAATTTTAAAAAAGTATCAATTCTGAGGTGGGGGAGGCGTACAGTATCATTTACTGAAAACATGAAATACTCAGGTGTAACTCAAATAAAAAATGAGCAGGATCTCTGTGTTGAAAACTACAAAACACTAATGAAAGAAATCAAAGATGCAAATAAAATGGACTGACATACTGTGTTCATAGACTGGAAGACAATACTCTTAAGATGTCAATTCTCCTAAAGTTAATGTATAAATTCAAGGCCATCCCCTTCAAAATATCAGCAGGAATTTTTACAGAAACTAACAAACTGGGGCCTCCCTGGTGGCGAAAGGGGCTAAGCACAGCACTATGAAGCTGTCTGCAGCCACTGTAACCTAAGTTTGATCCCCGGCCAGGGAGCCAACCCACATGGTGAAGCAAACCTCTCCTGTCTCACCCCCTACACCCCTCAGAAGTATATTTCAGTTGGTCTATCTGTTCTATTCCCCACTCTGTCTCTGATTAATCCTCTCACCTGCTGCACTTCTGGCCTGTACCCCAGTTCTTGTATGCATAAATAAGTATCTTAAAAAGAAGAAATTGACAAACTGATTCTAAAACCCATATACAAATGCAAAAGAAACAGAATATCCAAGTTTATTTTGGAAAAGCATGTACTTGGAGGACTCATGTTAACTAATTCCAAGACTTAACCGAATAGTTATCAAGAGTGTGGTCAAGAGGTGGCCTACAGGTTAACTCAGTGCTATCATCATTATGGCCTGAGTTTAATCCCCAACCAGGGAGCTAACCCACATATGGAACAGCAGACCTTTCCTAGCTCCCCCACTGTTCCCTTTAGCAGTGTATTTCAGTAAATCTGCCTGCTCTGCTCCCCACACCACTTCTATATGGAAAAGCGGTGTCACAGATACACAAATCAAGAAATAGAATTGGAGACCACAAACAGACTTACAGATACAATTGACTTTCAACAGAGATAAAAAATAATCTTGGGCCTCCCTGGTGGCGCAGTGGGTTAAGCAACACACTATGAAGCAAACCGCAGCCACTGCAGCACGAGTTCGATCCCTGCCGCCGGCCAGGAGGGGGACCCACAT
>JAGFMF010011659.1:11817153-11856473 GCA_019455555.1 Galemys pyrenaicus | reverse complement strand
GATAGGGTTTTTCTCCTGTATGAATTCTCTGGTGCTGAATGAGATTTGAGCTCTGTTTAAACCTTTCTCCACACTCATCACATTTATAGGGCTTTTCCCCAGTATGGATCCGACGGTGCTGAATGAGATTAGAACTCTGAAAGAAACTTTTCCCACAATCAGCACATTTATGGGATTTCTTTCCAAAATGGATCTTCTGATGCTGAAAAAGAGTTGAGCTCTGACTGAAACTCTTTTCACATTCAGTACACTTAAAAGGCTTCTCATCCAAGCTTCTTCTCAGTCTGCTCAAGCTGGAGTCAAATCGAACAGTCATCCCCCATTTTTGCCGCTGGAGCCCTGTTTTGAGCTGGTTGCCATAAGCTTTTCCTTGGCTTGAGCACCTAGAAATACCTCCCTTCAGTTTTCCTAACCGCATGGTGAAGTCAAAGTATCCTTAGAGACTCTTCTTCTGAATTGCTACTTCACTTCCTGCATCTACACAGCTCAGAATTTTCGCGACCGCTGGCCGCAGTCCTAGCTCCCTGCCAAAGCCAGAGTCTTCAATAGCTTATTCATAATAAAAGTATTCCAAATACCTTTCCTCAGGGTAGGCATTCACATATTTGTTAACAGTCTATCTGTAGCTCACCCCCTAAGACCATAGCAACAAAGATGTCAGCAATAACAGCCAGCACTGAATAAGTGTTTTCCCCATAGTGCACTAAGAGGGTTCTCTGCATTATTTCATTTCATCCCCACCACAGCCAACAAAAGGAACTGGGCCAAGATCCCTTACCCTGCAATTCCAAAGGCCTAAAAAGGTTTGAAAACCAAGTGTTCTCTTCAAATATGGTGCCAAAACACACTTGGGGGCAAGACTGATCCTGTGAGGACGATAAGAAGTTCCTTTACCCCACTCGATGCAAAAATGTGTATACAGGGTGCTGCCCCAGACCCTGGAGTGCTGTGGAACATTGTTCTTTTAAAGCTAGAGTGCCAAAGCACATCAATCAGCTCTTAAGGGTCTCAAATAAGGATCAGTAGACCCACACTCATCTTGGTCTCAGAGTAGGGAAACAAGATTCAGCACTGGGGAAAGAAAAAGCCAGGAATTCATATGTCCATTTTTTGTTTTACCTATCCTGAGAGAGGGCATTTAGAATAGATTCCTTCCAGGGACCCAGGACATTCCTGAGATGCCTAAATTCTATGCAGCAACGATTCATAATTGTCCCTAAGGAATACCGAGTGCATTCTTTGGACAGTTCACTTGTGGGGAAACCTCACACCATAAATATACTCTATACCTGCCTTCTCTGCTGTTTATTCAACTAGCTTCTAGAAACCTATTTGTTCAGCAATAGGGCCATCAGCAAGATGGTCCCAAGCTTTAGGTAACATCATTTGTAGATACTGCAGAGGCAATCAGAATTAATTCAATTCCTGTTGAAAGGAGTATATATTGGAATGTAGTTCAAAAGTTGCATATGTGGGGGTCCTGGTTCTTCCTTGGGAAAAAGGAAAGACAATTTGTCAAACCTTCAGAGATCAATAGAAATCTCTGCTCTAGTTCTGGCCTTCCCACAATACTATTTCTCCATTTCTAGAGCAGGACTTTTTTTTTTTTTTTATCCAAAAGGGCAGGTTTATGATATAGAAAGGGAAAGGGTAGAAAAGGACACTTGCATAGAACCAAGTGGACAGAAAGCTGCCCTGAAAAAGAAAAAGAGTCACCTGCATAGTCACAGGCAGGCAGGAGAGCTGCTTGGAATAGGACTTTCTTTAGCCAATTATGAACAAATTCTTGTCTGGTTCATAAATCATTCTTCTCTTGGTTTGATTTACCAACCTGAGCAGTTTTGGGTAGCAAATTAGCTTCTGGACCTATGGAGCTTTAAGGTCAGCCCATGGGTTTATAATAATTACGCATCACAGCCCCTTCTTGGTCAGCCTACCAGACCCCTTTTTTGCTCAAAAATGCACAAAGCTTCTCAGCTTTATTCTTTTCCTTTTTTTTGAAAGGGGATTCTCTGAAGGATATACAGTGACAAAAAATTAAGGCAATTAGAATTAGTTTAGGTTGTATGCCTCTGACCTCTGAGTAACCAGTTTCTAAGATGGCGTCCCAATATTATGGAATCCCTTCCCAAACAAATACATAGCCAGGGTGATCAGTAAGATACTGCAGTAACTACTGAATGTGACTTAAAGGCTTCCACCTTACCCTTCTTGGGTCATTCAATCTGGGAAAAAAATCAGTCACCAAGTTGTGAGGACCCCCAGCAGACCTGTGGTCCACAACAGCCAATATCAACCTGCTAGTCACCTTGGAGATTAGATCAAGCTTTCTGATGACTGCAACCCCAGCTAACATCCTACATGTAACCCCATGAGAGATCCCAAGCCAGACCCAACCAGTTATACCAGTTGTGCACTCCCAACACAGAGAAATATGCGATAACATTTCTATACAGAAGAATGATAGCATTTTGGACATTTTAAGGACTAATTCTGGATTTTTCTGTTTTATTCTTCATTGCTCCCACCTTACCCCTCAAATGCTAGAGCTGCTCTCCCCAAGTATACAGAAAATAACTCGGTTTAAAAGTTGGACAAGTTATTAAAAAATAAAAAAATCATTATATCCATCCTCTATGCTTAGTAACAATGGAAACATCTGCTTCAAAGTCTACAGAACTTCTCTTGAAAAGAAAATACGACTTAAAATGAATTTACTCTTGTGTTTTGTTTTTTTAAAGATAAAGATATAAAGCTGGTTTTCACTTGATCAAGCTCAAGGAGAAACTAATCATAACCTTGGTCTGGCTACTTCAGTGCCCATTCAAACCCAGAATTACAGCCTATAAGATCTAGAGTTGAAATCAGACTTGGCCACTTACCCACCTCTCTAATGCAGTTTCCTTATCTATATAAACACATGCTCCATTATTAAGTTACCCCACAGCACTAACCATTGATTTTCTGGTTTTTCTACACTCCTCCTAAAAACCATTGAGCTGTCTTCCAATTGTTGAAAAGGACTACTTTTCAATTCTAGACATATCAGCAACACCAATGCCTTTTCACCTGAATCATGAGAGCTACTGGAAATGCTACGGCAAGGCTGGCCAGCCTTCACATTACTGATGTTTGGGGTCAAATAATTCTTTGTGGTGGGGATCATCTTGTGCATTGTAGTATGCTGGGCAGCCATTTCAGGTTCTCTACCAGATGCATTCAGGCCCCATCTTCAGATGACAACCAAAAATGTCTGGTGGTGGGGTGGGACTAAGGGGTGCAGAATGGCCTATGGTTGAGAACCACTGGGCCAAGGGATGGTTATTTGAAAAACTGAATGAGGCTCCTGCCAAGTTCCTGCCTTAGGAGCCAGAAGTGAGGACTGACACCAACTTCTTGCCAAAGACAACACAAAGGAAGAGCCCTAGAGGCTCAAGTTCCATTCTCAGTTCTTAACATTCTGAGTAGAATACAGGTTACCCAGCAACCGCCAATGTTCAAACCTGTTATAACCATCTAAAGGGGAGATGTAGTCTATGGCTGAGACCCCTCAATAATTACTATCACGACCAAGCCAGGCAGCCTCTCTGAGTTCCCCCCAGAGATGATTTACAAGTGCCAAAAGCATATCACAGGGTCCCATCGCCCAAATCCCACTGGCCTCCCCGGTAGACCTAACAAACCAGGCAGTTCCAGCCCATGGCCCTTTATGTCAAAGGTTCCCTGGGCCAGCTACCTCATTCCACTCAGGTCTCCGCTCAAGTGTGACCTCCAATCAACACAAATAATAGCTCAAGCCCTTCCCCCCACCCCCCAAGAATACTAACTGTCCCAGAATACACCCCAAAACATCTATTTCCTTAAGGTTCGCCTTGCTTATACGCTGCTGGAGAAATTCCTTCTCAGTCTTCCCAGTGCCTACTGGGCATCTAACACGATGGACTTGATAGAAGCTTCAATTTTCTGCAAAGCTCAAACTCAGATATGCACCCAAGCCTTCCAAGCCTTTCTCTCTCCAGAGGCCTAGAATCCCCGAGGGGCTGGGGCAGGCAAATGGGGTGCGGTGGAGTGGGGGGTGGGGTGGCTGCGCCATTCTGCAGGGAGACGCATCGGGCAGGGTGCGGCAGTGCGAGGACAGCGAAGCCTGCGGAGGGATCTGAATCGCCCCTCGAGGCCTGAGGCATCGAAGTTTGAGGAGGCTAGGCCAGGGAACAAAGTGGAGAGAGCTGAGGCCTCAGGCGACCGGGCCGCAGTCCAAGCACTCGGGCATCCGGGGGTCGAGAGCTAAAACGTGAGACTACAAGCACCGAAACTGGAGGCACCACGGCATGTGGGACGCGAAGCTGAGGCAACTGGCTCCCGGCGCCATTTTGTGGCCGCAAATAGGGTAGTGTACCGGCCCTGAGGAGGCGCGAGCGAATCCAAACGGTCCCGGCACATCCCTTTCCCTCCCTCCCGAGCCCGCTACAGCCCACTCCGTCGGGCCCACCTGTGTAGCTCATGGCGGCGGCTAACACCGCACTCGAAGGTTCAGGTAGCTGCTATGCATCCGAAGCCGCGAAAGCGGCGTCAATCCCCCTCCCGGCCCCTACTACTCGCAGCCGAGATCCGCCTCCCGACTGCATTGGCTCGCGCAAGACCCAAGCTTCACACCTATTGGTCAACTGGGACGTTTGTTTCAGCGTTTCTTCATGCCAGTGGCTGAACTTGCGGCCAATCTAAGGATAGCCACGCCCTCTTCCCCGCCTTCCGTTATCTCCCGCCCGCGGTGATTGGCTGAGCGGTAGAAGGCGTCCTGTAGAATTCGAACGAACCCGACTCTGCAGTACGGAAAGACCTAAGGCCCAAGACTGGTGGGGCAGGATGCACTCCCGTGACACGAAGCCCCGCCAGAGGGAGCCGGGTCTACAGTGCAGGGGGCACCACTTGGATCCCAGTTCTGCCAGCAAGATGCTGTGCAAACTTGGCTAGGCAGTCAGCTTCAAAACGAACATGGTAAAGTCGAGCTGGAATGAAAATTACAGCTGAGCGCCAAACAAGATGCTAAACATATGTTCAAACAGATCATAATGCATGTAATGGAATCATTCTGGTGTTGGTGCTCTGGCTGTTACGTTATTAATCATGACGTAATTATAAGGAATATATTTTTATATATAGCACGCCTATACATGTAATAAATACCTGCATCTCAAATACTTCCTCATACCTTCCAAGACTTCTTAAAAAATCCCTATTTAAAGATAACTGAGGCTTGGAATTCATGATTTGTTCAAGGTTCTTGACAATTAAATATTACCGCGTAAGACCCTTCTGGTTCATTCTGGACTTTGTGTATCTTGCAGTAACAGGGCAATCTCCAGCCCTCTTATGAGCACCCTTGGTGGAAGTGTGGACTGTAATGTCAGAGACCTCTCATCATTTCTAAGAGATGAGATAGTGTAGCAGACATTGGAAATGTCTTAACGTGTGAAAAATTCACCAACCTGTACAATTATAATTTGGACACCTTGTTTTAAAATATGCTGTTACTGAATTTTTGATATTGAAATTGTCAATTTCTTTAGGTTCAATAACATTTTCAAAAGTCTATATCCTTGAGAAACTTGCTGAAATATTAAGAGATTTGAGACAATGTGATTTATCCCAATGCAAATGAGGAAGTGGCAAAAAGGAGCTTGGAATGATAGCTGAACATAGGTGATGAGTTTTCATTCTACTTTTGTATTTTGCCAGGAATTCTCTAATAAAATGTTTAAAAACCTCACCAAAAAGATAGGACTTACACAGAACTTGCCAATATGGGACAAGGACTGTGATATTTAAGTGGCACGTGCCATACATGAAGCAGCATATGCACTCTCACTTTAGGGCTTATTTCAGTGTCAATGTCAGGGTTACCTGCCTGCCTGCTCTCCAGACTTGGGACACACATCCTGATATGTACACAGCCATCATCTTATCCTCACTTGGTAATTTAACAACCAACGTGCTACCTCTAAGACAGAATGGCTCAAGGGGTATGCTCAGAAGTTTTAGGAAAAGGTACCTCTGTGGCAAGAACTCTGACCCATTCAAAGATCTTCACAACTACCACTGCATGGTTGTGGTGAGGAGGGGTTTCCCATGTGACTTTATGAGCTCTTGTATTGTTTGAATTTTTTAATATTAAGTTCATATCACGTTTATATTTTTTAAACTAGTAAGATGAAAGGGGAGGTGTCTTTGATTTAGCTTCATTCCACGAGATGCCTACCTGCATGGTAGGATAAAATTCTTCCTATGCTGGGCAAGATGTGTAATCTGACCTCACATGGACAGAAAACCGAGATCAAGATCTTGGTGCAGACCAAGATCATTGTGTGGGCATGTTAGCAGTTTGAGGTTACGCTCCCTCTACCCCCCCAGCCCAAGGCAGGAGCTAGATTGAGGGCCTTAAGTAATAAGGTTAGGGGTAAAGGAGGTCTCTGCTATCTACACCCCAAGAAGTCATTGCCACTTTCCAGCCCTTAGCCATAGAAGTGATAACAATGAGCTGAAAAATCACATGCAATAAACAAGGAGCAGCCAACAAAATCTCTTAAAATCTCAGAAATGTTCAATAAACATTTGCAGAGTGAGAAAATAAATAACATCACAGAGGAACCAGCAGCTCCCTTTTCCCCCACGTGTTACTGGGGTTTGGAGTGTGTGTATGTGGACAAGTCATGTCTTGAATGCAGGCCAGTCCATGAGCTATGTTATTCCCTCCACCTGGAGGTATCCACACCCTCACTGGACAGCTCCTGCCCTCTGACAGCCTTCTAACCTGGGTCACTTCTCCATCCTGACTCCCTTCCCAGACCAGCTGCCGATAGTCCTGGTTGCTCTCCTCTGCTCACAAAAGCCATGTCACCAGTTGGTTAGGGCTACCAACTAGCTACACCAGCCACTGAGGACCAATAGCTGGGAACTTGGGTTTGTCCCCAGATGGGTCTGGGGGCCATAACAGGAAAACCCAGGGTTCTAGGGGTTCTGAGCAGAGACAGCTTGATCCCAGCCCTGGCTGCCAAACAATGCCAGCCTGTCCAGTTGACAGAAAAACACACGCTGGCCGCCTGCCCCGGGGTGTTTCCAGAAGAGAAATTTAATCTAATTTACATACTTCTAGGTACATCGATAACCAAAATGTGGCCACTGAAAAAAGTTAAAAGGTCAATCGACTCCCAGTTTCTAGCTGGCCCAGGGTTGCAAAATAAAAAGATCCACGTTCCTTATTCTCTACACAAAACGCGTTTTTAAAAAAGTGAAAGGTCTAGGGAGCTATACATAGAAAGCAACAGTGAAAAGAGGGAGGGGGCAGGGGTGGGGGAGAAGAGTCCCACCCCCACCCCTTCCTGGGCCCTGGAGTCCAGGGGCTCTGGGGGGCCTTGACATGGCAGGAGGCAGCTGTCAGCTTTGAGCTCTTCCCGGCCGGGAAGGCCCCTGGGGGGGTCAACAGGATTTCCGTGGCATTGTGGACTCAGTGGGGAGCTCCCAGGCCCTATCAGGCCTGCAAAGGGAGCGTGCCTTCCCCTGAGCAAGCACCGTGGCATGACGTGGTTGTTCAACTCAGGAACTGGGGGGCTGGGGCAGATCCCGGGTCTCACGAGGTGTGTGCGTGTATCTGTGTTCGCATGAGCGTGCATGTGAGAGGATATTCACCAGGGCAAAAGGGAACCAGGACAGGGGTCTTTGGGGTCTTTGCAAATGGCCACAGATGGCAAACATAGCCCTATCTGGCTGCTAGACACAGGGGAGTGCTGGCCTGCCTCCCCTGTGACCAGAGACCTGGCCATTGCCCCTGCTGGAATGGGTGAGGGTGGGCTGGAGGAAGTTGCCCTGTGGCCCCAGTGTCCTCGGGCTGGGGTAAGGACGCCCCGGCTGTAGTGTGCCCGGCCCCAAGGGGTGCCGGTTTGAGGTTCTGGCTTGCTCCTTTGGAAACGGAAAAGAAAGAGGGAACTGAGGGAGGAAGAGATTGAGGAGGAAGAGGAGACAGAGGTGGCACGAGAAGAGATCTGGAATGCTTCTGTGTTAGGGTGCCTCAGCTGCCGCTGTCTGTGCCTGCAGCGCCTGGGGCTCGTCGGGTTGGGGGTCCGTTTTGGAGAAATTCATCTCCAGGATATGTCGCTGTAAGTGCCGCACCCATTCCTCTTGGATGGAGAGGGGTCCCTGGAATTCCACCTCACAGAACCTGTATGTGGGAAGGAAGAGGGTAAATCAGAAGGAAGGAGAAGCCTATGCCAAGAGCAGAGGCAAAGCATAACCCTGTCCACATTCCTGCGCTGTTGGCTGTACCCTGGATGTCAGACACACCTGCTGCTACACAGTATGGATACAGAAAGTCAGGATTTGGGGGGGAGGGGCCCAGAGATCAGATGTTTCCCTATATATATAGCCACCTATACCTATCATAGGGCAAGAAGACCCCTTTCTCTAAGCTCAGGGAGGGCTGCTGGTTCAGAAGCTGCGAAAGAACCACTGAGCTTCCAGAGCACCTTCAATCATGAAGGACATGATCTGAGAGGGAGAGGACCCACAAAAGCAGACCTCACCCTTCCAATCAGTGCCTGTCTTTGAGCACCACAGGAGGCCTCAAAGTCTTAGTTTGTGGCTCTAGAGACTTGGTTTAAATTGGACTTCTGATTTGGCCTGTGTGGCTTGAGGTAGGTCCCCTCATGTCTCAGAGTCCCAGTTTCTTGACCTTCTGATGAACATATTTTGGTAAGAATTAACTACAACCAATTTTTTCCTTTCTCAGGTCGACACTTGCTCCAGGTGGTCTGCTGGTTCAGAAGCCAAGTGCTTTCTAAATATTCAACTCAATTCACAAATCTATCAGGCAGGATATTCCCAGTGTAGTTTTACTGATGGAGATATTGATGCCTGGAGCAGGAAGGAAGTCCTTGTCCAAAGTCATCAAACTTAAGTCACCAAACTATGGCATTTGAACCCAGGTCTGGCTGATGGTTACAAAACCTTAGCCTGATGCTCTGAGAACCCCTTAGCTTGGGTCCAGCTACACCTCAGGGCAGTCCCTGGGACACAATTTTCTGAACCTCACCAGCTCTGTCCTATTCTGAGGCTCTGGAAGGTTAAGCTCTAGCTGGATGGTCTTCCTACTGCCCTCCCTTCCTTTTTCCCTCCCTCCCCGAGACCTTGTACCTGCACTTCAGGGTGTAGATGTTGCCAACAAACTTGACAAGTGAAGTCTGTGGGGGTCGGGGCACCAGGGAGGGAACCGGCCGAACCCGGGGCGGGGGCTGCCGGACCTCCTCCAGCTTCTGCTGCAGGTCATTGGCCTCCTCGCCTCCCCGGGCTGCAGAGGCATCTGGAGGGCGGGCTTGTCGGCGTTCAAACTCTGAGGTGGGAGAAGGTAGGGATATGAACAGGAGATAAGCTGGAGTATGAGGCCCCCTGGGGAGTTCCTGCCTTCAGCAAGCAAAGGGCAGATCCTGTGGGGCACTATAACACAGTACAGCTGGTGACAGAGGCAGCACAGGACTTTCCAAGTGCCCACTGCCCTCACAACCCTCTCCACCAGCACTCACTGTTTATATTTTGCCGTTGGTGCTCCTCAGCCTTCACTGTGCCTGGTGGACTGGCTGCTAGAGGCCGTTCACCACTGTCAGCTGCTCGGCCTGCCTCAGGCCCTGGCTCACCCCCGGCACTGCGGCCCACCATGGCCAGGCCCCCAGGTGCCAGCCCCAGGGGCGGCCGCCTGTCACCATCACGGCCATGGCCAGCACTGCGGAACTTCTTGGTGAAGGGGCGGCCGCCCTGGATGTAGCTGCGGTAGGCGCCCACCTTCTGGGGCCTGTGCTTGATCCATTCGCTGAGCGTCTCAATGGGTGAGCCGTTCACGCACCACTCTGTCACACCAAACTGCCGCAGGTGTGCCCTTGCATGGCTGGCCAGGGCCTTGCGGTTTTCGAAGTAAAGGCCACACAACTCACAACAGGCCTCAGTGGCTGTGGGGCAGAGGGGTGCTGTTGAGCCCCAGCCCCAAGGGAGCAAGGGGCCCCAGAAAGCCCTGTCTGAGTCAGAAGCCCACATCCCACCAGAGCCTTGCCAAGGGGCCCCTGCAGGGGGGTCAGAGTGAACAGGTTCTTGCCCGGCCCTGCAGGCCCCAGCAAATGCCCTCCCAGGACCCTGCCACCCACTGCTTACAGGAGTGGGAGGTCTTCTCATGGAGGGTCTTTGCCTTGAAGGGCAGTTCAGTCTGGATGTATGTCTTGGCCTTGACCTCTGCCGGGAGGAGGCGGTCCTCCTGCAAGGGTCGCTTGGCTGCCACTGAGCCCAGGTAGCCGGTGGCTGAGGGCTTGGCACCAGTTATGGGTGCCAGGCTGAGCTCACGGGGAACCTGGGCTGGGCCAGCTCCTGGTTTACCTGGCCGGCCAGCCATAGGCACCAGTGGCAGGGGCCCCTGCATGGGCCCAGGGGCCGCTGTGGGGGGGCCGTCCTCAGCCAAGGCAGGGGCCAAGTCTCCCGCAGGTGGCTCCTTCTTGATGAGGCATGGCTTGGACTTCTTTTTGAGGATCTCCCGTAGCGTATCAATGGGCGAGCCATTGACAGACCACTCGGTCACACCCATCTGCCGCAGGTGGGATCGCGCGTGGCTCGACAGACCCTTGCGGTTCTCGAAGAACTCGCCACAGAACTCACAGCGGATATCACGCACTGGCTCTGCCCGGGACGCTGCAGGGGGTCCAGGATGGGGAAAGGGGAGGAGAAGGAGGTGGCAGCTGCTGGCGGGAAGCCTCCAAACTCAAGGCCCAAATTAAGTGCCAGCTGCCTGACTACCTCATCCATGCACCCCAAATCTGAAAGACCCACTCCCTTATCTGCTTCCAGAGGCCCTCGTGTATGTCCCCTTCTGCTTGTTCTGTCACTTCAAGTTCTAGCTGGCTTAATAATCACTCCCTGTGACATTGTGAAGCACTGAGGAACGTATGCACCCTTCATCATGGGCTCAGATGCCAGCCTAGTTGGGAACTCCTATATGATGCTAGAGAAGACACTTCCCCTCTCTGAGCCTCAGTTTCCTCCTCATCAAAATGTACATGGAAATCTCCATCTCCCAGCATTACTGGAAGGGCCTAACACAGAAGCCATTCAAAGCACATGACACATAGCTGAGCCGAAATATGTACTTAAGTGCTAAGGTGGAGGCTTGGTCCAACCTCACCACTCAGCACACAGTTCAGTCAACCTGAGAACGAATACCGTGACAATGGGAGAGGGAATCAAGTGACAGGTGGAGGTACAATTACAATTACAGAGAACTGTTTAACCTGGCACTGTGCTAAGTGCTTTCTACCACTTTGAGAAAACTGAACAGAGTTGGGACCATGCTGACCTCCATATTCCAAAAGAGGAGACTTGCCCAGGGTCACGTGTTACTAGACTGTGGAATAGCTGAGATCTTGACTAGAACTTGACTCTAAATGTCAAGCTCTTAGTGACCAGAAATATCAGAAAGACACAGTTCAGATACCCACTTCTGCCTATGCTCCTGCCATGACAAACTAATTGATCCTTGCGGTCTTTCTTCCTGGAACCTGGTTGATAGCCACTATCAACTGACTGAAAATGCCATCCCTGAATGACACAATTCTGCCTCCCTCATGTGGGAAAATCAAGCAGGAGCTTAGTCAGGAGTCTGCACAGTAGGAACGTGCAGTTAGCTCCTCATTCTCTGGACCTGTGTATCCTCCCTTCCATTTCAACCCCAAGGGGAGGTGGGAGGAGTCCCTCTGTTTTCCCTGCCCTTCCCCAGGGTCACACTTACATAGGTTCAGAGGGGTCAAGTCTTCCCGAGGTGCAGCCCAGGGACCCTCAGATGGGTGAGGCTCCCCATGAAGGGCCCCTGGCAGCATCTCCCGCTTGATCTCCACCCGCATTTGTTCAGGCTTCAGCTTCTTAGGCAGGGAGGGTGCAGCCAGGCCTGGGAACATCTTCCGGGCCGTAGGAGGAGAGGCAGTTGGTGAGTGGCCTAGGGGGCTGCCTGGTGGCGGCAACTTCTTGGCCAGGGGTGAGATGTGAAGGTCTGCGGGACTGCGGGCTTCCAGTGAGCTGCCAGGACCTCCACTGCCCACCACCTTGGCCAGGGTTTTTGGGCTAGGCCCTGGTGGGTTGGGGTGTCCTCCAGGCCGGGGCTGGGTCCGTCTCTTGAGGATCTCCCGCAGCGTGTCGATGGGTGAGCCATTGACGTACCATTCAGTCACACCCATCTGCCGCAGGTGGGAACGTGCGTGGCTGGACAGGCCCTTGCGGTTCTCAAAGAACTCACCGCAAAACTCACAGCGGATGTCCCGTGCTGGCTCTGGGCCCGAGGCTGCAGCAGGAGGAGGAAAAAGGGTAAAAAGTTAACACCATGGACACCATTAGCATTGTCACCTGTGGGTCTCCTGGCCATCTGGGTGTGGGCAGTGCACACCCATGGGCTGGGGTAGTGGTGAAGGGCAGGTGCAAGCCAGGGAGCTGAGGAGTGGGGTGGGAGGCCAGACACCTGGCAGGAGCAAAGTGCAGCTCCAGAGAGCACATGGGCCCTCAGTTCTGGCAGAGAAGAATGGAACCAAGACTCCAAGGCTCTGTGGGTCCCAATAAGGAAAGGGGCAAGAGGGCAGGAAGCAACCACCTAAGCAGTCACCCTAAGGGGTAACCGTGGGTATCTTCCACACCAAAAAGGCAGGATCCAACCCTTGGCCTTCATTCTCAGGGAAGGTCAGTCATAGAGGTCAAAGGCCAAGAGAGAGGGCCTAGCAGCCAACTGCCAGTGAGATCTCTTGGCAGAACCGTCCCACTGCCAAGTGCCCCTTGTCTACTCCCTGCCCAAGCAGGGAGGGAGTAGACTGGGGGGCTGTGAACACCCCCCCGGGAGGGGCTCCAGGGCCCGCAGGGAGGAGGAGGCAGCTGAAGTGAGAACCTACAGAGGTTGAGAGGAGATGGCTCCACATCAGAGGCCCAGAAAATGCCAGCGGCTGCAGCGGCCGAGAGGTCCTGCTTCCCCCAGGGGTTGGCCATACCCGCGGCCTTCAGCTTGGCCTTCTTGGCCGGCGGTGGGGGGGGGAGCAAGGAGAAGGCCGCGGAGGCCAGAGGAGGGCGACCCAGGTGGGCCAGGGTGCCGCGCCCTGGTGGGAGGCGGATCTGGACGCCGTCCCTCCTGATGAGCCCGTGGAGCACGTCTATGGGGGATCCCTTGGCGTCCGGGTCGCTGACGCCCAGGTGGCGCAGGTGGGCGCGGGCGTGGCTGGACAGGCCCTTGCGGGTCTCAAACCAGGCACCGCACAGCTGGCAGTCCAGCTCTCTGCCCCCGGCACTATCTAAAGCTGCGGAGACAAAACACAGGGGGGGTTCACGGCCGCCACTTTGGCCGGCCCTAGGGGACTGAGCAGGAGGGCCTGGTATGATTCTCGGCTGCCCACGCCATTGGGGATTCAAAACTAGTGCCACAGATTTATTTTAAGAGGTTTGGGGAAGCAGGAAGTCCTGTTCCCTGCCTGAACCCTTGGCATTAAGGTGAATATGGAGTGTGAAGGTGTGGGGTGGAGATATGGTGGCACTATCCAGTGATTGAGGGCCTTATTCTCTGGGACCCCAGCTATGGGTCTGTGCCAGGCAGGTGACAGGGTCAAAGCAGGGACCTGCCCAACTGCTAAGCATCAAACAGCCAAGGGCACAGTTGCTCCTGGTAGCACAGCAGATAGTGCCAGCAGCTTTCTGGAACATTCAGTGCCAACTTGGGAGTGGGGGAGGTCAGACCCAGGACTTCCCCCAGACTCTAACACCCACAAACAGGAAATCAGGTTTCCCTGATTTCCTGAGGGATGCCTGGCTAAATTTGCACACCATACTTGGGGGTTTTCTTTCCAAACCCTATTTTGCTGTGCCCACAGGCAGCCCAGGAGGCACAGCTCCATCCCTGGGCACAGTCGGAGGTACCTCTGCACAGAACAGTTAGGCAGATGTGATGACAGGGCCAATTATGGAGTCTCCTGTATGCAGGATCCACAATGCCCCACCAGGGAGCTAGGTGCATGGGAGCCCTGGTCACCTTCACTGCCCCAACCCTTGGATCCCAAGAAGAACAAGAGCTGCCTCTAAGTGGTGAGAATGATGCTGGCAGGCTCAGAAGTCATGGCCAGGTCTCCAGGGGAAGAACAGTGATGGAAAGGGGGAAGGGGATGGTAATACGCAGCATGGACAGCCCAAAAGGAGACACAACGCCCCAGCCAATGCTCTGACCTGGCCAACCCAGGACATAGGAGCTGCAGTTCCCTCCTTTCCCCACCCTGGGCCCTGAAGCCCAATCTGAGGCCCCATCCCTCCCAATGCCAGGACCTCCCTTGGCTCCCGGGGCCCGAACTCACTGAGGTTCAGAGGCCCCTCGTCCTCAGACTGGGGCCACTGTGCCTTTGGGGAGGCCGGCCGGGGGCTCAGGGACAGCTGGGGGCTCTTGTCTTCAGGATTCTTGGGGGTGGGGGAGCCTGCCAAAGCCAGCGGTGCCTTCTTGAGGAGTGGGGAACTCGGTGGGTGACCCAGACCCTTGGCTGAGAAGCCAGGAGGAGACTTGATGGCCTTGTTGACAGCAGGAGCATCCAGGGGCTTGGTCAAGGTGAGCAGGCCTGGCCGGGAGGCCCCAGCAACCACCTCCTTCGGCGAGCTGGTCTTCTTGGTCAGACCCGGGGGAAGCCCAAGGTGGGTGTCAGGCAGGCCCTTCTGCTTCACAAGCTCATAGAGGAGGTCAATGGGGGCACCACTGCTCTCTGACTCGGCAACCCCCAGCTGCCGCAGGTGGGAGCGTGCATGGCTGGACAGGCCTTTCCGTGTCTCAAAGCAGGCGCCGCAGACCTCGCAGGTGGTCAGGCTCTGAGCTGGAGGGCAAGATGGAAGACAGGAGAGACCCTTATGAGGTCACTCCCCTACTTGTCCTCCCCCTATTCATCAAGACCCCCCTACAAGTGTTTTTTAACTTCTATAAGGCCTTCTGATTCTCAAAATGACTCAAGACAGGAATTAAGTCTATCCCATTTGCAAATAAGGAAACTGAGTCTCACATTGAAGAGTTATGCTAAAGGGCACACAACAGGAGGCAGAATCTTTCTGTGTTCTAGTCAGTGGAACACCTGATTTTCTCCAAAGTATCAGGGTATCCTGGCAACAGATGTTTAAGCAAATGCTAACCTACCAGTCATATGCTCACACAGTAAACCAATCTCTACAATCCCTAGCCATCCCATATAATTCAATACAGGCCCCAAATTTGGAGGCCCAGCCACAGTTCATGTGATCCCTGCATCCTGTTCTTCAGAGCCCTTACACATGCCTGCCTGATCCTCTGCCTTGCTGTTTCCCAGCTTCAATGACCCAAAGGATCAGGACGAGGTCTGATTTGCTCCTTTCACATACCTGGGATCCAACACCGTACTGGACATGAAAACCAACAGGCAGATAAGTCAACATCATGCAGATGATCACACAGCTAATGAGTCAAAGTCGGCAACTGAACTGGCTCTGAGTGTGAGCTGAGGACCATGTTCATTGCTTCTCTAGATGCCTCTTCCTCACCCAGAGCGGGTGGAGGTCAAGACCAAATATGCACACATGCCCAGAGCGGTAGAAGCTCAAGACAGAGGACAGCTGTAGGGAGTCACAGTGATGCCTTGGAGTGGCAGAGAGAACACTATGGTCAATCTGCAGCCCCACACTAACCCCCAGGCCTGAAAGCTCCCTTGTAAGTTTGACTAGCTTGGTCAGCATCCCCACCATGCCACCTGGGTCACTCACCCTTGAGGTCCGGCAGCTCCTGCTTGCTGCCATGAGGAACCTCTGCAGCCACTTTGCTACTCAGCCGATTGGCCACCTGCTCCAGGGGCCCAGGGATAGGCAGGCTCTTCTTGGGGAGCGGGGGGGAACCCAAGTCCATGGCCACCATTGTGTTTTCCTCAGAACCTAGGCCTGTGAGGTTAGGAATACATGCTCAGCCCACATAAGGTGCAGGATGTCTACCCCAGTGCTCTAGTCAATGGACTGTGGGGATGGTAGGGCTTCTTCTGCGTGGTGCCTGCTCTCATTCTCGGAGGCAGCTCACCCCATGAAAGCTGAGGTTCCACTCATAACCCACAGCAGCAGTACAATACAGGGACATCAAGGCTGTCTATTGACAGCAAAGAATAGGATCAGCTTCCAGGCAGGTCAGGGAATACAGTGCTAGACTGACCAGATACTCCCATGCTAAGGGATATCACAGAAAATATTTCTGGGAAGAACGTGTGGAAAATAAGATCTGTTCATCTTGTGAGGAGGAAGGGGTGGGGATGGATGTACTTAGAAGGGCAAAAAGGAAATGCATAGGTGGGGAGTTAGACAATGAAGCAATGCAGGACAGGGAGGTGGCTCCATAGACAACGGGGGATCTCCCAGTGTGTCTACTTATCACCAGGTGAGCCCACAGTGGGTTAAGGTGAAAACTGGATGCCTGGATCAGGAGGGATCTGACTTTGAACAGGAAGAGTATGAATCACTGAAGTTGGTGAGAAGTTTCTGAGGCATCTATCCTGGGCCAGGAAGCTTGGGGGTTGGGGTGGGTAAGAGGAATGTTCATCCACCCTTGAGTAAAAGGAGTGAAAGGTGGGTTTTACTGATCTAATTTTTCAGAGAAAGGGGTGTGAGAGGCCTGTTGAATCCCAAGTTTAGCGTTCAGAGCAGAGAGGAGAGAACTCTGAAGATGAAGGAACTTGTCTCGGATGTGGCCTTGGAAACGCTCAGTGCTATGAGATGAGAGGCCAGCAGGTCCCGGCTCAGTTTGAGTCCTACGATGACAAGGAGAAGGCAGGCGAAGTGGGCCACCAGACCCCGGGACACCGAGGACTTTGTCAGTCTCTGAGTGGAGTGGGCGCGTCTGTCAGATGGGCAGGGACGTGTCAGGGCTGAAGTGGCTGGGAGTGGGTTTCTGCGATGGAGGGCCCGAGACCGCCGCTAAGGACGATCTCAGGATTCCAAGGGGACGGGGCATCTGTCAGAGCGAGCAAGGGTTCTGCGGGGCAGCGGTGAAGAGTGTTTCTCAAGTCCGGGACCCTTCGAGCAGCGATTGGAGGCGCGGGGCCCGCTCGCCTAGAGGGCCTAAGGGGGAGGGGAGTCCCGGAGACCAGACGGTGGGCGGTGGGGGCGGCTGTGGCTGCGAGTGGGACGCCGACTCAGCCCTCCCCGCACCCTCCCCGGCGCGGGCTCTTACCCGGCGCGGGCCCGGGCCCCGGCTCCGGCTCGGCCTTGGGCCCGTCCCGCGGCGGCGGCGGCGGCGGTGGCGGCGGCGGCGGTGGCGGCGGCGGCAGGGGTGGGGGCGGCGGTGGCGGTACAGGGAGAGCTGCGGGACCTGGGCTCGGGGGCCCGGGCGGGGGAGCCCCCGCGGGTGCGCGCTCCCGGGCACCCCCCGCGCGCGGCCCCGCCGCCGCCTTGCTCTCCGCTTTTGTCACTCGGCACTGGGCGGTGGAGGCGGCCATCTTGGCTCCGGCGCACGCGGGGCGGCCGCCCCAGGCGGGAGCAGCCGAGCGCCGAGCGGCGCCACCAGCCTTTCCGCTCCGCCCCGCCCCTAGGGGCGCGCCCAGGGCAGTCGTGCGAGCGCCGAGCGCCGAAAGCCAAACGCCTGTTCCCACCTGGCCCTGAACCCGCTGGCGGGAGGGAAACATCAGGTTGCAGCCGGCGCCCAGACTCACAAATGCAGGCACGCCACCCGGGCCCTCAACGGGCCGGACGCCTACCTTTCCCTCTTCCTCCCGCCCCGGATACCCCTAAAGTTAGGATGGGATTTCTCCGACCACACATATTCAGGCTCCTAGAGCTCCGACGGGCGGAGCTAGGATCTGCCACGGGACCCAGCTCCATTTCCTTCTCTGGGAGTCGCCCCTTCGTTTCGGGCACTCTGGAAAACACCTAATCCCCAATCACGAGGATTTTCCACTCCTCCTCCCCAAACATTATCCTGGTATTCAATTGTTTCAAACAACGTTGTCAGCAGCCCTACGGATTTCCACGCGCGGCCCGCACTTTCCAAGCACTATCCACTTCTCCCTTCTCAGTACGAAACCGATTGCCCCAGCTGTTCTTTTGACAGCTGGGTGTGGCCGGAGTCTGACCGTTGCTCCGCCCCCTTTGGCCCATTAAAGGAGATAGGGTGGATTGAGGTTTCTAAGGACAGCCCTGCAGGGCCCTTCCTACCTATCTCTAATCTAGAGCATCCTTCCTCAAGGCAAAGCTTCCAGGATCTCCTCAACCGCTCTTTAATGGTACCCTGCTTCTGCCCTTCCCTCCCGGTATTCACTGAAAGGCTGATGGTCTCCCCCTCCCAAAGCCAAGGCCAGGACTGTGTGAAGCTGCCTCCACACACCCCCAAGTGGCTTAGCCAGCTCCCTCAACGCTAACTGGCACACTGGTTTTCTGGTGGAAACAACTCACTCAGAACTGAACCTGGCTGCAGTGTACATGTATGTATCCCTGGGGTTCCTGGCCCAGGTGCCAGGTAGAGGGTGTAAGCCTGATATGCAGGTCAGTTCTGAAGTAACAGAAATGGTGGGAGAGGAGACTCAGGGGGTGGTGCAGGGCTGTCTCTTGTGCCTCCCAGACATCCTCAGAGTAACTCTGCCTTCAGGTTGCCTCAGAGACACCTAGCCAGGTATGTGAGCTCAATACAAAGGGAAGCAGACTGAGGTCACATCCCCACTATCCCTTTCTCCCAAAGTGACCTCAACCAGACATTACCCTTTATGCCTTAGTCTCCTTGTCAAGGAGAGGGGACTTTGATAGTCCCACCTCCTCCTGTGCAGACCCTCAAGTCAGTGGGCTGGCTGATGGGTGCAGCCAAGCCCAGGGTACAGATCTAAATAGCATTTTGGAAGTTCCTGGCAGGAGAAACATAGAAGGAAGTCTCAATCTCAACAGCCCATGGGCAATTCCCCATTCAGGCACCTTCTCCATGTCCCAGAGTCTACCTACTCTCACTGCCAAAGGCTTTGCCTTGAAGCTTAGCAAAGACTCTGAAAAAGTCAGACTTTACTAGGCCTGGTCTTCCACCCTTCCAGACTCCTCCACCAAATATTACTTCTAGATTTCCCAGGCCATTCTCCAGGGGTGAGACCACTGAATATGAGGTTAAGCAGTCTAGCTCTGTTGCAAAACAGGTGACCAACCCACAGACAACAATCCTTCTCCCATGGATTTGTTTTGAGGCATAAATGAAACCTTTGAATACAGAAAGCACTCAGTTATGGGAGAGGGTATTAATGCTGCTTAATAAAGTAGGCACTCTTGAAAATCTAGTAGACAGACCCTAGATATGCACTGTCCAGTAGCATCACCATTAACAGCCACTAGCAAAATTTCACGTGCTCAGCAGCCACATGTGATCAGTGGTGACACTACAGTGGATGGTATAGATATTTAGAATAAACATTTCCTCCATTTCAGAAAGTTCTATTGGACAGCACTGCTCTAGACAGAAGATATCACTTAGAGCGAGGACTCTGGAGCCTAATAGCCTGTGGTTTCAAATTACAGCTCTACCACTTCCAGCTGTGTGACCTCAGGTAAGTTAATTAAGCTCTTTGGGCCTCAGTTTCCTCATCTGTAAAATGGGTATAATGCCTATGTAATAGGGTTATTTTAAGGATGTAAATAACTTATCTGACTCCAAGTAATGGTCACAAGGCATATGTAAAAATCACTATCAGAAAGGGCAGAAAGGAAATAGACTCAGACCCTGAATAAAATAGAAATGATCTAAATGTCAGGGCAGTTGTGAAGGCAGTTGTCAATATAACTTTGTAAAGTGACTTGAAATGCTTCTAGGAAAGCCAGTGGCTGACCCCTCCTTCATTCCATCTCTCCGAGCCCCTAGGCAGGGTCAGGGCTCCATGCCCACCCACCCCTTTTCCCCTTACCATCTCCATATGCTGGCCCAGGGTCGTCAGCCCAGGTAGGTGGAAAGGGCACTGTGAGAGATAAGCGGGGCCGACGGGAGGTCAGGAAGCCACCAGGTGGCCCCTCAGGCTCATGGCCCAGGGGGCTGGGAGGTTGCTCAGCTGAGGAGGTGGCTAGCAGCTCCTGCAGGATGTTGATAGGTGAGACGGTGAGCTCCCAGTTGGTGATGCCGAAGTCACGCAAGTGGGCCCGGGCATGGCTGGAGAGGCCAGCCCGTGTGTCAAAGCCAGCCCCACAGAAGTCACAGCGCATCAGACTGAAGGTGCCTGGGTCAAAGTTCGCCACTGCAGAGGGAGAGAGAACATGGACTGCCTTGGGGAGCAACTCTCTGGCTCCAGCCCTCCCCATGCCTCCTGGGGCCGCCCTCCCTCCCTCCAAGAATCACATAGCCACCACTGTCCCCTGCTCCAGGAAGCCGTCTCTGCTTGACTTACCCCCTCCCCTCTCCAACTGGTATCACCAACTCCCAGCATCAGGGACCCTACCCAGTCTCAGAAACATTTCTTTAGGTATGGACTTGCAATCATTTGGGTGAGTATTCATTCAATTAATACCCTTCTCCGAAGGGTATTACATCTTCTATTTTTTTATTGTTTCATGTAGGTGTTATTGCTATCTATACCTTTACTGCATTAATTGAGCCATTCCAAGTGAATTCAAGTTCATAAATTTCCAATGATTTATAGAACCCAATACTTTCTCTATTTTTGGCCACTACCACTCCAGTGCCATAAGTTAAACCTTTGTTGAATGAACAAATGCTCAAAAGGACAGGACACCATCCTCTGGGAGCCTATTTGGACCCTCCAGGACCTTCTCTCAGTTTCTCTAGTCTTCAGCTTCGTCTATTACAGTCCTGTTCACTCAACACATACTTGCACCCCATCCCATGCCCCCAGCGCACACAAAGGCACATACACATTCTCAAACAACATATCGCCACCCCCAGTGGGCCCATCTCTGTCAGCCTCAGAACCAACTCAGGGTATTGATGTTGGAGACAAACCTTGGTGCCTGGAGAATGCATACCTCATGGGTTGCCCCGGGAAGCTTCTGAAGCCAACCAGTATCCCACCATTCTGTTTCTGGGCCATGAAGAGCAGGGACTGCTGTTTTGTCTACTGTAGTATCCCCAGTGCCCAGAACAGAGAGGACCTCATTCAGTATTCATCAAATGAAGGAATAAGTGACAATTCCCTGCCTAGAATGGAGGCCTTTTCCCATCCTCTTTTCTCCAGCTGCTGGAAGGGCCTGGGCATTGGGTTATCTCCATACCTTCACCGATGCCTTGGCCTTTGCTGTGGCTCCCAGGTCTTCTTGGAGGGAAGGCCCTGACTTCACCCTACCTGGCACTAAGGGAGGATCTATAGTGAGGGTTGCTTAGTTCATAACTCAGCTGCCCAGTTGTGCATGGGTCTCTGGGGCCTCATATGGCGGTAGGCACCGGAACAAGCTGCCCTACCTTTTTTCTTCTTCTTCTGGAAGGAGAACCTGCGCTCGATGGCCTTCACCTCCTCAGCAGAGATGAAATGTCGGACGTTGTAGCTGACACCCACACGGTTCAGGTGGCCTCGCACGTGGTTGGCCAAGCCGATGCCATTGTGGAAGCGATCTGGGCAATAGGGGCATTTCCGCTCCTCATGTTTCAGTACCACGGTTGGGTCCCCATCCAGGAGTGTGTCCAGTCCCAGTGGGCTGCCCAGTGGTGCATCCAGGAGTAGGAAGTCCAATGGGTGGGTAACCTCCAGACCCAGTTCCTCAGGCTGCAGTCTTGGGGGCATCCTGGCTGTAGCAGCCATGACCCGTGGCCCCAGTTTTGCAACTAGCACCACTGGCACCATTCTGCAGAGCTGCTGCTGCTGCTCCTGTGAAGCCTCAGCTGACCTCAGGGCTTCCTGGAAAGTCTGCTTCAATGCCAGGGCTGACTGGGGGATGAGGCCAGGGACAACTTGGGGTGGGAAGATGCCATTTTCCAGGGAAAAGTCCATTTCTGATGCCAGTGGTATGTCCTCCTCCTCTTCACTCCAAGGGTACCTCCGGTCCTCCACCTGGGCTGGGAGGCCCTGTGGGTGGACACTGCTTCTGCTTCTACTGGGCTGTAAGGAATAGGGGGAAGATGCTAGTGGTGAGGGAAAGGCTGGACTTCCTAGGGGCCTCTGGCCCAAGCCATGTGGGAGGAGAGGCTTTGACAGTGGGAAATCCCTCAAGCCCAGCTGCTGGCAGCCTGGGCTAAGGGCCAGGCTGGGGTCGTATCCAGCAGGGTTCTCCCGCCACGTGGGGGCCAAGAGCTGCTCAGCTTTGCCAAAGTAGTCCTCAGTAGAGAAGCGGGCATACACATCCTGGCTGGTACCTGGCTGGCTGGCAGGGTCCTCATCCAAAGCCTCGCTGTCCTCTTCCCAGTGGGGACGGGCATGTACAAGTCTCACGTGCTCCCTGAGCAGGCTCTCACTGGGCGCAGGGAAGCCACAGAAAACACAGGCACTGAGGCCAGAGGAGGCCTGGTAGGGTTGATAGGTAAGGGTGGGAACATCAGGGCCCGGGCTGCCAGCTCCACTGCTGCCCCCAAAAGGCTCCTTGGCTGTCTGACTCTGCGGCTGGCGCACATGCAGCTTGGCATGCTGCATAAAGGTCTTGGAGGAATTGGTGCCAAAGATACACTTGGGGCACTGCAGCCTGGCCTCCCGGCCCTCATCTCCTGGAACCTGCTTCAGCTTCTGTATCTCCTCGATGATCTTCTCCCGGGATGCCTGATGCAGCTGCCGATGCCGCTCAAGGGCTCCTGGGTCAGTGAAGGCCCAGCCACACTCTCCACAGGCCAATGGGGCAAGGTCAGTTTGGGGCTCCTGATCTGGGGTTCGGCGGTGCTGGCTCATATGCTCCAGCAGGTGCTCCTTCTGCTTGAAGTAGATACTACACTCAATACATGGGAACACAGCTGGCTCCTCATCCTCATCCTCATCTTCGCTGGCTGCCCCCTCAGCCACCTCTTCCAGCAGCTTGCACAAGTATGGTCCCGTTCGGACCAGGGGCAACAGTGGTTGAAGTCGCTCCACAGATGCTTCTGAATTCACTGTCCAGGTCTGTGTGGCCACCTCTAAGGCTGACCTGGGGAGACCCCATTCATCAGACTGCTGGGCTAGCCCCTCAAGGTCCATCAGGTGCTCTCTGGTACCAGGTGCCACTACATCCAGTGTCTTAGTGGAATCTTCTACTGGCACGAGCACAGTCCGGAAGGAGGTAAGGGGCTGTGGCTGGGGTTGCAGTTCCAGGTGTAGCCCTATATCCTGAGGTGGAGGCTGATCATCTCCATCTGGGAGCCAGTCCAACCTGGGGAGACCCCGGGAGACCTTCTCCAAGATCTTCGGTTCACACTGGGGGTGCAAGAACCTTCTAGAGCCCTCAAGCTCGGGATGGGTCTTCACAGTTCTCACAATGACTGAGTCCTCAAACCTCTCCTCAGATGGGATGCTCTCCCTGGCCTCCTGGACCAGAGGATGCTCCCAGGACCCCTGGCCATCAGGTGGACCAGGAAAGTGGCCCAGAAGATGGGGTAGTGGGGAGCCCGGTCGGAAGTCTAGGCTGCCTCCATCCCAGCAGCTGCAAGGAAGTGCCAATGGGGACAAGTTAGCCATGGCCTCAGTTTCCCTTCCTAGGGCAAGGGAGGGATCCTCCAAGGCAGTCTGATACAAGAAACCCAGCTTATGGGCAACTTCAGAGACGGCTGCGATTGTGGAGATGAGGGCTAGGAAACTATTCCAGAGCCACTGGTTCAATAACCAGGCTCAACTCTGAGGATGCACCTTTCCATATAAGTCCAGCCCCACTGCATCATGGAGTGTGTGATTGGGGTCACGAGTGTCCCCAGGTCTGGTGTCACAGCCAACTCTCATCTGTCCCCCTGGAGGGCCCAATGCTCTAACCTGTGTTCCAGGCTGCTTCTGTCTTGTCCTCCCCAAACTGGTGTGCTTTGGTTAATTTTATCTTTCCACCAAATTTGGTGAAACTCTATAGCACAAACAACTCAAGGGAATACACTTTTCTCCTGAATTTTTGTTCTTGTAAGGGCAGAGAGAGAGGAGATATTGAAGCCTCTGGATCCAGTGATCTCATATGGAGGAAACGGAAGGTGAGGCAACCTCACTGAGCCTCAGTTTTCCAATCCTAAAAATGGGGAAAACTCCCAATAACCAGGAGCCTCCATGTCCTATGCAACAGCATCTCAGGAGCTGTTTCTCATATCTGTAATCAAAACAACTCAACAAATGGGAGGTTCTTATTTAAATTATCCCAGCCACAGTCTTTCAATAGGGGACCCCTTGGCCCTGTGGAGTATAAAGAGAGGATGGCACAATTTGTTGTGGTGTTGGAGAAATGCCTTGCTTTACCTGATGCCTGACTCCCAGCAAACCCATTACTGATGTGTCTCCTTATTATGACAGCTACTGGTAGCTCTTCCTTTGTCTTTCAAAATCTTGCCTTCACCGAAGGCTATGTTCATCATGGAACAGATGCTAAAACCGGTTCCACTTTGTGACCAAGTGGAAATCACAGGGCCACCTTTCTAAGCCCCACAGGTGACAAGCGATACGAACAGGACCATCTCCCCTCCATTTCCCCTTTATCCCCGAGGCTGTAGCAAAGGTTCAGCACATTAAGTATGTGCCAAGAGTCTAAAAACAGCGAGCACTCAATAACTGAGTTATTAATCCTAACACCTCTATTATTACCTCTTAGCACCTGCCAAGCCATTTAATAAAAAGTCACTGGTATCAACATTGCTATAGATTCCTGCTTCTACTGAAAGTCCCTCATATCCTGAAGGCAAGTTCATGAGATGCATCTTAGGAATCCCTTTTTACAGATGAGGAAACTGAGGCTCAGAGAGGTCTAGCATCAATCTAAGGACCTCCTGTCAGAGACAGGACTCTAAGAGGCCAATCTCCAGGCTCCTGCTTCTCTGATCTCGCTCATGACAGGGATAATGAGAGTTGACTGTCTGTGTTCATCCTGGGCCTCCCTCCACCCCCTGCACATACCCAGGGGCTTGCCTACTGGGAGTCACCTCTTCCTGCCTGGCCTCCTGATTCCCTCCTATCCCCTATTCTCTCCCAGGGGCCTCTCTTGGGTCTACTTGCCCCCCTGCCCTCCCTGAGGTCAGGGCCAGCATGGCACTCACCAGCTGCTGATCCGATGGGTGGCGGAGGTGGCACGGGGGAGGGCTTCGCTGAGGCCGGGATGGGGCTGCCCGTCTGCAACAGAGAGGGGAGACCCTGAGGGGCTGGGGCCCTTTGCACCCCAGTTCCAGGATCCCATCTGGGCACCTTGGAAGGGCCCAGCTGGCTCCACATCCCTTTTCTCCCAGAGGCCTTTGGCCTCTGCATTCCTGAACCTTAAAAGGAGTTTCTTTGGAGAGGGACTCCGGGCCTTGCTGCCTTCAACCCTCTTCTCTTTGCCCCCACTCTGCAAACAGGGTGATTTTTTTTTTCTTTTTGTCACACCCAGTAAGAACTCACCTGGCTTCTCATCATGTCTACTATAAAAGCCAGATTCCGAACCTCCATCTACAGGTAAGTCCCTGTGAGATCAGACCTCACAGAGGTAACCTCTCCAGCTAACATCTCTCTCTCACTTAGCCCTGATTCCTAAAGAAACCTCAAGCTCTTTCTGGCCTCAGAACCTTTTCATTGACTTTTCTCTCTGCCTGAAGAACCCTTCCCTGACCTAGTGAACTAGTGAGCTCCTATGATTTTCTCTCAGGTCATGTTTCATTTCTCTGAAATTATCTGGTTCCTTCTCTAGATGTCTGCTTACCCATGCCCCCCGCTAGCATATAAGTTCCTGAGGCCCAGTTCATGGCAGCATCTAGGGCCAGGCATGTAGCTGGTAATAAACCATTACCAGCCAGATGATGGATGTGGAACACATCTAGCCTGAGCTGCAGAGTCTGTCCTTGTCTTCCAGATCCCCTTTCAGGTCTAAATCCTAGAAGCAAATCCCTCCTAGGACCCCACACACAGATAAAGCCAACTCTCCATTATCTGCCTGTGGAGCTAACTTCTGGAGCGACCACAGGAATCCTGGCCTGCATTTCCTTTGCCCACCACACCCGCCTGACATAAGCAAGTGTGCCAATTGGGGAGCAGGCCAATTGCCTGGGCCAAGGTTAACACGCTGGGAGAACTTGCATCTCGTCCAGAGCCTAACAGATGCAATTGCTGGAATAGCCTCAATTTGAGGATGGTCCAGAGAAAGGGCTAGGGCTGGGGATCTTTCTTTTTCCAATCCCACCATCCGGTTTGCCCAGGAATTGAGAGTTGACAGGAGCCAAGGAATTAGAAATGTGGACATGAGTAGGGGTGGGGTTAGAAATTGTGGTCACTACCTGAAGACAGTTCCCCGTAGCCTGAGAAGAGATGTGATTACAGTGTGGTCTCTAGAATAAGAGAGTGGTGATGGGGGCACAGAAAGTTGCATCATCTAGAGTTGTTCCTCAACCTCAGCACCATTTGCATCTAGGACTGGATCTTTCTCAGTGGTGTGGGTATCCCGTGCACTGTAGTGTGCTGAATACCAACCCTGATCCCTACCCACTTGATGCCAATAGCTCTGCTTCCTGTCTCTGTTTGTGCAGTGATGACAAGCAATATCTCTCCAGATATTGCCAGTATCCCTTGGGGGAAGAATCACTCTCATTTCGGGACTCCTGGAGTAGACTGATGGGGGCAGGGCCAGACCAGGGGTACATTTGGACTCAGGTTAGAAGAATTGGATGGGGTGTTGGAGAGGATGTAAGGGTTGGGAAAAGCAAGGACTGCATCAACCAAGGGAGAAAGACCCCCAAGAAACAAGGTCTCATGAGAATGCAAAAATCACAGATATGAGCTTGTTGGGAGCAACCAGTCACTGCAACAAACCCTGGCACAGCAAAGGTGCAGGTCTGAGGGTCCAGGTATCCTGCTTCTGAGAGTCTGAGATTCTGGGACCCCAAGCTCCCGAGATCCTAGATGTCCCAGATTTGATGATTCTGCAGTTGCTGTTGTCTAAGAATTCCATGAGCCAGGGGGCTGTATTGGCCTCTTTGTTTGAGCAGCTCCAGCGAGGCTCCTATTTTTAGTGGCAGCAACTTTGGAGGAAGCAGGCCAAGCAGGGCCCCAAGTCCAAGACACCTGGGGGATAAAGGGCTTGCTTAGAGGCCCCCACAGCCAGTCAGTGAGGTTTCAGAAGAAGTCCCTATAGGTCAGATGGACGCAGACTTCAGGTAGTGGTCATGCCCAGGAGCCCTCATTGACTCCTGTCATCTGGGGTCCCCTGAGAAGGTTTGAAAAATGAGAGAGGGGAATGACAAAGGTATCCATGAGAAGCTTGAACCCCAAGGCAGGAGACTTGGCATAGTTGCCAAGAATCTAGACCTGGAGCCAGACAGATGATGAGTTCAAGGCCTGGAGTGACCTGAAGGGCATGCCTTTCTGGTTCCGAGCCTCAGTTTCCTCCTCTGGATAATGGGCATGGCCACCACCCCAGTCTAGAGGGCCAGAGATAGGTATCAAGGAGATCATAGTACATTCTCTATCCACAGAGGTGCAGTTGGGGGAAGAGAGGGAGGTTTCTCTCTCTGGGAATGTCCCCATTTGGAGACATCCCAGGTTGGAAGTTGGAGGCTGAACCCAGAGCCTCAGGACTGCTTACTCCATGCTCTGATTTTCTCCTCAGTCTTGGGCCCCATGAGGGCAGAAATGGTGCACTGTTCATCCCTGTCTCCCTGGTCCCAAAGCCAGGCATACAACAGATCCCATCAATCCGTGTAGACTGTCTCAGCCCCACTGCACACAGGAGGCAAAGCAGAGGACCCAAACATTGGGTAGGGGGAAGAGTGCAGGAAGGCTGTGGGGACTCCAGACACACAGCCATAATGGAGGACAGAGAAGGCAGTGGATTTGTTTCTAGATAAGGATGTTTGGTAGTGGAAGAAGTGACTCCAGGAGAGGCTTTGGGGGCGTTCCACGAACTGGGCAGGCATGAGGGAGGGCACAGGCTTCGGAGTGGAATGGTAACCCCACAGCCTGTTCCTATTTATAGGTATCACAAGACCCATAGGGCAGGTGTCTACACCAGGGAAGGGGGGTTGAGCAGGCCTAGAGGGCACAGGAGAGACACCAGGTTTGAAGTCCAGGCCTTCCTCCAACCTCCTGGCCACGAGCACATTCTAAGTGAAAACCAACCCTGCCCCAAGTCAAGCCACCCCTGTCCCAAGCCCCCATTTGCTCAGGGAAACCCTCCATAGTCATAGTTCCCTTCTTCTCCAGGGACATGCAAGGGGCCCTGGTTGATTCACCAGTTGGGGAAAGGGTGCACCAACTTACCTACCTACCTACCTTTCCCATTTCTCCAGACCTGGGGCTTCTTCCAGGTCAAGAAGAGCCCAATTCCTCAGAACCAGAGAGGACCCTGTGTCCCCAGAGCAAGTTTCCTGCATCTTGTACAAAGTAAAGGTCCTGAGTCTGCCCTGGCTAGCTGGGTGAACTGGGACATGGTCCTGTCTTTGTCTGAGCCTGGGTTACTCATATTTGGAGGAGGGGGTTGCTAAGATTCTTTGAGTGCTGATATTCTGCCCAGAGGGGTCTCACTCTGCCATTTCCCTGCATCACATAATACCTTCAGGTGCCACCAGTCAGTGAGATTCCACAGTGCAGTCCCCTGCATTGATGCTCCCTGTCCTCTGCCTGACTCACCGTCCCTCATCCAAAACTCCTGGAAACCCTACAGACTGGGCTAGGTACCTCATCTGGGGGCCCAGAGACTCCCCAGCTTCCCTCATTGCTGCTCCAGCAGGGCCCATGAGGGTGGGGATGGTGTGTGTTTGGTCACAGTGCCCAGCCTGAGAAATGCTTTGTAAATGTCTGTGCGTCATGAGTATCACTAGGGGTGAAGAGGGCCTGGTCAAGTCTGCCTTATTGCAGAGTGATGGTTGAGAATGAGGCTGTCAAGCTACATTGCAGTCTGGTTGATTCACCTTGGGAAACTTAGCTTCTCAGGATTTTACTTTCCCCATATCTGACATGGGATGATAATAACCAAGACCACCTCATAGCGCTCTTTTGAAAATGAATGTGATTCATATAAAGAGTGTGGCATGAAGGAAACTCCTGATGAAATCAGGGAAACCATGGCCTTTCAGGTAGACCAAAGAGATGAAGGGAAATGGCTGGTGCATCAGCCTGTGCCACTCCCTTTGCCCTCCAGCTACACCAGGCTCTTCTTTTGTCCTTGAGCACAGGGCCCTTGCACCTGCTATTTTATTTTCACCTGACTTGCCCTTCCCACCATTCATTCCATGCTCCACTTAAATACCAACACTTGAGGAAGGCATTCCCATTCCTCCAGGCATGATCCTGGTGCTCTTCATAGCCTGTTACTGCCCACCCTGTCATTTAGTTGCTTGTTGTCTGTGTCCTCTACTAAAATGTCAGGCCCCTGAGAGCAGGTACTGTCTCCCCAGCACCTAGAACAGAGCTTGGCACATAGTAGGTGCTAAATGTTTAATGAAAGACTAACAAGTCTTGAGTTGGGAACAGTGTAAGAGCTCCCTTTTCTGGGTAAACTGAGGCACAAAGGGGTGACATGAATCTATGATTAGCCAGTGTTTCCCAGCAACTAGAGGGCACAGGTGCTTTGGCCCATGGCTTTCCAGTGCAGCCTGAGGGACCTGGGAATAGACTGATGGGAATAAGATACCTGGGGAACATATTTAGGGCAGGTGTGCCAGGCTAAGTTGGACATCTAGACTCAGTGATGTGCTCTGCAGAGGAAGTCAAGTAGACCTAAGTTCAAGTCCAGTTCCTCACCACCCATGAGCAACCTTGGTCAGATCATTGGTTCCCAGGGCTTCTGTTTTCACAGTTGTAAAATGGGAAAGTAAGCACACTGCAAAGAGAAGGCTCTGGACCCAAGCAGAATCAGAATTAGCTCAGCCCCTGCTGGGCTAGATAACCTGGCCCTCCATGATACTCAGGAATCAGGCTGGATGCTCCCCCAGGGCCAAAGGGAGCACTCTCTTACCAGAAATGCCACCTCTGCCATCCAGAATTTCCTGGGGGTCCTCCTTGGTGACAGGCAGGTAGTAGGTAGACCGGAAGATGCCACCTTCCCCCTCAGCAGCCTCAGCTCCATCTTTAATATCTTCCCTTGGTGCTGGGCCAGGCAGTCTCTCAGGGCCACGAGGACGATCCGGGGCAGCCAGGCCACCTGCCAGGGGCCCATCCATGGGTGCTCTTTGCTTGGCTCCACTCAGCTACGAGGCTGGCTCAGAGAGGCATTGTAGTTCTGAGGGGAAAGAGAGAGGTGCTTAGGGGAGGTAAATTTCAGTTTCTCCTCCCTCCAAGCCCCAGTCCTCACCCTTGTATTTCAGTCTCAGTTTACCTCCCAGCACAGGTGAGCTAATTAACGGAGCTGAGTTCTTATCCATACATGTTGTATCCAAGATTGTTGTTAACCTCAGCAAGCCTCAGTCTTCCCATCAAAAACTTTACACAGAATCTACACTGCCTCAGTTTACCTTCTTTTTACACAAGTACTCAGCCACCCTGCTTTCTTCCACCATGAATGCTATAATTTCTTCCAGTGCTTCCCTTCATTCACACACAGCTGCAATTTCCCCAACTGTGCCCACATTTCCATGCACATGCATATGGTCCACCTATGTCCATGCTTCAGTACGAACCCAGCCACTTCTACCCTCTGATCCTATACACTGTCCTGAGACCACCCCCCTCTGCCCCCCAATGATTACCAGGGCACATTTCCCACACTCCAACCCTCCTGCCACATGACTTTAGGGTTCTCCAGCATTAACCCCTTCACCCTCACACACAGCCTCAAGTGACCCCAGAATTAAGCCTTGCTCTTTTCCCAGTATTACCCTTCATGCACACCCAGCCTGGGTTTCTTTATCCCACCCTCCCAAGGGCTTCTCTAGTTTGTGGGCAAAAGGGGCTGATTGGGGCTCCTGGTCCAGAAACGAGGACCCTAGGGAGACCAGGGAGGTGGGGGGGTGGGGGGTGCTGTTCTCTCCACCTATAAATACCTTCAAGGTAACGGCAAAGTGAAGGGCAGGAATGAGGCGCCCTCCCCAGGGAGATGGAGGGGAGGCCCGGCCCAGGCAACCGGGGCGGGGCCGGGGCTCCAGGCCAGGCTGCAGGCGCTGCCCTCCGCGGCCGGGGGCCTGGGTTCTCCCTGGGGGCCCGTCCGTGGGCTGGCAGTCGTGGCGGTGGGTCCCTGCCAAGGCCCGGAGGAAGCACCTGCGGATGCCCACCGGGTGGGCACTGCCCTCAGGGAACGGGCGGGACCGTAACTTCGGAGCACTTTGGCAGCGTGAGGAAGGGGGTTCCCGCCTGGACGCCCCCCGGGGGTCGCAGGGATGGGAGTGTCGCCGTGCTACCAAAGCCCACCAGGGGGCCAGAGTCTGGTAGATGAGCCCTCCACCCGTGCACCTCGGGGCGGGAGACCCCGCGGGAAGCGTAGAGTGGGGGGGTAGCACCTGCCCCAAGACCCCCGTTCTCCCCCACCTGCGCGGCCCCGCCCCCGATCAGGCCCCGCCCCTGCAGGCCCCGCCCCGCCCCCCACCCCGGGGGGTCCCGCCTGGCCCGGCCCGGCCGGGCCCGGGCCTCCCCCTCCCAGAGCCGGCTCCGCCCCGCCCGCGAGCTCCTCAGGCCGGGCCGGGCCTCACCGGGGAGGCGTTGCCGCCGGCCGGGCGCCAGGGCACGGAGCTCCCTTCCTTGGTACGGCCGTTGCTGCCGCTACCGCCGCTGTTGCTCTCGGTGCCGGTGCCGCGGCCTCCACAACCACCGCCGCCTCCACAGCTCGGGGGACATTGTCCCTTTAAATTGCTCCCCCCGCTGCCCCGCCCCCCCGGCGCGCCGCCGTGACCTCAGCGCGACAGCCCCGCCGCACCGCCATGATGGGGAGGTCCGGGCCACCCCCTGTACTCCCCCTCCCCCCCTGCGCCGCCCTGGGGGGGCCGAGGGGGTGGGAGGGCTGCCAGTGGGCGCGCCGCCATGTTGGGAGTGGCCTGGCCGTTCACCTTAAAGGGCCGGTGCGGCCAGAGGGTCCAAGGCGAGGCTTTGTTACCATGACAACACTCTTGTCCTCCTACCCCCAATGGGTTCCTCGTCACCCTACTGATTCTTCCAATGCTAGCCCGCTTGCTAATAGCACCAGAAGAGTGGGAAGGGGGCAGAAACATTCCCCTATGTATCATTCACAGGTCTTTCTGGACTTCACCCTGGCAGTCCTTAACCTTCAGTGTCCTGCCACACCAATTAGCTACGAAGTCACTCCCTTCTTCCCTATTATCCATATTGGACTTAAACACCAAATAGGTCTAGAGTTCATCTACTCCCGTTGTTCACCCATGTCCCAGGATCACAGAACAGCCCCATCACCCATTCACATGTTCAACCAACCATCCATTTTTCCACTATTCGTGCATACAATCTCTCAACCAACTAACCACCTCTCCATTTACCCATCCAACTGCTCATCCATCCAACCATCAATCCATCCAAACACCCACTCATCTATCCCTATTCCATATACTTGGCCATCTATCTGTCCACCACCCAAGCAAATACCTATTTATCTATATAACCAAGTACCTTACCCATGCCTACACACCTCTACCCAGCCATCCAAATAGCTACCAATTGCACTTTGACTTATCTCCCTCACTACAGTGTAAACTCCATGAGGACAGCAGTAATATATGATAAGTTCATTACTGTTTCCCCACTGTACAACTCAAGAATATTTGGAGACCTCAATAAATATGTAGACATCGCCATGTGCTCAATTCAGTTTGAGCACAGGCCTCTTCTAGGCAGACTTGCCTATACCTCTTAATTACTCACTTAGGAGGACAAATATCCAGCAAATGCTGACACATATCTGCCTATTATCCTATCCAGCTTACTCCTCACCTATCCACCCACCCATGATTCAAATGTCCACTCATTTACCCAACCAATATGCAGAGTTTAGTCATTTTGGCACTTCTTACATTGCTTCCTTCATCTGCCTCTCAGACCTATGTCCTTGCAATGGTGTGGGGTTTGAGGGCCCTAGGAAGGTGCTCCCCTGTGAGGTCTGGGGGTTAGGGGAGGTGAAATTTTGGCTTCATTTGAGAAGCCAGTACTGCCCTTAATGACAAATAGTTTTATGGAACACCAAGCTATGGGTCTTCTACTGTGTAAGGAACTTTAGGTCCACTTTACAGATGAAGAAAATTGAAGCTCAGAAAGTAAAGGCTCAGAAAGTGAAGGCTGTTGAGACTCCTCTTACATTACTTCCTTCATGAGCTCTCCAATTGGAGGAGGATTTAGGACAGCAGAATGGACAGGGAAGATACTTTTTGACTGGCAACACTTAGGGGAAAAAACACATGTTGCTCTTACTGTAACCAAGCTTTTACTGGGCAAGCTCATACTGCCAAACTAGCTGGCACCAACAACTCTACTCTTCATTGAGGCCACTTGAGGGCTGAAGACAGGGTCAAACAAGTCCTCCCCCCCCCCCCATGCTATTTCTCTGCATTCAGACCACACAGGTTGGAGAGTGAGCAGCTCATGTGGTGTCTCCGTTGAGGCAGGGTGATTTGAGGGACAGGGGCTGGGTCCAGGATGACTCTGGGGTCCTTAGACGAGACTGCAGGCTCTGGACAACATCCTTCAGCTGGGTCTGAGCATTCTCCATTTCAACCAGGCGGCGCTCCTAGGGAGGCAGTGGCAGTGAGCTCGAAGTCAGAGGAGGGATGCACCCAGATCCTCGCTCCCCCAAACGCCCAGATCTGTCACAAGGCCAGGCAGAGATCTCACCAGAGTGTTCAGCCTGTGGCCCTCATTGCTTGGAGGGTCGCGTTCCGCACACAACTGCGAGGTCCTGTAGGGATAAAGGAGCAGGCAAGGGGGGTAAGAGGCTGACAAATTCCTTGCAGCTCCGGGTTGAACAGCCAGGGATTCAGGGGGTGGGGCTTGGAGTAAAGGCGGGTTTATCCAGGTTGGCGGAGGGCGAGGCCTAGATAAACTTAGAAGACACCGCTGACCTAGAGCCTGGAAGGCAGGGGAGGAGAGGGTCTAGATTAGGATGGGGAAGTGCCCAAACTGAGATTTGGGGCCAGGCCCAACTGGGCGTGACTCATTTGAGGAGAAGGTTCCCGACAAGAGTACAGAATAAGTACCTGGACCCACGGGCGACCTAATCTGGGGGCTGGCGGAGCCGACCAAGAAGCGGGACCTAGACAGGCGCTTGGAGGAGGTGTTTGGAAGAGGGGGCGTGGTCATTCCAGGCGTAGCTTGGATGAGACTGAGAGGTAAATTCTTAATAAAAGTGGGGTCAGGGCCAATCTGACTAACTTGGGCCCAGCTGGGGGCGGGGCTAGTGCAGCGGGTGGGGCTCACCCTTCACGGAGCCTGGAGTCCAAGTCCTGCAGACGACCTCGAAGCTGTTCCTGCTGTTCCATCAAGGTCCGGAGGTGGGTGCTCAGTGACTCCAAAATGACGGACATTGTCTTCTGTTCCTCACGTAGGGCGACCACCTCGCACTGCAACTCTGCCAGCTGTGGGGAGGGAGCAGCTGTAACTTGACCCGTCGTCTCACCCCTCCTTCTGGAAGACCCTGACCTCCCAGTCCATTGCTCACTCCCTCGTTATTGTCCCGGCTCATACACTTTCGTTGTACAGAGGAAGAAAGGGAGGGTTAGGTTAGCCCGGGATCACACGACGGAGTGAGCTCGGTAACATGCTCGGCCTTCAGTTCTTTTTTCAATGCTGCCTCTCCCTTCTGTAGACAGACTTGGTTAGATCTCACCTTGCCAACCGGTCGGTGTGTGCCCAACGTCCGGTCTGTGTCTCGTGGCTGGTCCAGCTGGCGCTGCCAGGGCACGGAGGGCTTCCGAGGCAGTGAAGACGTGGCGCCGGCCCAGGGTCTGCCGCGGGCCGTGGGGCCCGTGCGTAGAGAGCCTTTGGGTCGCGATGAGGGTCCAGCAGAAGGGCAGCGGCGAGAGGGGCGGCCAGCAGGGACGCTCTGTGTGCGCTGCACCCGCCGGTGCACCCTCTGGGGCGGCTCCTCTTCTGGCTGGGGCCGGGCCCAACTCCCAGTGCCCTGAATGTTGCGCAGGGACTGGCTCTTGGAGATGAGAGGAGTGTGCTTGGGCAGGTCCCGGGGGAGCAGAAAGTGGGGCTTCTCCCCAGCAGAGAAGCTGGGGGTGACATGTGCAAGCTCAGACCCTCCGATGGTCCCTGAGCAGACCCCATACCTGCCTCTGACCAAAAATGGCCCCATCCCTGATCTTCAATTTCTACCCTGTCACTTATGGAAACATCTTGATCTCTAACCCTACCCTGAGCTTCTGACACCATTGTCCTCCGTATGACCCTTGATATGACCTGAAGTTAATCTTTGACTCCTCTCTAGCCTTGTCCCTGTCCTCTGAAGAATGTGACTCTTGACTTTACCCTCTTTGTAACTTCTAATTGTGATCTAACCCTGGGCTTCACGGCCCACAAAGCTACACCCTAATGGGACCCCTCTTGTTGCCAGGCTGACCTTAAACTGACCCTGTCTCTGCCCCCTATTAAAAAATGATCCCAAACATCTAACCCCAAATATAATAGCATCTTAACATCTGATTTTCCCAGACCCCTGGTCTAACCCTATCCACAATCTCTCACTGAAACCTGCTCCTTACTGCTGACCACAGTGTCACCTTCTCTCTCTAACCCCAGATGTGACCTACCCCTGACTGCTAATCCTAATGCCTAATCCCCACTTTAGACTCTAGCCAACTGGGACTCCAGACCCATTGCCTGCTCTCTGACCACACTGCAAGCCTCTTAGATGACCCCATCTCCAATTTCTGACCTTTATCCAGCACTGTTTCTGATGTGACTCCCTCCTTGACTTGTGACATGATCCTGTCTTCACCTCTCACTACTGATTGACCCAGTGTTGCTTTAGGCCCCGTCCCTGCTCCCACCCATTAGAACTGGACCAGACTTGAGGCAGATTTACCTGGAGTGGACCTGGGCTGGGGGTGGTGGGAGGCAAATTGGCACAGACACAGGTACGGGCTGTCCCTCCTCAATGGCTTGTAGGATGGTTGGCAGTGGTTCCAGGCTATCACGGGTTGCCTGGTGAGGCATACAGGGAGGATGCTGAACAAACCTCTCTGGGACTAGAGTCTCCTTGCCCTCTTGCCTCCCTACCCTATGTCATGAACTCTGGGCTCAGGGCACACCTGGTCAAGCTCAGCAAAGATCGTACAGAGTTGGGCATGTAGGACTGCCAGCTGGAGGGCCAGGTCAGTGCTGCCCTGGTAACCACTGGGTGCTGCATCTACATCCACCATGGCTACTTGGTCCAGGAAGCGTTGCATGGCAGGTCCATGATCCTCCAGAAAGCTATTCATGAAGTCCATGTAGGCCTCCTTCTCACCAAACCTGGGTCAGGGCCCAACTAGGTAGGTTAGATCAAACATCTTTTGCCCCCCTCCCCTGCCCCAGCCCCAGAATGACCCCCAGGGCTCCCACCACCTACGGGGCATGGTTGGCAAGGTTCTGGATGACCTTGGCAATCAGTGTGAGGGTGCGGGCTGGGCTGGGTGCTGGGTGCTCTGGTGCCAGTCCAAAGAGGCTAGGTGACAGTATGGCAGGACACAGGAGCCGCAGGAAGAGGGAGGCACACACCAGTCGGGGGCCCAATGCCTCTGAGCCTTGTGCTTTGCATGCTTCTTTCCAGCTTGAGAACACAGTGCCCAGCTCTGCCGGGAACCAGCTGGGACAAAAGAAGCCACGGTGTATGTACAAAAGGAATATGTACATAAAGTTCCTGAATGATCAAAGCCCTTTCGGGGGTGAGGAGTCACCAGCCTCTAGGTTCCAGGACTTGGCACACAGGGTATAATAATGCTTGAGGTTACAGGTCTGCTTAGGGCCAGGGTTTTTAGTGAGTTATGGTGACCCCTGAGCTTGGGATGAAGTTTGGGATGCCAGAGTACATGCTATGAAGTAGGACTGGATTGGGGTTCCAGAGTCACCTAGGCTCAGAAATCATAGGATTGATGTCTCAGGTGACATGGGCTTAGTTAGTCCGCTTAACCTAGAGTCAGAGGTCAAGGAATTGGAATCCTGCATTTCCTGTAAACAGTTGCATGGGATTTGGGATACAAGTTCACATAGGTCAGGAAATAGGGGTAAAGCATCACTTGGGATCAGAGGTCATAGGACTGTTCCTATGTTAACTGTGATGGAGTGGCATGAAATTAGGTTATGGGGTCACCTGTTATTATAGACAAGGATATTGGGTCCCAGTTTAGGGTTAGGTGGCATGACATTGGCAATTGGGTTGCCAGATTTAGCAACTGAAACTTCAGGATAAAGAGTTAAACTTGAATTTCAGATTTAAAAAAATGAATGCTTTTTTAGTATAAGTATGCCCCAAATATTGGGTCACATTTGACTGGATACCCTGTAGTTTATCTGGCAACCGTAATTGGGGTCAGGGTTAGTGGCTGAGAGGTAGGAATAGGCTCAGGTGTTGGGAGTCTGATTTCTCACTCATTGGAGTGGATGATGTTCTCGAAGACCTCCTCACAGCTGTTTCGCAGTCTGGCCTGGTGCTGGGGCAGCTCTGGGCCTGGACACTTGCTGGGATCTACCTCACAGTCATCAGTGGAGGCACAGAGACGCCGCACAACCTGCCCTGCAATCCAGCATAGTTAAACAGGGATAGGGCCATGACCACCAGAGCCCACCACAACCAGCCTCTACCTCTTACTTATTCCAGAGGAACCTAACATCTGGGGGAGCCTCCAATTCCCCCTAGGATCCCAGTAGCACCAAGGCACTACCCACTATCAGATTCAGGTTACGTTAGGGACTCCCAAATCTCTCCTGGGTCCCCCTAGCTCAGCCAGCAGTCCCCTGACACTCTCACCCCCAGCCCCCAGTTCACCTAGGGTCTCTTGGAGGTAGTCCTGTGCCACCAACTTCATATACTCATCTATGGCCTTGGTGGCCAATGTGTTTTCCCGAAACAGCAGCGCCTCACGGCCTCCACAGCGTGCAAGTTCTGCGGTGCCCAGGTCTGTCACAAGTGCCTGGGCATGGTGGGGGTTAAGTTGTTTAGGTCACAGTCTGCTCCAGAGGGAATCCCTGCTCTTCCCTGTTCCTCACAACCTGTGGCACAGGCTCCACCCTCATAGCTGCCGCAGGCCCAGCCCTCACTCTGGGCCTCATAAGTGGCTAGAAGCTAAGATTCTTAGGGCGGGTGCTCAACTCGGGCCCGGACCTCCCACCCTCACAATTTAAATTGAGTCCCCACCCTCAAACTCCTCCCTCCTTCGGTCCTGCTTCCCAATCTCTCCCCTGCCCCACCTCATCCCACCCTCCAGATCGGAGAACGCGATCGCCTAGTCCTTAACCCAAGTCCGCTCAGTTGCTGCTCCTCACCTGCGCCCGACCAGTGGCCTGTAGGACGCGCACCATGGCAGCAGCCAATTCCTCCTTTGCCTGCGCGGACAGAACGGGCTCTAGCGCCCCGCAGAGGCGAGCATAGTGGAAGGTTATGAACTCGGCCAGCTCTTTGTAGCGCTCGGAGGGCAGTACGCGCAGGCGCCGCGCTCGGATTCGCGCCCGCAGCGCTGCGCCGGCTGGTGCCCCGAGCAGCGGGAACCAGCGTTCTAGGCCCGCTGCAGGTGCGCGGGGGACGCTCAGTTCTTCTAGCTCCAGTGCTACGCGGCCCAGCACGGTGCCCCCGGGGCCCGCTCCGTGCAGCCGCAGCGACAGGTGACGTGCGGGTGGCAGCGCCTCGAAGTGGAAGCGCTCGGCCCAGAAAAGCTGGCCCCGGCCAATCCGAGGCGCCGTGCGCGCCAGTAGAGCGCCGTCCAGCCACAGTTCCGCGCGCACGCCTGGCGCCCCAGCAGCCGCCCGGGGCAGTCCCTTCACCTCGTGCACCCACACGCTCAGCCACGTCTCTTCCCGCTCCACGTTGTCCTGTGAACACAGTAGGGTTTGTGGCAGGGAGGCATTGGGGCTCGACGGCAGGGACCAAAGATAAAGTGGAGGTGTCTGTGCCTCCAGGGGGAAGAGCGTGGGGCCACTGGCGTTCCAAGGTGGCAGAAGCTCTTTATCTTTTCTGGGCTCTTGGAGAAAGATGGGGAGCTCCGGGGCACTGAGAAGTAGCCTGGTAGGTGGGGCTTTTGGTGCCCCGGGCCCGGATTTTTTTTTTTTTAAAGATTTATTTATTTATGCATACAAGCACTGGGGCACAGACCAGAGGTG
>JAGFMF010011659.1:11743829-11816958 GCA_019455555.1 Galemys pyrenaicus | reverse complement strand
TCCCTGGCCGGCAGCAGGGATCGAACTCATGCTGCAAGTGGCTGCGGTTTGCTTCATAGTGCGCTGCTTAACCCACTGCGCCACCAGGGGAGGCCCCCCGGGCCCGGATTTAGTCGAAGACACAGAGTAATGGTTCAAAGGACTGGTGAAAGATGGAAACAAGGGAGGGTCTCCTGAGTAGTTAGAAGGTGTAGGCGGGCAGTTGTGTCTAAGGAGCAGGATAATCGCGCGAGAGGGTTTCGAAGGATGAAAAGGGCAGAGCCCGGGATGTGGACAGGATCTCCACGTTGGTTCTGTACTGTGGGGTACTGACCTGACTGGAATGAAAGTGTCGACGAAGGTCCTCGATCCAGCGGTCTTTCTCAGCAGCAGAACGACAAGAGAAACAGCGGCTCCCCCCGGCCCATGTTACCTGTTGGAGAGGAGGGGTGCATTTGTGGCCAAGGGTAGAGCCAAAGGGTGACGTGAGTTGGAGAGTTGCCTGCGTTTACCTGGAAGCAGTGGGGCTCCTCCAGGAGGCTGGGATGCAGTGGCCAGATCCGAACATCCTGCTCAGCTCCCAGGTCCAGCTCAGAGAGTGTGGTCAGCGATTCCCGAGAGCCCAGAGTACTGGGGGATCTGGGGAAGAGGTCTGTGGTCAAGTGGTCATACCCCTCACAACCACCACCCACACGCCTGAAGGGTGTGGAGGGAGGCCAAGATGTGTTTGAACTTAAATTGAATTTGAACCATCGCTTTCAGGATAAACCCAGCTCCTTCTGCATGACCTTGCATAGTACAACCTTTGTAACCTTTGGTCCTTGTTTTCCTGCACTTTAAATCCCTCGGTCTGAGCTCCAGTTACACTGGCCTTGTTTTTGTCACTTCGTCTGGCTTCTTGGTCTTTGCACTTGCTCTTCCCTTGCCTGGAATGATTTTCTTGCCTGTCTTGGTCTAGTTGAATGTCATCTTTCTTTCAGATCTCAGCTCAAGTATTCCTTCCTGATGCTCCCAGACCAGACTTAGTTCCTGTTTTAAAGTTATTGTATCTGACTCTGCTTCCACCCTTCAGTGGAGGGCTGGCTCCACGTTAGGGACTGTCAGTGGCCCCAGCATGGTCCAACATGGGACAGGACACAGAAAGGACGACTGGGAGAATTTGATGAAGGTCCAATGATAGGCAGGAGAAAGGAAGAGGCAATGTTGAACCCCCACCCCTCCAGCCCCATGGAGACCCTTACCCGTCCCTGTGGGCATTGGCTCCTGTCTCCAGCTTGGCCTTTTTCTTTTCTTTCAGTCGCCTGAGCAACCCCTGTGGGTAGGAGAATGTAAGCTGGGGAGAACCTTGTGCTTCCTCCTCAGCAACTTTCCCTCCCTGGATATCTGGAAGATCTGCTGGTCTTGGGGAACCACAACCTCAGGCTATATTAGTAGAAATGATAAAGGTAACTAACAGCACCCATTTCTGAAGCACCTGTCCTATGCTTTCCTGTATTCTCTATTGACTTCTTATGTACAGCCCTGAGAAGGAGATGGTCTCATTAACTCCTTTTGACAGGCACAATGAAGCCCAGAGAGGCTCAGTGACCTGCAAAAGATCACCCAGTAAGAGTCCTGTTTCAGCTCTAAGTTTCTGAGAAACTTTGTCTTCCATCCCCCACTGGTTGCCTCACCCGAATGTTGTGGACTTGGTAGGGGCCAGCAGTCTCTGTTTCAGTCTTTCCGGAGACCCTGTCTGTGGATGGTCAGAATGGTGGGTTGGGGACAGCATCATCTTAGAGTCTACCCTACCTTGACAGGCTCTTTAATGCCCCATATCCTCCCACCCTGCAAACTTACCTGGATCCCTGAGATTTCCCATGGCCACTTGGATGCTGCCTTCAGAACTAGCGCTCCCTACCCTGGACCGGTGAGTACCCTGTTTCCCCATTAGGTGGGTAGTCAGAGAAGGGAGGAAGGGAGGCAGGTGAAGGGTGAGGCAGATATCTTTCTTTTATCCCCTCTCCCACAACTGTTGTTTCCCTCCCTTCTTCCTCTTTTCCTCCCTTCCCATGTGCCCCTTCTCACCTCCTCCTCACTCCCAAGTAACACCAGCTTTCCATCAAGCAGGGTGAAGGCCCCAATGTTCCAGACTGGCACATCAGGGCTAGGGGCCTCAGGGATTGGTGGGGCAGGGGACGGTGGCTCTGGCTCTGGTGGGAAGGAAGAGATACTGGAAACCTGGGAACCCTTTCCTCTTCCTTAGACCACCCTCTTGAACCTCTTCTCCATCTTCTCCATTTCCCACCCAGCAGCCACATCAGGATTCCTCTGTTGGCCTTGTCCCTAAAAACCATGGAAAGCCAACTCAGCCCATCTCTGTGTGGCCCATTCTGGGTTTACTGCATCATATACCTTCTTTCATTTAATCCTCCAGAAACCATTGAAAGGGCAATTATAACTCCTATTTTATCAAGGAGAATTTGAGTGACTTGCCCAGGGTCATGTATCTTGTGACTGGTTGAACTGGGTTTCAGATACCAGAATTCTTAACCAAGACAGTGGGTAGATCCAAGAGGTTTAAGAAGAGGACCATAGCTTTAGTTCCTTAAATAAATGGCTAGTCTAAGGTAGAAAGTGTTCAAAGTTTGAGAAAGAAGCAAAAAAAGATCGGGGTAAGGTGAGGCAGTGCAGCAGATCAGGGAAGACCCCACAAAGAATGTTTTTAAACTGGGTGTTGAACAGCAGGTTGAATTTTGACAAACAGATGGAAGGGAAGGTGACAGGAATACCTTAAGCAAAGGCTGGGAGATGGTAAAGCCCAGGGACGTAAAGGGAGGATGAAAAAGATTTGCGGGTTCAGAGGTTGGAGGGGAAGGCCCAGGAAGAGATTGGTCTAGGGCCATGAGGGTCAGAAACATTCAGATTTTGTCTTGAGGGTAGTAGTGGAATAGTGGGAGGCTATAGGGAATATTTGAACAGGAGAGGAGCAGGGAGCCCTCTGGAGTGGGTAATACCTGATACTCTGGAATATGAAGAGTGAGAATTAAATGAGTTTTCAGGAATAAAAGAGCTGAATCAACCCTCTCAGATAACTTTTCTATCTTGCTGTTTTACTGCAAGAGGAATAAGTACTTTCCATTTGTTAACAGATCACTTAAGATATATCGGTGTAGGCTAGTGCTACACCATGAGCTCTAATTCTCCTGCAGTTCCTCACCCTTCTAGACTCCTCTTTGTGACACTTAGCCTGACTGTCATTTTCTTTTTTGCCTGTTTGCCATCTGTCACTATACATCCACTATATTATGGGCAGGTACTTTGCCTGTTTTGTTCACTGTGGTGTCCTCAGTGCATACGTCAGTACCTGGAACACAGGAAATGCTCAAGAGACTACTGCTTAAAATAATGAGTGAATGAATGAATGAATGAGAGTAAATAAATAGTACACCTTTCAAGGTGGGAATTAGGTTCCATTTAACTGATAGGGAGGCAGAGGCAAAGAAGATGAAGAAACTAAGATATGGAGGCTGAAAGGCAGGAGAGTAAGAGGTAGCTGAAACAGATCCCCAGGCAGAAGATAAGCCTAGGTCATTAGATATGAGAAGAGACCCCAGTAGGGCCATTTGGCATCTGGACAGTACCACTGTCTATTCCTTTTTCCTTCCCCAGCAGGACCCCCGGTTACCCTTCCCACCCTTGTCCTAGGTAATGTAGAAAGAGGGAAGAGGACAGCTGGGCCCCTGTCATTTCCTGTCAGGCTCTCTCACTCCCCACAACTTCCTGTGTCTGAAAGACTGATGATGCTTTGGAGGCAGACAAAAACCAAGCATCCGGTCTCTTAGCCTGACCTGAGCTCTGGGTGGGGGCGCCATGTACCTGAAGCCTGTGGCTCTGGCTCTGTGTCCAGTGATGAACTCTTATACCTTCCCCAGAGGGACTTGGAGAGTCGGAGGCGGCTCGTTCGGGACTCCTTGTGGGGCTCAGAGAGGACCCGGCGGAAAAGTGAGCGAGGAGCCTGCTGGCTGCTGATTATGGGCTCCTGGTGGCTCAGAGCCCTCCCCCAGCCTGAAAAGTTCCTCCAGCGGAATCCCCTGGCCCCCTTCTCCCTGCCAGACCCTGTAAGCCAGCGGTAGGAGGTCAGCAGGGAGGAGGCTGCAGGTTGGGCTTGGGAGGCCTGGCTCTCCAACCTGAGGTCCATGGTGGAGTCCTCCTGGGAGGGGGGGGCAAGAAGTTGATAGTTCTGTCTGGTATCTGTCCATATGCTGGCCTCATCTTGGCCCCCTCCCCACTCTTAGCCCCGCCCCCAGAGTACTTCTTGGGGGTCCACAGGCACTCCCTTCCTTACCTTGATTTCCTGACACTAGCCCCAGAATCAGCAGCCTTCTGCTTTCTGAGTTGCTTCCTCCCGCTGAAAGCGACTCCACGTGACCCATCTGTCCCTCCCCATAGCCAGGCTGGGAGGGCACAGTGGGGGCAGGATGTGAGAGGAGAAGAGGTGGCAGAGTGGGACCCAGAATCTCTTGCTCACTGTGAGGCAGCACAGGTTCCTCAATGATTCTCAGTGGTCTTCTCTGCCAGATGAGCACATGCTGACCCAATATAGGTAAGAATATGGAGTACCTGCAACTCTCATTCTCTGCTGCTCAAAGTGAAGACTAATTCATCCGACTTGGGACACTATCTGGCACCATCTACTAACACTGACCACGCAGCTGTCCTCTCTGACCCATTAGTCCCAATGCCAGGTACACATCTGATAAACACGCTCACCCCCACTATTTCTAATAGTCCCGAACTGAAAACAACCCAAGGGTCCATCTATTGTGGAATGGATTAACTGGTCTCTTCACACTCTGGAGTATAATATAACCATAACAATGACCAAACTACGAAATGATTGAAATTGGATGAATCACAATGCTGAACAAAAACAAAACAAAAACAAGGGAGAGTAAACACTACACGGTTCTATTTAGATAATGTTCTAAAGCAGGCAAAATTATATGTAATGAATCAGAATACTGAGTCCTTTGGAGAGGCTAGTGATGGGTGGGGTGGGGGAAGCTTGAGGGAGGCTTCTAAAAGTTGATGAGGTTTGCCCCCCACTTCTGGGGTGAAATCCACATGATGTAAATTTAACATGATCTATTTCTTTAGGAGGTGCTGGTTATAAGGGTGTGTTCTTTTGTGAAAATTCAATGAGCTGTGCATGTTAGTATACTTGACTGTGTGTCTGTTACACTTCAGTATGTGTTTATTTGAAAAAAAAAAAAAAAAGAAAAGAGAAAAAAAGGTGAGTAAATGCTGTTCTGAGAAATAAATGAGTCAGCAGGTTTCTGGACCAGAAATGAGTTCAAGAGCCAGCTGGTCCTTTACTTGCTATGTGACTTTAGGAAAGTTACTTCCTCTTAAGCCTCGATTTCCTTATTTGTACAAGATGACAATAACATTTCAGAAGGTTCATAATGGGAGCATTTATTTATTCAACAGACATTTTCTGAGTGCCTCTTATGTGCTAGGTGCTGGAAAAACTGTGGGAACACCAAACTTGCCTCCTGCCCTTCTGGAACTCATTGTGCAGCAAGGGAGACAACATAAATGCTGAGCATTTCTAGCTTGTAAGGACTTGGAAGAAAATAGACTGGCATTGAACAAAAGTAAGTTTCTTAGGATTGGAAAAATCAAGGATAGTCTCCTTTGTGGAGGTGACATTTGCTTTCTGAAGTATAAGAAGGAGCTGGCCATGGGAAGAACATGCTACATAGATGAAATTGCTTGTGCAAAGGCAATGATGACAATAATCCATAGGAAGGGGCGGGGGAGGATTGCGTTGATGGGCAGGCAGCCTGTGCAGTCGCCGGGACTCATGCTCAGAAGAGCTCCACAGTGCACTTGATTTAATCCTTTGCTGTCACTGTCTTGAAGTTCTTGCTTTTTTGAACAAGGGACCTTGCATTTTCATCTTGTACTGGGCCTCATGCAGGCGCACATATCATAGTACGGCCATTGACATTGCATCAGGGTACTCACTGCACAGATGCAGTCTCCCCTCTTCCACCATATCTCCAAGGCTTTACCACCTTATTGCATTCTGGCCTCACTCCTAACCCCCTGCATTTTTGCTGGAGGACTTTCTTTGACAGACTGAGTTCACGCCACACAGATGACAAGAAGCACCAGTGAGAACACTCCTGTCATGAGAGTTTGAGGATATATACCCCAGATACCTCACCCCTGTGTGGGATGGCTCTGAGGTGTGTGCCCTACAGATCTCCCCAGAGGTCCCCAGTGAATTTGAGCTTCATTTGCCCTCAATACCAACTTGCCTAAAGCACCTTATCTTGACTGCCTTCCATTTCCTACCTTTCTTCCTCATTCTCCAAGTGACATGTTCTGAGATCATCTCCCAAACAAACTATACTTGCACTGGAATTCTTGTCTCAGAGTCTGCTTCTGGTAAAACCCAAACAAAGACTCTATGCACAAGCAGATGATCCATGGGCACAGGCTTGCTTTCCATGGTCTCTTTATTGGAGGTCTGTGTCTGGTAGGATCATCATGGGCAGTTCCTGCCTGGATCTCCTGGGTGCTTTCCTGGCAGTTCTTGGTTTCACGTTCTAGGAAAGAAAAGGGAGTGAGAAGCTTGGAGTGGGTTCTTATAGTGGAGCCCTAGATGGGAATGAGGACAGGGGCTCAAAGTTGGGGGTAGGTACAACACGACCAGGACAACATGACCAGCAGACCAGGCTGGACAGATTAACAGCTTAATGAAATGGAGTAATAATGTGCAGGTAGCATGAGGTAGCATGAGTTTGAAATTTTGCTGACTGGGCCTAGATGATCCAGCAAAAGAGTAGCCATTAGTGGTCAGGGAGGGTGGGCTGAGCAAACATCCTCAGAGAGGTAAGATTTGAGCAGAGGATTATAACACAGGGTTGGTGGCTGGACAGAGGTTGTGCAGGCAAAGGAATTTCCTGTGGAGGGTCACAAGTTTGGTTAATGTTGTGTGGACAGAAGAACTTTGGCTAGGGGACTGGGTGAGGACAAGGTTGTGGGTGGACAGAGCAGAGATTGTGTAGGCAGAAAGTTTGTGATTTGCATATAGGTTTTGCAGGTTACATTTGATTTTTAAAAAAGATTTTATTTATGCATACAAGAGTGGGGTACAGGCCAGAGGCATGGGAGGTGAAAGGATTCACCAGAGACAGAGTGAGGAGCAGAATAGGCAGACTGACTGAAACACACTGCTGAGGGGAGCAGCGGGCTAGACAGGAGAGGTCTGCTGCACCATGTGGGTCCCCTCTAGGCCAGGGATGGAACTTGCACTGCAGTGGCTGCGGTTTGCTTCACAGTGCATTATTTAACTCACTGTGCCACTAGGGAGGCCCAGAGCACATTTGATTTTAAAGGCAAGAGGCTGTGTCAGGGATCAGGATTCATGACCCGGTTGGGAGAACAGAGGTGTTGGGGGTTGGGTGGACTGAGGCTATGCAAGAGAGAACCGGGAGGTAGCAGGGGATGTAGGGGGGCAGAATAACTGAAGGCTGGGCCTTGGTGGCCTGGCTAGGGCTTGTGGATATAGGGATTACAGATAGAGGTCAGGGCCACTCTGAGGTCAGGGTACAGACAGAAGGACAGACATGGCAGACTCACAGTGGCGAAGTGCGGCCAGGTGCTCAGCAGGTTGAAGAGCGCATCGCCAGGGCAGTCAGTGCGCACCAATTGGCGGTGGCCGAGCAGCTGGTAATCAGGCCTCAAGAGGCCCGCACGCACTGCGCAGCGAGGGAGTATGTCGCGCACTGTGCGCAGCGAGTCTTCGACTGGCAGCTCCGCAGTGTAGTTGCCTACAATGGCCACGCCAAAGCCGCGGGAGTTGTGGCCACGAGTGTGTGCGCCCACCCACTGCCAGCCCCGGCCCTCGTACACGTAGCCGTCAGAGCCTACCACAAAACTGCAGAGAGAAGAGGGAAGCTGGCACCTTGCAGCGTGAGGAGTCCTGCCCCTCACCTGGCCCACGCCCCAGGTTCTGCATCTGTGCCAAAGGTCAATGTCATGCCTCCCTCCCCGCCCGCCCCACAAATCCTGTCGGGTTGCGTGCGTTGGCTCTGCATTGTCCAGTCTTGCCTTACTCCTTCACAAAATGCCATCCCTGAAACCATTGTTTCTCCTCATTTGTCCAAAGCACTGGCCACGCCCCTTAATGCCCAGCCCTCTCTCCTTTGACTGGAGTCCAGTGTCTACGCAAGTCAGAACTCTTTTCAGTTTTTTAGGCCTTATCCCATCAGTGCTCCGCCCCAGCCTTAACCCGTACCCCTGTACCCCTGACCCAGCTCCTCTCCCACTTCGTTTCCTAGTCCCCTTAGTAGACTCGAGAGTTCCAAAGTTAGCAATTTCTGGTGACTGTAACGGACGCCTGTCTAGTCTAGGTCACGCCCCTCTCACCTTGGTCCCACCTACCCCAGACACCACAGCCTTGTCAGCTTTGCTCGCGTCCAAATACCGCTTGCTACCTCAGATTCAGCTATGGACCACGGCCCCGTATAGCCACGCCCACCTGTAGCCAATGTCGTCCCAGCCGTTTCCCTTCTGGTGGAAGCGCTGCATGGAGCGCATGTTGGCTGCGCATTGCGCGAAGTCTGTGCAGGGTGGTGCAGGCACGAACGTGTGATGCACGTACAAGAATCTGAGCGGCAGATGCAGCAGTGCGGGTCTGCCTTGGTACGGCTCCGCGCCCCAGCGGCACCGGGGGTGGATGGCTGGGCACCCTGAGAGGAAGAGAGGCCAGAGCTGGGATCAGCAAGCTCTGCACGCCCCCATCAGAGTGCACAAATGGGCTATCCCCCGCGCCCTTCTCCCAGATTTGGGTATAGATCAGTCTCACACCACACTGACCTCCATTGGGATGCCACTTACATCAATCTAACAGCACCCCATTCTTGTTGGAATATCCACTATCACTTTCAGGATAAACCCCTAGAATTTTAGCTCAGATTTTAGCTTAGACCCAGAGCTCTCTTCAGCTGACCCTGCTCTGAGAACTAAGGAGATCCATCCACACAGAAAAACATCTTGATCTCCGCTTACTGATCCTGAATTGTATGCTACTTACTTCACATGCTTCACCTTTTAAAAAACTCTCTAACGCTCCAGCAAATCCGAGAAATACCAGTGATTTTTCTCAGTTTCAATTGGAGAAATGTTCAGAGAAGTGAAGTTACTCACCTCAAGATGCACAGGAGTAACTGGTTAATTTTCAGTTCCAACCTTTGTGTGTACTGAGCCCACGTCCCGGAATATTCACTTTTTTTTTTAAAGTCAGACAAAAACTTATTCATCCTTCAAGACCCAAATCTAGCATTTTCTCACCTGTGCAGATGCCCTAGTCCACCCAGACAGAGCCCTTTGTTCCCTCTGTGATTCCTCAGTTCTGAGTCCCTCTGACCACCTGGTTCTAAGAACGTATGTATCGGTGAGAGGAGGGACAACAGGAGTTCGGGGCCCTTCTTACCCAGGAAGGCTCCGGTGAACTCCTTGGTCGCATGGGTGGCTATCTTTTCCAGCTGTCCTTGGCTCATACCCCGAAGCTGAGAGTGGCCTGGCTCCAGTCTCTGTAGCAGGATGAGGGCCCCCCACACCTGCTGAGTGAGGGTGGGTGTTGAAATCAGAGCTGCTCCATTGTGTCGTCGGAAGTTGCTTCGAAGCCCTGAGTCTCTTGCCACCCCAGCCCCATAGTACTCTCTCAGCAGTTGGCTGAGGGATGGCCTAGGCTCAGGGGTCCGGCTCAGGTAGTCTCCAAGGATGACCCCATCCAGGGCACCATTAAGGAAGGCCATGGTAAGCAGTGATGCCTCAGGGTCCAGGAGTGTGAAGTTCTGGGGAGCAGAGAGCTTGTCCCAGCACCCATCAGTTCCTAGGCCTGGATGGCTCTGTGTCTTGGAGCCCTGGAGGAAGGTCAGGCCCAGGGCTCTGGCCAGGGTGACCACCAGGAGGCTATCCACAGTAGCTGGGGACTCGGTTGTGGCATCTGACAAGGAAATATGGACATCTGGAGAGGTGACATTTGGAGAGGCATGCTTGAGTCCTGGGGAGGTGGCTTTTACATGAGGAACCATGGCTCCAACATCTGGATGGGTGGCTCTGGCATCCAGACGGGTGGCTGTGCTGTCTATGGGTGAATTTACTAACCTATGCCCTTGAAGTCCAGCCACCAGTCCCGCCAGAAGAGGCTCCACAGCCACAGCTGAGCCATCAGGTGCCAACACCACCCCGTATTCCTGCCCATGCTGCACACCATGTCGCGACACCTTTTTGGCCAGATCTTCAAGCTCTGGGGTCAGTAGGAGGGGATCCAGTTTCATGGGCTTGAGAGGCCACGCCTCCAGCAAAAAGCGATAGAGGGGTTCCTGCGGGCCTGAGTCCTGGGCTGACTGCAGCCACACAGAGACAGTGTGGCTGGCCTCAGTGGCTGGTGCCTTCTGTTCAAGTGTAGCCAGGACCTGGATGACAGAGTCCATGAGCAGGGGCAGGGATGCTGCAAAAGGAGGGATCATGTTAGCCCAACAACCCAACATCCGTGATTCCTGATCCTCCTCCTACTGCGTATCTTCTCGGTGCATCCAGCTCTCCATCTGAAAACCCTGTGATCCCTAACACCACCCTTGCGTAGATGAGGAAACTGAGGCACAGATAACAGGTTAAGGAGCTTAGATGATCTGCAAGCCCTGGGGAATCACAGCAGTTTCACGAGCAGGAGAAAGACTGGCCACCCTAGTAGTCTAAGATTGCTCTTTTGGCTCTTATGTGGCGAACACAGATTTTGGGGACCTACAATGAGGGTGGTTGAAGGCCAGGGTGGCAGCAATGTGATGGAAAAAAGTGGCAGGTTCTCCAGTGACTTTGAGGGAATAGGGACAGTTTTTCATGATGGCTTGGCATTTGGGAGATATTAGAAAGAAAGGTGTCTCAAAGGATACTAGGGGAGGGTGAGCCTGGCCTCGTGGGGAAATGTCAGTGGCTGAGCCTGGATCCTAGAAGAGCTGAGCTCAGAGCTGGACATGGGTTGCTGATTAATAGCTAATATTTGCTAAACGTTTCCTACATGCCAGGCACCATTCTAGGAGACTTACATAACTAAATTCATTTAACCTTCACAGTGACTCTTTGAACACAGAAAGGTTAAATTATCTGCTTAAGATCATATATCTAGGAAATGGTAGAGGCAGGATTTAAAACAAGGAAGTCTTAATTTCTATACTTAGTGGTCTAGAATTTAGGTTTTTCTGCAGACAGTTCACAGTGTTATACCTCTGTCACATTGTTCTCTCTGCTTAAAACACCAATTCCTAATCTTCACCTGGTGAAATTCTCCCCTTTATTACTGCCTTAGAGAGATGTCCCCTCTTCCAGGAAGCCTTCATGATTTTTACTCTTTGACCCCAGGTCCTTCCCTTAACCCCTGGTCTGACCAGGACTCTACTTTCTGACTCACCTGTCCCTGGCTCCAGCCACAGCAGCAGTCCGAACATGGTCCAGAGGATGCCTTGCACAACCATTGTGGGGTTCCAACTTCTGGGGGATTTATCCCATTAACTTCAGCAGATACCTTGGCAGAGCTGGGAGGAGGAGACAGGTATGGAGAACTAAGCAGCACTTTTGACAAATGTCAAAAGTCCAGCGGTGAATGACGTCAGCCTGTTGCAGAACTGTGGGTGGGGGGAGGCACAGGGACAAGGTCAGCTTGGTCTTGGAGCTACTCCATCCTAACCTGGCACTCTCAGGCTGAGGTCAAGGGTCAGTAAGCCAACTTGTTCCCTGGCCGGGCAGTTGAATCTCCAGGAAAGCCTTCCTATTCCCAAGAGAGAGAGTCTGAAACCAATTCAGCAAATCCTTCTCCCTTCTGATGGAAATCATTCTGTAACTGTTGCTTGCTGGCCACTAGAGGGGACTCTCAGGTGCCCACCTCACTGGTAAGACTGGTTGTGCTAGGGAAAAGGAGAAAAGAGAGATCTGAGGTTGGCACTGCCTCTTACCTGTTTTGTTGCCAATATTTCAGGCTCAGGCAGAGGATGGGTGCAAGGGCCTAGGACTGTTTTCGCTGAGTCCTACTTTGAGCCCACGGGAACCTGGAGTTGTCACCTCTGATCCAGTACCAGTTCTTGATCTCAAGCCACTAGACGTTTGCTGAGAACAGGGCTTTTGGGACCCTGACTTTTGTCCCAGGAATTGGTTTCTGGTCTCACCTGGGTTGATAATGAGGGGTCCTTCCTCTTCCCCTGGTGCTTGTAGCCAAGAGCAGAAGTGAGCTGGCCTTCCTTTTATTTCAGCACCAGGAGGGATGGACTCTACATGGCTGGGGCTATCATGTAAATTGCTCCATTGTGGATTTTCCACCCTGAAATCAGCCCAGGGAGTTTTTCAGGGGACCTGCCAAATAGAGTCCTTGACACAGGGTAGATCCTGGGTGGGGTGGGGAATACCCAGACTGAGCCAGGCCTGGGGTTTCCCAGGGGATACTTAAGTTGGAACAGGATGGGGGGTGACAGTCTTCATAAATACCTGGAGTCTTCTTTTTAGGACCCACAAAGCTGGGGGCAAAGTGGGAGCTCAGGGAGTACATTGGTAAGGAAGGGAATGAGTAGAAACCACTCCCGCCAGGATTTTGAGGAAATATCCTCTGTGTGTCAGTTTCCAGGATTTGGGTCCAGGTTCTGCTTGGTGGGTCCATTCATTCGGATGTGGGTTGTGAGTGAGGCAACCACCTATAGTGCAAAAATTAAGGTGTCATTGAAAAACTCACTTATCAAGATAAATAATAGTTTTTCTCTTCCTTTTGCACCTTTTTTCTTTAATTTTTAAAAAAATTTTTGTACAATATTTGATTTCTCCCCTCAGGTATAGTCTCCATAATTCTCCCACCATTATATTACCCGTGAACAGTCACCACAGTCCCTGTGCTCTGCCCTATTTTGACCCTCTCATTCTCCCTTGCTGCTGTATGCCTCAGATTTATGGTTTGCCTGCAAGTTTTGTCTTTTTCCTCACCCTTTGTTTGGTTTCCCTGTAAGTGAAACCATCTGATATTTTTCTTTTTCTTTCTGACTTATTTCATTACAAGTCGGAATGGATGGAGCTTCCAGCTCCATCTATGTTGCTGCAAACTGTATGAGTAAGATCAATAATATTTTAATGAAGTGGTTAATGCAACATTTGAGATAAAATAGGATGGGGACAGAGCTATGTTAAGGTATACTGGAGCAAGAAGCAGAAGGAAAAATCAGGAATTCTCAAACTGTCTTTGTGCCTCACTCACTTTACCCTGGTCCTGGCCCTGGATCCACTTGTAGGGGGAGCCCCAAGAGTGCTGAGGGGTGATTGTCATGTGAGACTCCCATTTAATGTTCAGCTGGTCTGGCAATAATCTCCATCCAGCATCACGAACCCTGTATTTGGCCCTCTGATTCTCCCAGTGCTATGGCTGTAGGCATGCTTTTGATTTTATTTAACCAGTTTTATTTTCTTGATTTAATTTATTTGATTTTATTATGCCCATTTTACCTAGCAGGAGGGTGAGTTCAGAGAGTCACTTGCCCAAGGTCACATATCTATAACTGTGGAGGGCTCCAAGCCCACTGCACATTTCTGCTATTGTGTGGCTGGGTCAGGGTCAGAGTAATTATGACACTTAATGATGGAGAAGTGTTTGCAGACCGACTACAGAAAGACTTCATGCCCAGGAATTCATGGGCCAGCTGCAAAGTCAGCTTTGATTCCCTCTTAAAGCATGGAGTTAGTGGTAGAAGCTGGATCATGTTTGAATCAGAAACATGTTATGGTCAGTGGCATTTCCTTTTCTGGGATTTGTGATCTTCTGGGGATTTCTGACCTTCCTTTAGGAAGCCTTCCTAATAACCCCCTGACTTTCCTCTTTCCCTATCCCGGCTCTATAGCCTGGGGTGGCTCCCTTTGACCCAGAGCTGTCCATACAGGTCAGTGACCAAGTGAGTGACAGGGAGGGATTGCTGAATTCATGTGAGGTCGTGGAGTCAGTTTGGGCTTAGGTTTTGACACACTCACACAGGTACTAATACACCAAGGCACCTGGTCCAGGCTGGATTGGCAGGCAGCAGAAAGATTGGGATTCCCATGACGAATCATCCTCCCACACCTTTCCACTTCCTTTCTGCCTCATGAGGCCCACCTGTCATGGGGTAGGTCAAGGCCCCTCCAGATTTCAGACCAGTGGTCTTCTGAGAAATAGCCATTGACCAGGGTCTAGGTCAGCACTACCAGAGGTAACACTGGCACAGACAGACAGAGCCTTGGGCCCTGGATTGGAATTGTGGCTGGGATAAAGGTCAGAGGCCAGAGGAAATGAACCTGGCATTTGGGGCAAAGGTCGGAGTTAATAATATTCACTTTGGTAGAAGTAATGAAAATTCTGATAATAATGATCAACACTGGTATATGCAGGGTTCTGGGCTAAGATTCTATATACCTGCATTTTCTTATTCAGTTTTGGATTTTGCTGAGATGTTTTAAAGCAGGAATTGGCAAACTAGAGACTGTGGACCAACTAGCTCTTTCTGTAACAGTGATATTCATCTAATGTAAAGTGACCCATTTAAAACAAGTGACCCTTCTTTTGACATTTCGTACATTCACAATATTATGCAACAACCTCTGTCTAGCTACAGAACATTTCTTTCATCCTGAAATAAAATCCTATATCCATTAATTTGTCACTTTCTACTCTCTGCCAGCTCATGGAAACAAAACCACTGTTTTGTTTTCTGTCTCTATGAATTTGCCTATTCTAGACTTTCAGCATAAATGGAATCATACAATATATGACTTTTGTGTTAGGACTTTTCCCCACCGAACACAATGTTCTTGAAGTTCATTCATATTGTAGCATGAATCAGTGCTTTTGGTCATAAATCATTCCTTTTTATGGCTGACTAATATTCCATTGTCTGGCTATACCATAATTACTTACATAGATGAAAGCTTATTGGAATATATCCTCTCCCATTTGTTTACATATTATCTATGGCTGTTTTTGTGCTGTGAAAGTAGAGTTGAATCATTGTGATGGAGACCATCTGGCATGCAAAGCTGAAAATATTTACTGTGTGGATACATCCCTCACTAACTTTCTTGAGATAATATTTGACATGTAGCATTGTGCAAATTTAAGGTGTGCAGTGTGATGATTTGATATAGGTATATATTATAAATTGTTTACCAAAATAAGATAGTTAATATCCATCACCTCACACAGCTATCTCTTTTTTATTTTTATGGTGAGAACTTTTAAGATCTACTTTCTTAGGAGCGTTCACGTATACAACACAGTATTACCTATAGTCACATGCTGTCCTTTAGTTTAGATACTCAGAACTGATTTAAAATTACTAGAAGTTTGCATTGTTAGACCAGCCTCTGTATTTCCCCCATCCCCACTCCCTGGCAACTATCATTTTAACTATTTCTTTTTGCATCCAAGAACTGGGGTGTAGGCCAGAGGTGTGGGGGGTGGTGAGAAGATTCACTAAAGACAGATGGGGAGAAGAACAGGAAACTCTACTGAAATCCACTGCTGTAGGGAGCAGCAGGGAAGACAGGAGAGGCCTGCTGGGCCATGTCAGTTAGCTCCCTGACTGGGGATTGGGTGTTTGGGATCGAACTTAGGCCATAGCATTTAGTGCTGAGACTTAACCCATAGGCTACCAGGGGGGCCCTCTAACTCTATTTCTTTTTGTTTTAAAGATTTTTTTTATTTATTTATGCACACAAGAGCTGGGGTAGAGGCCAGAGGTGCAGGGGGTGAGAGGATTCACCAGAGACAGAGTGGGGTGCAGAACAGGCAGATTGACTGAAGTACACTGCTGAGGGGAAGAAGGGCAAAGCAGGAGAGGTCTGCTATGCCATGTGGGTCCTCTCCCTGGCTGGGGATTGAACTGGCACTGCAGTGGCTGCGAAAGTCTGACAGTGCGGTGCTCAACCCCTTGCACCACAAGGGAGGCCCTGACTATTTTTATGAGTTTGTTTTTGAAAAAGACTTCACATTTAACTGGGATCATACAGTAGTTATCTTTCTCTGTCTGAGTAATTTCACTCAACATAATGCCCTAAAGGCCTATTCAGGTTGTTGCAAATGACATGATTTTCCTCTTTTTATTTTATTTTTTAAAGACACATTTATTCAACATCACTATCAGACTATTACATTTAGCAATCAATATCAGGGGCCAAAAAAAACCAAACAAACCCCAAAACAACATTAAAGCCCTTTGTTGGAATGCTTTCCACTTTTCACGAAAGAGAAATTAAAATAACTTACTTGTAACTAGACTCAAATACAGTTCTTGAATATTTCGCCCGAATATATGAGTACTGTCTAAAACATGTCTTCCTTGTGGCAGTGAGGCCCTGCCACCACTGTACTTGTCTGAGTTCACATATCTGTTATAACCTGTAGCTTCTCTGGCTCTTCTCCTGCTAGCTTTGTTTCCTGGTGGTTAATTAAAACCTCTGCCACTGCCATAGCTACTGCTACTGCTGGAACTGCCACAGCCACCTTGGTTTTGTGGTTTGGCAGATTATTGTCTTTCACCACCACAGAGGCCAGAGCATCTGCCTCCAAAGATCCCTCCTTTCATGGGTCCAGAATTTGAAGATTGATTGTTGTAATGGCCAAAATCATTGTAACTTCTACTGTTACAGGACAGGGAGAGGGGCACCCCAGAATCTCCAAACTTGCCCACTCTAAATAGGTTCTGCCATTTGTTGCATCACAATAAAACATACAAGACCTTTAATGAACTTTAATACAATTAGGGAATAATACAGAAAAGACAAATTATAGTTACTAAAGTAAGCATTCAAAGTTACTTATCCCCTTTTGGGTGAAAGTCCAGCCAAACCTGATTGGCCCAAAGCAAGGACCAAAACCCTGTCACAAGTCTAAAGCACCTTTCAGTAGAGAGCCATAGAAAAGGGTCAGAAAGAGTCAGACAACTCTGGGAGAAAAGGAGCAGAATCAAAATCAAGATAAAAGCTGCCATTGTTAACCTCCTCACATCTCTCACCTGCATCTGTTCCACCCAGTCCAGGACCAAGAAGCAAGCACAGTTTCTTCATGTATCTCTCTGCTCCATGTGCCTCCTCCAGGTCTCCTTGCTCTCCATCATGCTTCCTTCCTTCTCCAGTTTCCTCTCCAGCTTCTTCTCCTCTCTGCTCAGCTCCACCCTCCTTTGAGTAGGACCGGGAACCTGGAACTTTCCCTTTTCCTGGGACCACTGTGTTACACCACCACCTCCAGAATTACTTCCACTACCACTGCCATAGCATCCCCCTCCTCTTCTGTTGATATAGCTGCCATTCCTGCCATAGCCACTTCTCTGATTTCCATTACACTGCCCACCACTTTTTTTTAAGATTTATTTATTTATGCATACAATCACTGGGGTATAGGCCAGAGGTGTGTGGGGGAGGTGAGAGGATTCACCACAGAGAGTGAGGAGCAGAACAGGCAGATCAACAGAAGTACACTGCTGAGGGGAGCAGCGGACACAGCAGGAGAGGTCTGCCATGCCATGTGGGTCCCCTCCCTAGCCGGCGGCAGGGATTGAACTTGTGCTGCAGTGGCTGTGGTTTGCTTCATAGTGCGTTGCTTAACCCACTGCGCCACCACGGAGGCCCTGTCCACCACTTCTATGGCCTCTGCTTCCTCCAGAGCCCTCCTCCTTCATAACCGCCATCATCACTAAATCCATTAATACCATCCCACTGCCACCATAACCACTGCCACCACAGCGATCACCAAAGCCACCTATTGAGGTTTTCCTCCATGAACAAAGTTGTTATTCTCACCAAAACCACCACCATGGCCACCACTGAGATTTCCAGAACCAGTTTGACCTCTTTGGCTGGATGAAACACTGACCATTTCTTGCTTCGAGAGGGCTTTGTTTACTTTGTAGTGGTGTCTGTTCACAGTGTGGTATTTCTGAATGACAATCTTGTCTACAGAATCATAGTCATCAAAGGTTCCAAAGTAAAGCCTTTCTTCCTGCCAACTGCCTCGATCAGTTATAATTTTAATCACTTCAATTTTCCCATACTCCTCAAAATAATCTCTTGGGTGATGTTCTTCAATGTCTTCTTTAATGAAGCCAACAAAATCTTTTTCACAGTCAAGTAGGTACTGGGTCTTTGAGCATCTTCTTTTCTCTTTGGTTCCACAAATTTCCACCTACCTTGTATGGCCTTATGGCTGCATCCCCCTACCCCAAAGTGGAATCAGTAATAAGCCTAAAGCCTCTGTCCATTTGGTATTTGGATCTCTCATTACCACACAGTCCCTGAGCCTTCCCCACTGCTCAAAATAACTTTTTAGACTCTCATCAGTTGTTTCAAAGTTTAAGCTTCTGGTGAAGAGCCCCTGTAGCTGTTCCAGTTCCTTGGGGGACTCTGACTTAGACATAATGACAGTGGAAGGGAGACTTTTTTTTTTGTTTTTTTTTTATTTATAATTTTTAAAATTTACATATATTTGACATCAGTTATAATCCCCATGTATTCCCCATCACTGTAACACCAGTGCACCGTCACCTCAGTCCCCCATGCTCCCGTCTGCCCTCAACCCTTCCCCTCTTCCCTCCCCACCAAGTGTCCCCAATTTGTCCTTGTCTTTTCATTTTTGGTTTTGTGTATTTTTTTGTTATTATTATTATTATTGTTCTTATTGGAAGGGAGACTTTTACCATGATTACTCAGTGATGACCACTGGAAGAAAGCTCTATCTTTTTATGACTGAATAAATATTGCATTGTGTGTATGTGTTTGTGTGTGTATGTATGTATGCATGGCTGATGGGGGTCAGGGATGCCAAACCAGCTCAGTTAAAAATCCTGACATAGCTTCTAAGGTTCCTAAAATTTACCTATGAATAACCTGTTGTTGATAGGAAGTCTTATCAATAAAATAAATGATAGATGAATACGTATATCAGATGAACACATGTCTGCTGTCTTATCTGTGTTATATACTGTGTTCATATAATAAACTATAGAAAGAAAAATGTTATTAAAAAGATCATAAGGAAGAGAAAATAAATTTATAATACTGTACCATATTTATAAATAGCATATATTTATACCATCTGTTTACAAGAAAATCCATGTATAAATGGAACCTACATAGTTCCAATTGTGCTGTTCAAGGATCAATTGTATACACACACACACATACACACACAGATTCATGTATATACCAACACACACGCATCACATTTTCTTTATCCTTTTATGCACACAGGGATTCTTAGGTCTTCATGTCTTAGTTATTGTAAATAATGCTGCAATGAACATGGGGGTGCAGATCTGTCTTCATGGTAGTGATTTCATTTTGTCTGAATTTATGTGATCTTTCATATAGCTTCAAATTCTCACTCTGCTTCTAACTAGTTGCAACAAGTGACTGAATCTCTAGTTCTCCTTTTGTTACCTCTAAAATGGGAGAATAGTACCAACCTCATGGGTTAATGTGAGAATTAAACAAGATGATGCAGTGAAGTGCTTAAGACTGTGCTAGCATGTGAGAGGCATTTGATGAGTAGTGAGTCTTTTCTGCCAATACACTCATCTGTCCAGCCTCCCCAACAGAAGTGCAGCCCAAAGGATAATCTATTATGGTTGACCTCCCACATCCTGGATGAGTTCAGGCTCATGGTTATATGCTTTTTCTGTATCCAAGGAGCTTGTCCAAGCCAAGGCTTCCCGGACCCCCCAGCAGCCAACTGGACCTTAGGGCTTGGCCTTGAGCCAGACTGTAACTGTGGCCAAATTATGAAAGCCTGGGCAGGCTGGCTCTAAAAATCAATTGGTTGGACCCACTTCCCCAAAGGGAAAAGTAAGTATGTGGTGTGAACTGCTGACCTCCATCAGGGTCTATTCCATGTCCCCGGGGGACAGAAGTTGACTTCTGTTGCACCTTCCTGGGAGTGTAGAGGTGAGATTTAATCTCTCAGACACCTGGTCCTGGAACTGGAGAGGAAGGAATTTTGTAACTGAGGACACTCTAGATTGTATTGAAATTGTGAGCACAGCCCTTGGCAGTATGCTAGAGGCCAAGAATGAGTGTGGGGTAAATTGGGCCAGATGTTGGCACTCCTGAGAAATATTTACTGAGCACCTACAGGTTCCTAGCTGTCATCATTCTTTTATGAGTATGGCACAAGGCAAAGGGCAAAGAGCTTAAAACAATTTTTTCTAAATAAGAATTTTCGAACATATTCAAAAATAGAGAGAGCTGGATAATGAACCTACATGTATATCCACCATCCACTGACATGTGTTAACTTACAGGCCATCTTATTTCTTCTATAATCTCCACCCACTGCCTTTCTTCTGCAGTGTTATCTACCATTGACGATCATTGCCTAGATCTATCAGTTCATTAGCATCCATAACAGTGATACTGGAATGATAATACTCTTTATTTATAAGCTGAAAAGAAAGAAAAACATACTCTCACCTATCATTTGGTTATCCAATGGTACAATTACATGGGATAGGTGAGACAAAAAAGACAATAAAAAAACCCACATAGACATATAAAATCAGCTCGAGGCCTACGTATCACAATGTTTATTATTATTATTATCATTACTGCTACCAAAATAAATATTATTAACTCTGACCTGGACCTTTCCCATGCTTGATTCTTTTCCTTTCTTAGTTTTCAAAATTATTTCTGGACTTCTTAATACCCTTCAAGTAGAAATAGAAAAAGTCCTCTATTAACATCATTTTGTTTTAAGGTTGATGACCGAAAAACAATCTTGGATGATGGAAACCATGTTATTTGAGGACCTGCATTGATTATATGTTGTTTTTATTTTTAGTTTTTTGTAAGTAAAACCTAATTTAATGAAAAAGGAACTCAGAAATGAGGTCATTAAATATTAAATGAATCCATTTTAAATATAAATACCATTAAATACTTAATCTATCCCAAATTCTATTCTCAGCGATAAAGATCAGAGACAGTTACAAAGAAGTTGCTTAACATTATTGGGCCCATTTTTAAAACAGTGAGATGATTTGGAAAAGTCTCTTTGTGTTTCTTTTTTATCAGAGATTTCTGTTGGTCCTTTTGTTGATAACCCATTTATATCTGCATCTTTATATCTTTATACTTTTATGTTTATACTTTGTTTATGTTCTTGGATTCTTGTAGAGCTTTTCTAGGACACATATGACTAACAAAAAGGGAGATTCAGAGGGCAGATGTGTGGCTCCAGGATTTTTTTGTAGACCCATACCAGAACTGGAATGAAAATACAAGGTTGAGCTCCTTAAATGACACCACCAAGCTCAGGTGTGTATATGTTGTTTTTATTAAAGTCATGATTTTCAAGAATTTATCATCAATGTTAAATGAGGACTTACTATAATGAGTTGTTTCCTATATATTTATGAACATGTCTATTTGAACTATTGGGCATTGCAGATTTTGTGATTACTGATTATTCCTTCTTTGGCAAGTGGGAGTCTTTTCACTTTGACACTTGAGTTCTTTTGATAGGACTCTTAGAGGTAATTTTCTTGCCTTACAATGTGAAAAGATATTCCTGAAACCTTTGATACCTTTCCAGCTACAAGCCTGGGACCTTCCATTTCTCCAAGGTGTCCTTGTTCTTTTAATTGGAAATTGGTACTTGGTAGCCATAATCAAGATTCTAGGGGTGCTCATGGCTACTAGGTTAGTTGTGTTTCTAGGTCTTTTCATTGGACCTTTCCCCTACATATTATTTTTAAATATTTTTTAAGATTTATTTTATTTATGCATACAAGAACTGGGGTACAAGTCAGAGGTGCAGGGGGTGAGAGGACTCAACAGAGACAGAGTGGGGAATAGAACAGACAGGTCTACTGAAATACACTGCTGAGGGGAGCAGTGGGTGAGACAGGAGAGGTCTGCTGTGCCATGTGGGTCCCTTCCCTGGCCAGGGATTGAACTCATGCTGCAGTGGCTGTAGATGCTTCATAGAGTGGTGCTTAATCCCTTGCGCCCCAAGGAGGCCCCCACATAATTTTTTTAAAATAAAATATATCATAAATTTATTCTGGTATTTCCAATTCATACTCATGATTACATAACTTTTACTTAACCTGACCGATCTTATAACTATATTACTTTTTCCCACACTGAAAATCCAGATTCTCAGTGACACTGCTATTTTCTTGTTTCTACAGCACATACACATTAATCTCAGAATAACAAAGCAACAGTACCTTAATACGATTATTGAAAAACAGTTTAAAGCGCAAGTTAAAATTAGTCATTTTACGATTTCTAAGTTCACAGTCCAGTGGCACTAGGAATTTTCATATTGTAGTGCAACCATCACCGCCTTCCATCTCCAGAACATTCTCATCTTTCTAAAGATGAAACTATGTCCCCATTGAACACCAACTCCCTCTTCTCTCCCCAGCCCCCAGAACCACCATTCTACTTTTTATCTCATGAATCTGACTCTTTAGGAACCCCATGTAAATGGAATCACATAGTATTTGTTTCTTGTAACTAACTTATTTCACTTAACAATATGTCTTCAAGCATCATCCATGTTATAGCATGTGTCACAATTTCTTTCCTTTTTAAGACTGAATAATATTCCATTGTGTAGAAGGACCACATTTTGCTTATTTATTCATCCATCGATAGAGAGTTGGATTGCTTCTACTTCTGGCGATCATGAATAGTGTTGCTATGAACATCGTTGTATAAATATCTCTTTGAGTCCCTGCTTTCACTGCTTTTGGGTATATACCCAGAGGTAGAATTGCTGGATCATGTGGTAATTGTATGTGTAATTTTTTGAGAAACTGCCGTAATGTTTTGCAATGGCTATACCATTTTATGTTCCCACCAGTAATGAGGAGTTTCCAATTTCTCCCCTTTCTCATCAACACTTATTTTCTTTACTCATAGTAGCCATCATAATGGGTATGTAGTGAGGCAGTTATTTTTTAAATCTAATATTATTTCAGAATTACGTAGGACAGTTACATCGTCCCAAAGTCAAGTCTAAAAAGCTAGATCTATAGAGAGCCATCTAGCTCTCTTCCTGTACCCTTGTATCCTCCCTCATATTTATCCCTCCCTTTCAGATAACAATTTTATCATGGCTTATATTTTCATTAAAAATATACTATATTATATGACATCATATCACATTGCATCATATGATGTTATTGTGTATACATACACGCTAATACACTGATAGAATCCATTTACCACTGTCTCCTGGCTATCTCTTTAAACCAATTAACAGAGATCTTCCTCACTCCTTTTTACAGGGGTATATCATATGGCTGTACCATAATTTATTCAACCACTTCTCTACTGATGGGCATATGGGTGATTTCTAGTCCTTTAATATTTATACAATATTTTAGCACTGCTGTGAAAGCTTTGTTCATTTATATTTTCTTATTTTTACAAGGAAATTATCAGGACATATTCCTCTAAATAGGCAAACACATTATAATTTTGCCAATACAGTCGTATGGTGCTTAATGACATTTTGTCAACAATGGGCCACATATATGACAGTGGTTCCGATAACATGTAACCTAGGCTTGTAAAAGGTTACACCATCTAGGTTTGTGTAACTAACTTTGCTATTTGGACAATGATGAAATTACTTAGCAATGTATCTCTTGTATTCTAGTTGTTAAGTGATACATGACTGTATTACCAGTTTCCCCTCAGCAGGGCTCCTGTAGCTTTGCACGACCACTAGTAAAATATGTGATTGTGTAAAATACCCACAAGGGTTTTCTTTCGAACTAGCCTACTCCTATACAATATCCCCCTTTCCAGGAAACCTTCCCTTCCCCTCTAGCTTTCTCCTCTTTCTCAGCTCCAGAGTCCTTTCTCTGGCTCAGCCCTGAGACCGAGATTGGGAGTATCTGTCCAACTCCATATTCACCAGGAGGAGCTCCTCTGGGGCTGACTCCAGGGCTGAGTAATCTTGAGGCATCAGCATGGCACTAGACATGGAGAGGGGACAAAAATGAAGGTTTTCTGTCTGGACAAAGCACAGCCCATTAGTTCTGAAATTACCTGGATGGGTTCTCCTGGGCCAGGGGAAAAGAGGTGAAACTAACCAATGTTCTGAGTTGTGATGTCTGCCCTCTTGCTGAATCACCTGTGCTAAGGGTGGTGACCTCACTGTGGGTGTCTGTCACCTGTATGGCTCCTGAGGAGAGGAGTGGAACTCGCTTGAGGTCAGAGAAACCTCAAGTTCAGTTCAAGCTTCCCCACTTTCTGCAAGGAGCACCTCCCTTTTCTGTGTCTTGATTTCTCTATCCCTGTCCCTGGGAATTATAATGTGTCTGCCTCATGGCTGTGGCAAAGAAATTAGTGACTTGAAATCATATCAACCTATTTCCCATCATTTATTTTTTATTTAGATGAAATTCATGCAACATAAAATTAATTATTTTAATGCGAACAATTCAGTGGCACTTAGGACATCACCTATATCTAGTACCAAAACATTTCATCATCCCAGATGGAAACCCCCCCCCCCAATTAAGCAATTGATTCCTGTTTAACTCTCCCCCCAACTTCTGGTTGCCCTCACATCTGGCAATGACCAGTCTGATTTTCATCTAAAAATAATTACCTATTCTTTGATTCCAGATTAGCAGAATCATATATGTATATTACATATTTATTTATTATAAAAAAAGGAAAGGAATAAAAGGAGGCTTGCATAGGCACCAGTGGGCATAAAGAGCTGCTTTTTTTTTAAATTTTAGCTTTTATGTTTATATATATTTGATATCAGGTGTAGTCCCCATGGAATTTCCACCATTAATTCACCCGTGCATCATCAACTTAGTCCTTTGTGCTTTTCCTGCCCTCATTTTGACCCCTCTCTCTCCCCCTCCATGTAAAATGTCTCTGATGTATTGTTGTCTGTTTATTTTTGTTTTGTTGTGTTTTTTTATTGTTATTATTCTTTTCCCTGATCCCTTATTTGGTTCCCTTATATTCCTCCTATAAGTGAAACCATCTGATATTTTTCTTTTTCCTTCTGACTTATTTCACTAAGCATAATACCTTCTAGCTACTTCCATGTTTCTGCGAATGGCATGAGTTTATCTTTTTTGATTGCTGAATAGTATTCCATGTGTATATGTAGCAAATCTTCTTGATCCAGTCATCTATTTTTGGGCATTTGAGTTGTTTCCAAGTTTTATCCATTATAAATAGTGCTGCAATAAACATAGGTATGCAGGTATCTGTTTGAATTAATGTTTTTGTGTCCTTTGGGTAGATCCCTTTGGGGTGGAATTTCTGGGTCATATGGTAATTCCATTTTTAGTAGTGTGAGGAACCTCCACACAGCTTTCCACAGTGTTTGGACTAGTTTGCATTCCCACCAGCAGTGTAGTTCCTTTTTTACCACATTCTCACCAACATTTGTTATTGTTAGTTTTAAAAAATATGTGCCTTTATTACTGGTATAAGATGATATCTCATTGTGGTTTTGTAACAGGGTGGTCCCAGGAAAAGGGGAAGTTCCAAAATCCTGGTTTTGCCCTAAGTGGGTGGAGCTGAGGAAGAAAAAAAGATTTTTGCAGAGAAGAGAGGAGAGAAGAAAGGAAGATGGAAAACAGCAAAGAGACCTGGAGGAGGCACGTGGAGCAGAGGGACATGTGACGAAACTGTGCTTGCTTTTTAGTCTTGGACTAGTTGGAACAAATGTGGGTGAGAAACCCGTGGGGAAGTTAGCAATGGCAGCTTTCATCTTGATTTTGATTTTACTCTTTTCCTCCCAGATTTGTCTGACTCTTTCTGACCCTTTTTTATGAGTCTCTACTAAAAGGTCCTTTAGATGTGTGCCAAGTTTTTGGGCCTTGCTTTGGGCCAATCCTATTTGGCTAGACTTTTACCCTCAAGGAGATGGGTAACTTTGGATGCTTAACTTAGTAACTATGTTCTTTGTCCTTTCTGTATTGTACCCTAGTTGTATTAAAGTTCCTTTCCATTAAAGGTCTTATATATTTGTTTTAATGCGGCAAATAGCAAAACCCATTCAGAGAGGGCAGGCTTGGGGGTTCTGGGTGCTCCTCTCCCTGCCCTGTAACAGTTTTAATTTGCATTTCCTTGATTATGAGGGATGTTGAACATTTTTTCATGTGCCTGTTGGCCATTTGCATTTCCTTTATGGAGAAGAGTCAAAAAAGTTCTTTTGCTCATTTTTTGACTGGTTGCTTATTTTGCTTTTCTTGAGTCATATGAGCTCCGTATAGATCTTTGTGATCAGTCCCTTATCTGTTTGTATGGAGTACAAAATTTTTTCCCCACTCAATAGGGTGTCTCTTTGTTTTGGTTAATGATTCTTTTGCTGTACAGAAGCTTTTTAATTTGATGTAATCCCAGCTGTTTATCTCTTCCTTCATTTTCTTTGCTATGGGAGACATGCCTTTAAAGATGTTACTGAGACGTATGTCTTATAGTGTTTTACCTATGTTTTCTTCTATATATTTTATGGTTTCGGTTCTTATGTTCAGTTCTCTTATCCATTTTGAGTTGATTTTTGTGCCTGGTGTGAGGTAGTGGTCTAGTTTCATTCTTTTGCATGTGGCCGACCAGTCTTCACAACACCATTTATTGAATAAACTGCCCTTGCTCCATCACGTATTATTTGCTCCTTTCTCAAAGATGAGTACTTTCTATTGGCTGTACTTTTTATTTGGTTCCATTGGTCTGTGGGTATGTATTTGTTCCAGTACCATACTGTTTTTATTATTATTATGGCTTTGCGGTATAGTCTGAAGTCTGGGACTGTGATTCCTCCATTTCCCTTCTTTTAGCCAGGAGAGCTTTGGCTATTAAAGGTTTTTTTGTGGTTCCATATGAATTTCATCAATATTTGTTATATTTCTTTGAAGAATGTCATTCAGCTGCCCTTGAAAGGGACAGCTTGTAAAGAGAGGCAGAGGGAGGCCTGCATAGTCACAGGTGGGCAGGAAAGCTGCCCAGAATCGTATATTATGTGGTCTTTTCTCTGGCTTGTCTCTCTCAGCCAGCTTTTGAGGTTTGTCCACATTGTAACTGTGTCAGGACTCCATTCTTAGTGATGACCGAATAATAGTATATAAATATTATAGAGCTATAAGTTCTAATAAATAGACATTATAGAAATAAAATTCTATAACTATTTAATATTTTTATTGGGTTTTTTTTTAGATTTATTTATTTACACATACAAGCACTGGGGTACAGGCCAGAGATATGGGGGGGTGAGAGGATTCACCACAGAAAGCGGGGAGCAGAACAGGCAGATCAACAGAAGTACACTGCTGAGGGGAGCAGCGGGCACAGCAGGAGAGGTCGCTGCACCATGTGGGTCCCTCGCCTGGCTGGCAGCAGGGCTCAAACTCGTGCTGCAGTGGCTGTGGTTTGCTTCACAGTGCGTTGCTTAACCCACTGCACCACCAGGGAGGCCCTTATTGGTTTTTTATATTTGGTTATTTAATACTTTATATTGGTTTTTTATATTGGTTTTTTAATATTTTTATTTATTTTTAATATTTTTATTGGTTTATTTCCACTTCTGGCTACTGTGAGTAGTGTTGCTATGTACATGTACTTGCTTGTGTGCTGTTTTTAATTTTGGAGGGCTACATGTAAGAATGAAATTGTTAGGTCATGTGATAACTCTAGGTTTAATTTTTTTAGAAACTGCCAAACCACACCATTATTTAACACACTATGTATTTCTTATGCCTCTCAAAGTCAGCAGGAGAGAATTCTAAGTTCCCATCTTTCAGGGGAGGAAACAGGCTGGACGAGGTGACACAGCACCATCCTGAGGCTGATGACCATTAGAATAGCTCCATCTGCGTAGTGCCCTCAGGGTGCCAGAAACTTGCTAAGAAGGGTCTTAGGACTGGGCCCTCCAAGGCCTCACTGTCCCTGGAATCTGACAGATCTGGGTTTAACTCCTAACTTGGACAACTTCCTTCCTCCCTCTGAGTCTCCATCTCTCTACTTATAGAAAGGGTGTACTCCATCCAATTCCTAAATTATTGTGGAGAATGAGTGTGCTGTGGAGGCTTGGGAAGGATGTGTATTAAGAGTTTTGATAGTGATAGGGGCTAGGGAGAAGGATGAAAAAACACGATGCCTGGTTTAGGAATCCGCATGTACACACATTGTTTGACCTGTGACTTGTTTGCTCTGAGTTAGCTTTCCAGTCCAGGAGGCACCTGGAAGAGTGATGGATGGCATTTCTGTCAGAGACTGAGCTGTCCCAGAAGGAGTGAAGTGTTCTAAATCCAGATGCCAGTGGAGGGGAAGCTGCCAGGGAGAGAGGGCACCATAAAGTTTGTTAACCACGCAGAGGGAAGGCTATTCACTAATAACTGTCTTAGATTATCTCACTATAAAATAGCCTGTTAGAGATGAGTTGTTAGAATGGTTTTCTTTGGAGCACAATGCTCAGTGTTTTCAGATTAGCTTGCTGATCTAACTAAAGCACATATTAAAGATTCAATCCTTGTCTTTTGTCTTTTAGTTTCAACAACTGTGGCAGGCAGATAAGAATCCAGTTTTTTCTGGCAGTACTTTGATGTACAGATGATTTAAAAAAAACAAAAGAAGTAGTCAACTAAGGCTTGTGGGTGAAGCAATTTACCAAAAGTCACCCAGCAATTGATGACTGGATCCATGCAAACATGTAAACATGCTTGAGGTTTCCTGAAACTTAACTCTCTGGAAGCTACTGAAGCAAGATTCCTAAGGCAGGTCTTTTGGGTGGTGATGGTGGTGGGATTTGTTGCTGTGTTGCCTTTGCTCTTTGGCGAATTGAACTTTGACAGTACAGAATCGTGCTGAGTCAGCCTGGGGTGACCCATGTTCACAAAGGACAACTGATTACCTGGTAGAGGTCACCTTTGCCCTAACCTACTCACTCCTCTCTGTTCTGTAGTTGATACCAGCACAGCCAGAGGCAGGGTGGCTTCAGGTGCCCCAAAGAGGCGTGGGTTGGGCACTTCCTTGCCTTTGGGCATTAGCTCCTGCCCTGGAGGATCTGCCCTGCCTCTGTCCCTCTTCCCCTTCTCTCTCATTTATGCTTGCATACACAAAACCCTTCACAAAGCACCCCTCTGATCACCTCTCCTAGTGGGTTCCCCATTTCAGCTCACTGTCCCCTTACCTCTTGAGGATGACACCCTTGTTCAGCCCTAGGACCTTTGAACTTACTGCTCTCTTTGCTTGGGATGCTCCTATTTATATCTTCTTATTCAGGGATCACTCAAATATCAGTTTCTCCTAGAAACCTTGCCCCTTCTACCCTATCTAAGCTAGGTTCTCAGTCCCTCCCTGTACCTCTTTCTTTTTACTAATTACCCTATCTGACACTATTTTATTCATTTGCTGATTTATTGCTACTCCCCAACTTGGATGGAAACTTCAGGAGGGCAGACACCTGTCCTGCCCAGGGCTGCATCCCAGGGTGAGACATAGCATTCAGGTGTTCAATAAATGAGTGTCAACTGAATGGCTATTGTGTTTCTTACAAATAAGATTTTTTTTCTTCCTAAATAGGCTCATGAAGATGAAGGCCTTTCATATGCTCAGTATCCAACTCCCGAAAAACTTCCTCAGATAAGCCAAAGGAGTGGAAACTCTGTTTCCACTGGGCATGTTATCTTGGTCAAGTCATTGCCCTTCTCTGGTCCTCCAGTTTGTAGAATGAAGTCTGTAAGTCTCCTCTCCTGCCCAAACATGATTCCTAATCTTCCTTGAAAGATTAGAATTTTGTGTACAGTTTTATGAGATTTAATGATTTCCCCAAACTAGTTCTGGATTCCCTCTTCTGTTGATTACTCTTAAAATTGATTTATTCAGTGATCCAGTTAGTTAGCAGTTTTTCAGATGGTACCAATATTCTGTGCTCAGTTTCATGTGGAAAAATCCTGGGACCCTAAATTGCCCCAGACTGAGGTTCTGAGATTCTTCCCAACATGGGGGCAACTGTAGCCAGACACTTCAGCCCCACATGATCACGAATGAGGAGCTAGTGTATAGCTTGGGAAAGGGGCATAGAAAGGTTCCTGGAGGAGGGGCTGCTCCATCTGGATTCTGGAGGATGAATAGGAGTTTGTCTGGCAGGGAAGGGTTTAGCAGTAGAGGGAAGAGCTTCAGGGGGCCTGAGTGAGGTAGGAGAGAAAAAAGTAACACAATATGTTCCTGGGGAGAGACAACTCTTCTTCAGGTTGGCTCCCTAGATCATCCTAAGAGGGCAGGAGAATAACCAACCTCGTTTTACTGTTGAGAAGAATGAGGGAAGGAGATATTAGGAGGTATGCCCCAAACCATGGAACTGATAAGTGAAAGAATCAGGCCTAGATGTCCAGGCTGCTCCTAAAGGGGCATTCTTATTGGCTGATGGACAAGAGAGTTGTTCTGATAGGCCCAGGTTGGGGGAAGACCAAGGCTGACTAGCTGAGGGACTGGAAGGTATAAGTAACTGGCTAGGTGGGCAAAGGCTCATAGGTTGGGAAGAAAGTAGGGAGTTTGATTGCCTGAGCGTCAATTGGCTAAGGAGCAGAAGGTCAAATCTAGTTGCCACAGTCTGATTGACTGGAGGCTTGACTGAGGGGACAAAGGGAGGAGTCTAATTGAATAAGAAACAGGAGATTGGAGCTTGATTGACTGAGAGATAGAAGAGCATTTAATTGAAGGAGGTGTAGTAGAATGGAGTCCAACTGGCTGAGTGGAGGTCTGAATGAGGTGTTGGGGACATTAACAGTGTCACCTACCATCCACTGCACAAATCCTGTGTCTCTGCGTCCTGGTAGAGTGAGGTGGAGATTAATTCACTTGAACTATGGGGAAATGGAAACAGGTGTATGTGAAGGAGAGGAGGGGTCTGGGTCAGACTATACAAAGGTCACCTCGCAGCCATATCTAGTGAGAAGTAATCAGATTCCCCACCTTTATTGTCTCCTCCAGAGTTACCTGATCACTAGGATTTCTGACTCAGGCAGGAGAGGAGTCAAGACATCTCCCCAACCCCCTACCGAAAGAAGGGCCTTTGCACTTATGTTTTCTCAACTCTCTCCCCAAAAGCACCCCCAGCTCATTCAGTCTCATTTCTAGGGGGACACACTTTCCAGCTAATGTCTGAGCACCTCTCCTCTCTCCACTCATCTCAAGGTGTCTCCTTGTGTGATTCTTAGTTGTTCTTTCTTCCCATGTGCAGGCTTTCTCTCTTTCCCCTTCCTGCTCTTCTCTATTTTCCACTGATGTGATCTAGACCAAAACCTTGGACTCACCCTCATCCTATCCATCACCATATTCTGGTCTGCTTCACCTTGAAAATAAATCCCAACTTCTACACCTGTCACAGCCCTCGCCTCTCCAGTGTGGCAGTGCAAGTCCAAGGCCAGTAGAGGGAGTCTTAAAATCTAGGTCAGATCAGGGCCTCTGCACAGAACTCTGCATGGTTCCTTTCCTTCCCCCTCCCTGCCTCCCCCTTCCCTCCTTCCCCTTTCCCTCCTTTCCTCCCTCTCTCTCCCTCCTTTCCTTCTCCCCTTCTCATTCTTGTTTATTTATGCATACAGAAACTGGGGTACAGGCCAGACATGTGGGGGTGGGGTGAGAGGACTCATCAGAGATAGAGTGGGGAAAAGAACAAGCAGATTGACTGAATGAAGTACACTGCTGAGGGGAGCAGCGGGCGAGGCAGGAGAGGTCTGCTGCGCCATGTGGGTCAGCTCCCTGGCCGGGGATTGAACTCATGCTGCTGTGCTGCGGATGCTTCACAGTGCGGTGCTCAACCCGCTGTGCTACCAGGGAGACCTGCCTCCTAAACTTTTAAAAAATTTTATATTTACTTTTTAAAAATTATTTATTTATGCATACAAGAGCTGGACTATAGACCAGAGATGTGGGGGTGAGAGGATTCACCAGAAACAGTGGGGAGCAGAACAGGCAGATGTACTGAAATACACTGCTGAGGGGAGTAGTGGGTGAGGCAGGAGAGGTCTGCCATGCCATGTGGGTCAGCTCCCTGGCTGGGGATCGAACTCTTGCTGCAGTGGCTGCAGATGCTTCACAGTGTGGTGCCTAACCCCTTGCACCACCAGGGAGGCCCCTGGTTCCTACCTTTGTAAGAGTAAAAGTTCTCCTAGTGACCCACCAGGCCCTGAAGGATCTACTTGTCACCTCCCTGCCCTCACCTCTTATTGCTCTCCCCTTTGCTTGCTCTGTTTGAAACTCACTGGTGTTCTCCAGTCTCAGATACTTTGCCCAGGCTGTGCCTGGAGTGCCCTTCCTCTAGATATATCTTTCTCTCCCTCTGGCCTTCGCTCAAATGTCATCTCCTCAGAGAGGCCTTTCTCATTTCCTTACTTTGCTAGATTTTTCTCTATAGGATGTACCATGTAGAACCCGCCTAAGTTATGTGTTGTTAATTACATGCTTTATGTCATCTCTAGAGAGCAGGAATGTGCTATGTTGTTCATCACAGTACAATGCCTGGTGTCTCTGGGAACTTGATGTTTGTTGGATGAATATGCACCGTCTGCTAAATGGGACTGGGAAAAAGGCAGTCCCATGAGAAATGTGAAAGACCCTGTCTACCTGCATGGAACTCACATTCCCATCCAAGGAGAGACAGTAGCTAAACAAATTCCAGAGTGATTTTGCTGTACAAAACCCATAGGTGCATCATTGAATGTGGTCTTGAACTGAACCCAGAAGTTGGGCAAGACCTTAGAGTAAATTTGAGCTTGGACCTGTAGTATAAGGAGGAGTAGTTGAGTAGATGAGAGAGAAAAGAATTCCAACCAGCGGAAAAACCATGCAGAATGGCTATGAGGTGGGAAACATGGCCTTGGTGGGTCTGGTAAAAATGGTTAAGAGCAGCTGGTGTGTGGATCATGAGCAAGAGAGCGATGAGTCATGAGCTCCCCCATTTTCTCCCTATCTTTGACCTGCCCCCAGTTTTTTTTTTAAAAGATTTATTTATTTAGGCATAGAAGAACTGGGGTACAGGACAAAGGTGTGGGAGGTGAGAGGATTCACCAGAGACAGAGTGGGGAGCAGAACAGGCAGACTGACCGAAATACACTGCTGAGGGGAGCAGCAGGCAAGGCAGGAGAGGTCTGCTGTGCCATGTGGGGCACCTCCCTGGCGGGCCAGCCCGGGGCAGGGATCCAACTCGTGCTGCAGTGGCTGCAGTTTGCTTTATAGTGTGTTGCTTAACCCACTGCACCACCAGGGAGGCCCCTGAACTGCTTCTATTTTTGCTTCATATCCGATATCTCTGTACTCTTCTGTCCTTTGTCTTGTGTCCTGGGAAGCTGGCTCCTGGGGACCACTCAACAGGTCCTTTTGCCGTGTGACTTGCAGTTAAATCAACCAATGGGGAGTCACAGCAGGCAGTGGTGGGAGGGAGAAGGGTGAAGTCAGGGTATTAAATAACTCATCTCCTTTCCTGTGTGGTCCATGCAAGCTGGCTGTGTTCTTCTGCTGAAGGTTCACAGTTCCTGCTACTAAGTCCTCGCCACACAACCCTGTCTGGTCCAAGTTCCAGTAACCACTTTGGCCTCCTGCCTGCCATCCCAGGGATGATAATTAGTCCCTGGCATACTATCCCTTCAAAAATAGCACTTTATTAAACTCTTTTCAAACTACCCCATTTGAGGGCTCTGTTTCCTGCCAGTGCTTTTTTAAAAATGGAGGTGAAATTTCACATATGCTTGTTCATAAAGTAATTCTATGCTTAGCTTCTTAAGGAATCACAAAACTGTTTTTCTACAGTAGTGGCACCATTTCACACCCCTCCCTAATGTAGGAGATCTCTCTTCTTTTAACCTGTGCCTCTAAAAGTCTGATATGAGCTCCTGGAGCCCTAGGACAGGTCCCTCCCACACTCCCTGCCACACTCCGCCTCATCTACTTCCAGGTGTCTTTCTAGTACCATCTTCCTGGCCTGGCAACTGCCTCTGCTTCTGCTCCTCCTACTCTAATCTCGATCTTTTGAACCCTGGCTGTTGCCAGACTGCAGACTCTGGTGACCTGATAATCACACAGCCCTGTCCCTTTCTTGAGCCTGCGTTTCTTGACCTCTGGGCACAGGTGACAGAAACTATTATCGCTCTTCCTCAACCTCCCAGATGTCGCCCTTTCTGCCTCCAGCTCTGTCTGTCTGTCTCCTCTCCAGATGCAGCTGTCTTCAATGCCTCTGTCTCTCCATTTTCTTCTCTGTCCACCTCCCTTCAAAATGATGTCATTGACCCACTCCCTGGTATCCACTGTCTTTCAGTACAGGTGAGTTGGAGATGCTCATTTCCCTATGAATCTGGATTCTGAGGTATCTTCTGAATGGCCCACAGATCTTTAGGCCCAAGGTAGACCAATACCTTGGCAGTACTAACATCCGGGGCTGGATCATCCTCTGGGGGTGCTGGTAGTAGTCCTGGGCACTGTTGGGTGTTTGTGTTTCTGGTCTCCACCTACTCAATGCCAGTGGCAGCCCCCTCTACAGTGTGACAACTGAAAGTGTCTGGACACTTCCAAATGTCCCTTGGGGAGGACAATTCACCCAAGTTGAGGATTGCTGAGATAGCCTGAATTGTAGAGTGGAAGAGCTGATATTTGTCTAGCCAGTGCTCTGTGCCAAGTATGGGCCTCAGGCCCATCTCTGCCATTTTATTTGTGGGGGAATGGGTGTTACATGGAGCCATAACCTGCCCGAGGCCACATGTCCAGGAGGCCTACTCCCATGGACTACTCATCCTCAGGCTTCTCAGCTTGCTCCTCTTTCCTGGGCTCCATCTCTCTGAAGGCAGAGAAGTGGAGTTGACTCCCTTTCCTGTCCTCTGCTCTTCTCCCCTGCTTTTCTCTCCACCTCTGTTTCCTATAGCCTCACTAACAGCCAGTTATCAGTGAAGATACCTTCCATGCCTCTAAAAAATTCATATGCCTAAACAAACAAGCAAAAAACTCCCATGTTCTTCAATCAACTAAACAACAGGTGGCCCCTCCCTTGCTTAAGAGCTCTTGGTAGCTCCCCATCGCTTACTCCCTCAACCCTCAGCCACTGAAACTGCCCTTTAAGATCCTGCAGGTCCATCCCTGTACCCCTCCAGCCTCCTTACCTCTCACACCCAAGTCCAGGGAAGCCACCTGCGTGGCCATTCCCTCTGTTTTCTATGTGCAGGAGCCCTACCCCCTCTCCTGCACCTGTTGAAATCCAACCTCTCCCTGAAGTCCCAGCTCAAATGTCACATCCTTCACATGAACTTCCCTGGCCTCTCTTCTGCCACCTCCAAAACAGTAAAACTTTAATGATTTGCATTGCCTTCTTCTCCCTGAAATGCCACCCCTTCCACCCTCCTGGGGCAGACTTGTACCAAATGAGAAAACATTGTTGAAATAAAGAGGGATAAAAAAAATTCTGGCTAAGTTTATTACCTGCTGAAGTAAGTGGAACCTCTGATGCGTGCTTTAAAGTTTTTCTTCTTCAAGTTTTGAGCCCACCTGTTTCTTGCTTTTTTTTTAATTTTGGAAAGATGTACCCACTGATATTTGCCAAACTTAAGTTGAGAGATCTTTAACCTTTTCCTCCATCTTTGTCTGAATCAGACAGTGTTTTCTGGTTCTGAGATTTAAGCCATCCCATCATCTGTCACTATCTTAACCCTATACATACTACTTTTCTATTAATAAATAGTTTTATTTCAGTGCTCTTCCTTTAAAGTCTTATTTATTTTAAAGTAAGACTTCTATTCCTATTATTATATGCGTTGGACAGTAGGTTGGATGTATAGCCCAAATATATATTTTCTTCTATGCATCAAAACAGGCCTTTTATTTAATTTAAGTACATAAAATAGAAAATGTTTCTCCATGTACCATCTAAAATTACTGGACTTAATAGCTAAGGATACTTGTATTAGACTTTGGAAACAATCAGGGTATTTTTGAAGATTCAGACTTGTGAAAATTCATCCATCCATCCATCCAACATTTATTCTCTCCCCCATCAGCTGTTTTGAAATATAATTGACAAATAAAGACTATGTATTTAAAGTGAACACTGTGATTCAACATTTATTTTTAGTATTCAAATTTCAGCCAGGGCCTTGATGCCCAATCACAAACAGCAGCATCGCCTTCATCCCATTACAAACCTCTGTGTTACAGCCCTTCATTGGTGGAAATGTCTGCTTTTGTTTCCCCATTTGAATCTTAGTTCCATGAGGACAGGAACTTCATCTGATTTTATTCTCTGCCACATTTCAAGCATCAAGGACAATAGTTGGAGCCACAACTCTGCTGTTGCATGGATTTATTCCAGCCCCAGTGCCCAGCCCTGCACTAGCTGATCCCAGGGTGCTACCCTTGAGAAGACCCCAGAGTTGGGGTGCGGGGGAGACAACCAGGTAACAACAGTACTTGTGTGACTGGAGAGTCCCTGTGGACTGGATTGGGAAGTTGCTGCTTACTCTGAAGTAGGGCACACAGAGCATGGAGTTAACAATCAGGATTTTCTGGTAAGGGAAAGACTGGAGTCTCCATCATGCACTTACCCAGCATTTCCTATGTACTAAAATACAGAAGTGCTCCCTACACCTTCAAGCAGGGTTTGGCAGCCTTGGCACTGTTGATATAAGGGGCCAGATCATTTTCTGTGGTGAGGGGCTGTCCTGTACAGTGCTTACCCTGTGCACTGTAGGATGTTCAGCATATCCTTGGTTTCGACCCATCAGATGCCAGTAGTACCCCACTCCCAGGTGTAATGACCAGACATGTCTCCAGCCATTGCTAACTGTCCTCAGGGAGGTGGGTTGCTTGGATGAGACCCGCTGCATTAAAACATTACATCCTGAGACGAGTGCATTCGAACTATTTGACTTTACAGTCCATGCTCTGACCACTGTGCATGGCTTTGCCTTTGGCCTTGGTTTCTGGCTCTAGGGCCTGCACTATCTCTCTGCTCTTCCACTAGGCTGACCTGCACCTGTTTGTGACCCCGTGAAATCAGTACTGGCTCACTGGCCAAGCATTAAGTTTGTAACGCCACCCCTAATTAAAAAAAAAATTTTTTTTTTAAATCAGAAGACTGGGCAAAGGGTGGGAGGAGCTGAACTCCCTTGTCTTTTTGTTGGCCTCTTTATGGTTTACTGTGGTTTTAACTTTGGAACGCATGGGAAGTAGCACATTGTCTTCTAATAGCTTTAGCTTTCTCAGTGTCTGACTAGCTCCTGCCTGAAACCTGAACCCAGATGGTCATGTCTCTTCATGGGCCTGCAGGCTGTGCCTCAGTTTTCCCAAGGCTGCAATAATGTTTGGAGCTTTTGCTTTTTCCTAGTCTCTGATGCCTTTTTTTCTCTTTGACAGATATTTCCTGGGTGACTGGTATGTGCAAGGCCATTTGCTCTGCTCTGGGGAGATGGTGGGGAGCTAGGGCCAGCTGTGAGTCCTCCACTTTGTCTGCCCACTTCATAGGCAGACAGGCTACTGCCCAGGTCAGCCACCCACCTATCTACCAACCCAGGAATGGTATCTGTCTGACATCCTAGGGGGTGGGGCTGACCCTGTCTGAACACATCTGGAGCAGATGAGCTGGCCAAAGACAACATCCTAGGAGGAAGGCCAGGTGGGAGTTGGTGCATGGTCTGTGCTGTTTGTTGAGGCTGGAGGTCTTCCTGGAGGAGGGAGAGGTTGCTGTTGGTCAAAGAGTCCCAAGTGAGTGGTTTGGACCCAGGACCCAGAGGAAGCAGAAGGGCTGGGTTCCAGGGACTGGTGGAATCTGAGGATTCCTGAGGGTCCTAGGGGAGACTCCTGGTGGTGGGAGGACATGGGGCACCAGGGGTATAGGGACCCTTGTCTCTTGAGAACAGGCCCTGAAATGTGGGACACGGGAAATGCTGGTGTGGAGGGAGAGTAGTTAAGAATGGTGCAGAGGGGATCTCAGTGCTAATGGGAGCCAGGTAGGAACTGAGGGGCAGGAAGTCTAATGGTTTGGAGCTTCTGGGGGTTCGTGTGTTCTTGTCTCTTCATGTCTTCCGCTGTCTCACTCTCTGTCCTTTCCTCTATGTCTCTACTTGTCACTCTCTCCAACTCAGACTCTGTCTCTTTCCCTTTCTGTCTCCATGCTTCTTTGTCCCTTGTTATCACCATCTCTGGGGGCCTGGGCATCGGTCCGCCTAGTGGCAGGAGAGAGCGAGGTGGGGCGGGGGAGGGGCGGGTCCTGGGCGGGCACGCGGCGCGGCCGGGAGGGGTTAAAGGGCCCGCAGCGGGATCGGCCCATTCTGAGCTGAGGTTGCGGCGCGGGTAGATCCGGATCTAGAATCTGAGTGGAGACCCGCTGGGTGAGTGCGAGCTGAGGGGCGGTAACTGGAGCGCGGTCGCTGGCACGCTGTAACCCTAGGAGCTTTGGTCTCAGTGCCGTCAGTGCAGGTGCAGGAGGTCTGTGCCGGGAGCCCGGAGATTCCCAGGACCCAGGACAGGGCTGCGTGCCTTGGACACTTGGGGCAGGGGAGATGGGTGTGTCCCCGACAGCCGCTGCATTCTGCACGGTTTTTAATGTATGCAACTCGGGTCCTAGGTTGTCCTTGGTGAGAAGTGGCCTCAAGAAGAGCTACCCCTTGTCATGAGGACTTCTCAGGTGGCTCCCTCTCACACCACCGTAGGGTGACTGGGGTTTCTCTAAGTGATATTGTCTTAAGGCGATGTCCAAACGATGGTGTTTCCATCTGTGGTAAAGTCCAGTCTCTTCATAGCCTCTCCATCCTCTCAGGACTGGAACCCGATTTTCAGATGCAACTCTCTGTGAAAAGAGGATGCTGTCCTGGGCCCCAGAGTAGGCTGTGAGGGTTATGGAAGGTCTCAGCTGATATTTGTTGGATGCCGGGGAGATGATGCTTCCTTGCCCTCACCAGGGTGTAAGCTAGCCAGCTTGGACCTTGTAAGGTATTTGAGGTCCACCAGCACTGGTGTCTTAAGCTGAAAGTTGGAGGGAAGCAGGGAGATAGTGGGAAACAAATTATCTGAACAAACCAACCCTGTCTGACCCTAACATCCTAGCACTTTCTTATGGCCTGGACCTCTCTGTAAAGCCCAGCTTGGGTTTCTGAGTTGTAACATTAACTCTGTGCTGGTGTCAGGTGGTGACCTCAGTTGGTATCTGCAAAGGGGATGGATGACTCGGGAGACACTCAGAGAATGGGACCCTGTTTCTTTCTCTTTGGCAAGTGTGGGGTGGAATTCTTCAAATCCCAGATGGCCTGGTAACAATAAAGAATTCTCTGGCAACACCAACAACAATTTGTGGTACCTTTGATCAAAGGTTTAGTGTGTGCCAACCCCTTCGCTAAGCACATTAGAAATGTTTATGTTTATCACAGTCCTGTGAGGTGGGTATATGGCTCTTGTCTAACCAATGAGGACACTGAGGCTCAGAGAGGTGCAAACATTCACCTGAGTCACACAGGTAAGAGGCAGAGCTTTCTGAGCATCATGTCCAACCATGGGCACACTTGGTTGACATGGTGGGCAGAGAGGATTGCAGCCCTGAAATGATCTAGATTGCTGGTAGTTTTAAAACTTTATTTCCTGCCAGGATCTCCTTTGGACCAAGGAAGCTGCAGGCAAAAACTTACATAATAGTTATCAAGCTGCAGTGAGACTCCCCACTCCTTGCCCTGATCTGCCAGATATGTTCCTGAAACTCTTTCTCCAAACCCCAGGAATTTGGGGTAAGCCCTCACCTCAAACCCTATGGGGCCTGGCACTTTGGAATTACATAAGTCTGGTGTGGGAAAGTCCTTTGACTTTCAAGGGACCAAGGGAATGCAATGAGCCAGAAGGGGCCAGGAAGAAAGAGGGAGTAGGGAGCAGATCTGGGGTGTGGGGTAAAGAGCCAGTGTTGGATGACTGAATGTCAAGCTTCTAGCAGGCCCCAGCAAATATGTAATTTCTGGGGCGCCGGGGTCCAAGTCCTGTATTTCTTCTTAGGAGCCCACACACCTTGTATGACAGGTCTCTGGCTGGTGGCTGGGCTAACCTGACAAACCAGAGCTCCCTGGGCGTGGGATGGGCCATGGAGCCAGCCACTGGCACTTCCATTTCCAGATAATGCAGTCCCCAGTTGGATGGGTGGGGCCACCTCTGCCAGGGCGGGGGTGCTGGGTGCCAAACCTGGCATTTGGATGAGACTGGGGCTAGTGCAGACAGGAGTGGGTGTGCCAGCCTCCCACAGCATCCTGCAAGTGTCAGCTTTGAGTTTTTCTTGCTGTTATAAGATAGTAGTAATAGGGACAGGAATAGGGTAGTCTCCTCTATCTGCAGTTTCTCTTTCTGAAGGTTCAGCTCCCTTCTATCAAATGTGGTCTAAAAAAAATGTGTACAATAAGTTGTTGGGGCAAGGGGTGGGGAAGGGGGCGAGAACAGTCACAAAAATTTTATTACAGTTTATTACAATAATTGTTCTATTTTTTGGTATTGCTGTTAATTCCTTACTCTGCCTAATTTATGAATTCAGCTATCATAGGTATGTGTGTATAGAAAAAGTAGTATCTATAGGTTTGGAACTATCTATGGTTTAAATTATCATCTGGGATCTTGGGATATCTCCCCTGAGGATATGAGGGGTGTGGGGGGAACTGCTGTAGTGGCTAAGATTTTGCATTTTTTATGCTAAGTCTCACTTTACTGAAGTTTTCCAAACAACCTTAGGTGGTAGGTGCTGTTATTATTTACCCTTTTCATTTTATTTTAAAAATTTTAAGTTGAATATAATATACCTATGGGAAAGTGTACCTTCTGAACTGTACAGTTCAAAAGTTTTTGCAGATTGAACTTACACATGCCACCAGATCCCAGATTGAGAAAGGGGACCTGTGCCCAGAAAATGTGCCCCCTCACCAATGGAAATGTCTTAATTCATTTTTCATTAATTTCAATCAATTTTAGACTCTACTTTTAGATCGGTTTTAAGAAAAATTGTGCAGAATATATGGCGTTGTGTAACCCCTCCAACTCCTCACAAGGTCTCCTACTATTAACAGTCTGCATTAGTGTGGTCCTTTTGTTACAGTTGATGAAACAGTATGGATACATGATTATTAACAAATGTTCACAGTTTGTATTGCAGTTCACACCTCATGTGGTAAAGTCAACTAATTAATTTTTATAGTTAATTAAAATGTTTTTGAATGGCAAGATGTGTTCACAGTTTAGAAAAGAAAAAGGTCCCCAAAGAGGGAGAGTGAAAATTAAATCTCACTTCCTCCTCTGGCCCTGGTTCTTCGGGGCCCCATCCAGTGACAGGCATCACGATATGTTCTTTATGGCATTTTAAAAAATGGAGACATAATTCACCTGCTATTAAAATAACCATTTAAAGGTGCGCAATTGCATTTAGGGTATTCACAATCATCACCTCTATTTAGTTCCAGAACACTTTCATCACCCCCTGAAAGAGACCCTGTCCCCATGAGCCATCACTCCCGACTCCCCTCCCCCAGATCCTGACAGCCACTCATTTGCTTTGTCTCTGTGACTTTGTCTGTTCTGGACATTTCCTATAAGTGGAATCACACCCTCTGTGGCCTTCTGAGTCTGGCTTCTCTCACTCAGAGTCATGTTTTCAAGGCTCATCCACGTTGCACCATGTATGAGCACTTCATTCCGTTTCATAGATGAACAATATTTCATGGTGCAGATATACCATACATCCTATTTATTCATTTGTCAGTTGATGGAGACTTGGGTTGCTTCCACCTTTTGGATTTTGTGAAGTGCTGCTATGAACATTTGTACACAGATATCTCTTTGAACCGCTGTTTTCCATTCCTTTAGATATATACCCAGGAGTGGAATTGCTGGGTCATGCGGTAATTCTATCTTTAACTTTTTGAGCACTCATCAAGCTCTTTCCCACTGTGGCTGCCCCATCTCAGAGATTCCTGTAGTAGCTTCTTTCAAGGGCATTAAATGGGAATACTGTTCTTTGGGGGTCAGGAGGAACCCCGGTGTAGAGTGTGGACAGCCTCTCCCAGGCACCCATTATTGAACTCCTCTGAGTATCAGTTGGACCTCTTGTTGCTATTTTGTCACTGGGAAAGCTGTGACAGAGTCAGGCTGCAGCCTGGTTGCCTGGGGGGAAAAGGTGACCACATGGCCCCTTCTTGGCTAGCTATAATGAATTCCCTCCCATCCCTGGTGATCCTGAAAAAGATGGGCCACAAACTGAAGAGGTCACACTGGGGTGAACCCGGAGATTATCTGTTACAGACACCCACCTTCAGATGGGGAAATTGAGCCCAGATTACAGAACCAGTTAGTGGAGGAGTTAGGATTAGAATCCAGCTCCTTATGTTGTGGGTGTTTAATAAGAAAGCTCCCTTCCTGTAGGCTTTTCATTCATCCCTGCCCAGATACTCTTCCCTAGAGAGACCATCTTAGACCCCTTCCTCTAAAATAATTCTCTCTTACTCTGTGTGTTAATGTCCTAGGCTGCTGTAAATGAACAGATTTATTGTCTTCCATTTCTGGAGAACAGAAGTCTGAAATCCCAGTGTTGGAAGGATAGTGTTTTCTCTCAGGGTTCTAGGAGAGAATTCTTCCTGCTTCTTCCAGCTTCTGGGGGCTCTAGGTGTTTCTTTGAAATCATCCATTCTATGCCTCTAGCTCTATATGACTCCTCCCTTTTTGTGCATCAAATCTCCATCTCCATTTCTCATATAAAGATACTTGTGATTCTTGTTAGGACCCATCCTAACATCCAGGATATAATCTAGGATAATTTCTCCATCTCAAGGTCCTTAACTTAATGTTACCTGTGAAGACTTTGTCATGTAAGTCACAGTATCAAATTCCAGAGATTTGGATCTCTTTTTTTTTTTTTTTCCAGGAAGAGGGGATATTCGGCTTCTTCCCCAACCTTGTTTTTTTTTTTTTTTTTTAAAGAATTATTTATTTATGCATACAAGCACTGGGGTATAGGCCAGAGGTGTGGGGGGAAGGGTGAGAGGATTCACCACAGAGAGTGGGGAGCAGAACAGGCAGATGGACTGAAACACACTGCTGAGGGCAGCATTGGGCGAGGCAGGAGAGGTCCGCCACGCCATGTGGGTCCCCTCCCTGGCCAGCAGCAGGGATTGAACTCGTGCTGCATTGGCTGCGGTTTGCTTCATAGTGCGTTGCTTAACTCACTGCGCCACCAGGGAAGCCACCAACCCTGTATTACCACTTTATGACATGTAGCTATTATATGAGGTTCCATCATTGGTACTGGTGTCACCTTCCACGAAGGCCTGCACCAAATTGACCCTGCTTGACATTACCTCCCCAGCGTCTAGAACAGAGTCACTTGCATGGTCAGGGCTCAAAGAATATTTGTCAACTAGATGATGAAGAAATGCACTTAGAGCCTTTGATAAAGGTCAGGGCTGTGGAGGGTCACAGTTATTAGTGGTAATCACAAACTGGCTTCCTAGTATTGCTGGGGAGAATTGTTACCCACTGTTAAACTGGTAAAGAAGTAGATCTCCATAGACACTTCCTATGGAGTACCTATACCAGGGAGTCTGTATTTTTTTTTTAAGTTTATTTATTTATGCACACAAGAGCTGGGGTACAGGCCAGAGTCACAGGAAGTGAGCCATGTGGGTCACCTCCCTGGCCTGGTATCTAACTCATGCTGCTGTGTCTTGCGGATGTTTCACAGTGAGGCGCTCAACCAGCCGCACCACCAGGGAGGCCCCAGGCAGTCTGTTTTTTAAGATTTTTTTTTTTAAAGATTTATTTATTTATGCATACAAGCACTGGGGCACAGGCCAGAGGTGTGGGGAGGGGGTGAGAGGATTCACCACAGAGAGTGGGGAGCAGAACAGGCAGATCAACAGAAGTACACTGCTGAGGGGAGCAGCGGACACAGCAGGAGAGGTCTGCTGCGCCATGTGGGTCCCCTCCCTGGCTGGCAGCAGGGATCAAGCTCGTGCTGCAGTGGGTGCGGTTTGCTTCATAGTGCATTGCTTAACCCAGTGCGCCACCAGGGAGGCCCTGTTTTTTAAGATTTTTAATTGTGGTAAAATACACATAAATGTTATTTGTCATCTTTTAAAAAATTTTTTGCGTAGAAGAACTAGGGTGTAGGCCAGAGGGGTGTGTGTGTGTGTGTGTGTGTGTGTGTGTGTGTGTTGGGGGAGGGGCGGTGAGAGGACTCACCAGAGACAGAGTAGGGAGCAGAACAGGCAGACCAACTGAAATATACTGCTGAGGGGAGCAGGGGTGAGATAGGAGAGGTCTGCTGTGTCATGTGGGTCAGCTCCCTGGCCAGGAATCCAACTTAGGCTGTAGGGGTGATAGTGCTAAGACTTAACTTCTACACCACCAAGGAAGCCCTCATTTGTTGTTTTTTTTTTTTGGGGGGGTCTTTTGTGTTTTTTTTAAGTTCTTTTGTTCTTTTTTTTAATTAAAATATTTTAAAATTTACATTTACTTGCCATTATTTGTAATCCCCATGTATTCCCCATCACCATCTCACCAGTGCTCCATCACCTCAGTCCCTCGTGCTCCCATCTTCCCTCAACCCTCCCGCTCCCCTCCCCACCAGGTGTCCCCAGTCTGTCCTTGTCTCCTCATTTTTCGTTTCTGTGTCTTTATTGCTGTTATTGTTATCTTAACCATTTCAAGTGAAATGGCAGCTGTGTGGCTTTAAGTATATCCATGATCACCACAACCATCCAACTCCAGAACTTCCTCATCTTCTCCAGCTGAAACTCTGTCGTTCTTAAACTTTAACTTCCTCTTCCTCTCCCCAGCTCCTGGCACCTGCCATCTTACTTTCTGTTTATGGTTTTAACTCTTCTAGGGACCTCAAATAAGTAGAATCACATGGTCTTAGTCTTTTGTGCCTGACTCATTTCACTTAATATAATGCCATCCAGTTTCATCTATGTTGTAGCCTGTGTCAGAATTTCCTTACTTTTAAAGTTTGAATAATATTGCGTGGATGGCCTCATTTCAAAATTCCTTTTATCAGTTAGTGGATACTTGGGTTGCTTGCATCTTTGGATGGTCATCAAGATGGTGAATGTTGATGCTGCGAACATAGGTATACAAGTACATGTTTGAGTCTCTGATTTCACTTATTTTGGGTACATACCTAGAGGTGGGATTGCTGGATCAAATGATAATTCTATGTTTATCTTTTGGGGAGCCATCTTACTGTTTTCTACACATGGCTGCGCCAATGTACAGTCCTACCAGCAATGCAGAAAAGTTCTAGTTTCTGTACATCTTTACCAGACCTTCCCTTCCCTTCCCTTCCCTTCCCTTCCCTTCCCTTCCCTTCCCTTCCCTTCCCTTCCCTTCCCTTCCCTTCCCTTCCCTTCCCTTCCCTTCCCTCCCTTCCTCTCTCCCTCCCTTCCTCTCTCCCTCCCTCCCTTCCTCCCTCCCTTCCTCTCTCCCTTCCTCCCTCCCTCCCTCTTTCCTTCTTTAATAGTAGCTGCCCCACCTCTTTGGGTTCCTCCAGGAACTGAAGGATTTGGGAAATGATCACAGAAAAGACCAGTAAGGAAGAAGTATGTAAAACTCAAAGGATTAAAAACAGACCCAAACATATACGTTTACACAAATGTTCATAACGACATGTTTCACAGGAGGTGGAAACAGCCTAAATGTTCAACAGTGGAGCATCACTCAGTAGCACCAGGAGTGAAACCCTGATACGCACTTCACTGTGAATGAGCTTGAAGATGATGCTAAGTGAGAGATCAGGTCCAAAAGGCCACACTATGTGATCCATGGATGTGAAGCATCCAGAACAGGCAGATCCAGACAGAAAGCAGATCAGGGGCTGTGAAGGGTGGAGGTGGAAGGGGAGTCATGACTGCTCATGGAGACAGGTTTCCTTTTGGGAGATGAAAAACTTGGAATTGGAGATGATGGTTGTAAAGCACTGTGAATATTCTAAATGTCATTGAATTGTTTATTTTAAAATCACTCATTTTATGCTGTGTGGATGGCACTTCAATCTAAAAAAGAAGGGGTGAAAGTAAGACAGGGGAAAGAAAGTAAGTAAAAGAGAAACCTTCTATTGTGAGTAGCTGGAGTCTAGTTCTTCTGGAGAACCCTGAGAGGGTGTGTGGAAACACACCTCAGGGTCATTGCCCTTGAGGCAAGGGAGCTGGGGTGTCTTATCCAGCAGTGCTCATCCGTCTTTGGTTGATACTTCTTTTGGGGAAAGAGAGTGTCTTAATTTTCTAGCATATTGGCCAGCATGTACAGCGGGAAATTGGGAGGGATGCTGTGAAAAACTAAGGCCATGAATGTCCATCTGGTCAGCTGGCTGGAGGTCACAATGATGGGAAAAGAGGTATCCTTGGCATCTGGGCCTCATGAGTGCCTACTACATGCCAGGCACCTTACTCCACAGATCATCGTACGTATGGTGTGACTGGGGGACATGGCTGGAGGGTGGTTCCCTCCTGCACTGACCCTGCCCCACGTGTCCCCCTAGGATGCTGCCCATCACAGAACACCTGCTGCACATCCTTGGGCTGGAGAAGACCGCCTTCCGCCTCTATGCCGTGTCTGCACTCCTCCTGTCCCTGCTCTTCTTCCTCTTTCGCCTGCTGCTGCAGTTCCTGAGGCTCTGCCGGCGTTTCTACATCACCTGCCACCGGCTGCGCTGCTTCCCCCAGCCACCTCGGCGCAACTGGCTGCTGGGCCACCTGGGCATGGTGTGTGTGGTTGGGTGGGGGGCTGGGCAGGTCAGATCTGGGTATGTGCCAGGTATTTGGTAAGGATGACGGATCTGCTGATTTCCTTTATCTTCCCCATGAATCCCCAAGAATCTGGTAGGAACCATGAACAGACCCATGAGGCTCAGAAAGGGCAAGCAGCTGTCCCAAGGCACACAGCTAGGATGAGAACAGAGCTGACTCTGGAGTTATCTCTGTAATTCCAAGCTACCACTGTACCTTTCATATAATCTGACATACCCTCTCTGATACGATATCTTCAGAAAACAGGTACTAATGCTTGTGAAGTTCATTGGGTTCTGGAATCCCAGTGGAGGGAGAGAGGGCCACTTTCCTGAAGATTTTGTTGCTCCTTCTTTACCTCTAATGTGGTTCCACATACTCTTTCATTCTCTCTAATGTTGTATTCCCAGATCAGGGCCCCAGCCTTCTCTGCATTTCATTTCTTATTTTATGTTTGTGAGCCAAGTAATATTTTTGGCACTATATGCATATTAACTCATTCAGTTCTCTTGACAACCCCAGGAGGTAGGCCTTATTTTGCACCTGAGAATACTGCAGTGTAGGAATGATAAGTAGCTGGCTTAGGTTACAGAGCTCCTAAGTGACACTGTTAGAGTTCAAATCCAGGTCATCTGACTTGAGCATCTTTGCTCTTAGCAATTTCTCCTCTGCTGTCTCTAGTTTGTGGATGAGAAAGGTTGGGCCTTCAGAAGTCAGAAAGAGAGAAAGCCAAATCCCTGAGGCTGCTGAGACTCAACAACTGGCTGTGTGTCCTCAACAACTGGGTCTTCATAGATCAGAATTATCAAGTGATTCTAGAAATGTATTGGACACTGCTTGAAATGGGGTCTCAGAAGAATGAACTGGGAGATACCTTTCCACTCAGTCACTCAAAGAACATGATTTTTAAATTTGGAACTACCTCCCCAGGACAAGCACTCGCCAAGTGTGGGCTGTTTGTGTCTGAGCCTCCCCTCTTTCCTACCTCCGACTCCTGCTCAGGCCTCAGTCTCCCCTGCTGGATCACAATCCAGCCTCTTCCTTGGGTGCCTGCTTTCAGTCTCAGCCCACCAGTCTGTCACCTGTCCTGGTCCAAGAAGGATCCTTGAATTCAGCCATGTTCTCCCCTACCTCCCCTCCAGCTCCTACACACCTCATGACTCTCCACTGTTTTCTGGAAAAAGTCCCAGCTTCTTAGCTGGGGTTCAAGTCTCTTTAAACTCTGATCCCACCCTCCTCACCTCTAGGCCCCCTCTAGGCCCACAGGATAACCCCTGCTCCTTTAACAAAGCTCTGACTTCCCACCTCAATGACCTTTGTCACAAATGTTCTTCAAGTCTCCCAAATTAGATAAACTTCTGCTCATTGTTCATGGCCTATTTCTAGTGCCCTGATTCCAGGAAACTCTGTGGCTTAGATGGTGGTCTTAAAGGTGCCCTGGGCAGTGGTCAGGGCCAGCTCTGAAACCCAGTCAGACCCCTCATGGGTCTCTGAGACCTGGAAGAGCCATGATGTCCCTTGGGTGTGGGCAGGCTCAGGGCTAAGCCTGATTGAAAAAGACTAAGGAGCCAGAGAGGAGTCACTTTTGTTTGTTCATTTATTCATTCATTTGACCAGTAGACCTTACCATTGGTCAGGTGCTGATTTAGGCCCCTTCATGACTGAGCTCTCCCCTAATACTTACAGTCTGTGAAGTAGGATGGATCTGTCCTATATTATGGATTTTATCTTTGAGGTTCAGAGAGGTTAAGCGATATGCCCTTGGTCTCACAATTGGAGGTGAATTTGTGCTTAGCTCCTTCTGACATTGAACCTGAAGTGCTTCTGCCTCATGTTGGCTAAGAGCAGGTGTTATTTATTTATTGAAGTAACATTGCATTATAACATTATATACAATTCAGGTGTGAAAATCAACACGTGTATATGCTATATGAAGTTCATCACAAAAAGAGTAGGTGTTTTGGAACTGGGTGGCTTGTGTTCAGATACTGGTTCTGCCAGTGTAACAGATGATATTAATGCCTGCTCTTATCTGGGTTCCATGGACTGACTACTGGCACTTGTGTTCCAGGGCTTTCTCTGCAAACTGGAACCCACCCAGCCTTGTGTACTGTGAACTTGAGTGTACTGTGAACTTGCCCCAAGAGTAGTCTTCAGCCAAGTCTCTGGAGCTATGGGATTGGAGGATCAGTACCCTGGCTTCCTCACCCTCTAGCGTGTTGACTGAGATACCACTCAGGAGCACAGAGCCCTGGCTGCCCATGGTGCAACTTTTGCACTCTATGGGCTTCCTTCCTTTTCCATCTCACGTCACTTTCTTGCCCATGTTTTTTGGGATGAACCCTCTAGAACTCTTGTTTCTGGTCCTCTATCTAGGGGAGCTGAAACCAGGAGGATCACTTCCTCACTTATAACTTCAGACAAGTTTTTGGACCTTTCTGTGCAAAGGAAGATGAAGAAAATAATAGCAGCAGCATCTCAAAGGTTCTTGTGTAGGTTGAACATAAAAGTCTATGAAAAATTGTTGGAGCTCAGATCTGAGAGGTATCCTGGGATCCACCTCCCCCACCGCTATCTGCATGCTCTGAAGTAGTTCTGTCATCTGCTACATGAAGACAAAGCATACTCTTAATGTGAAAGAACCTTAATATATAGTGTTCATAGAGAAGAAAGTATAATAGTTTCCTAATAAAAAAACCAAGGTTACCCATCCCTTGTGGGTAGCTCAACAGGGTTGACCCCAATCAAGGCCACCGAGACCCAAAAGCTTGCTACAGGGTTAAGGCATGTTCTGGCAGGGAACCAAAGGAAAAGGCCGAACAAATCTGGGAGGGATGGAAGGAGCAAACTCAAAGTACAAATCAATCAAACAATGCCATTGTCAACCTCCCTAGAAATGTCTCCTTCAAGTGTCTCCTTCCATGTCCCCCAAGTCTCTGGGGCAAGTCCAAAGCAGGGAAGCTGGCGTGCCCTTCTCATGAGTCTCTGCTCCCTGGGTCTCCTCCAACCCTTCATCAGTTCCACCACTCATTAGGTAGGGTAGGAAACATGGAATCTCCCCCACCCTTTTTGTGGAGATCACACTCTAACAAAATGTGGCAGCACCCAACAGTGCAAGCACACATATGTGTTAAGGTAAAAAGCTAGGAATATTTTATTATTGACATGGAAAGTACTTGATAAATGCCAGCCATTATAATTGCAGTCATGTGTTGTTAACAATAGGGACGTGTTCTAAAAAGTGTGTTACTAAGCATTTTGTAATGTGAATGTCACAAAACCAAGATGGTAGAGCCATGCACACACCTAGGCTAGATGTCATGTCCAATTGGGACCACTGCTGTCCCTCTGTGACTGAAATGTTATTTAATGACACATGACTGTGCTGTGTTTACTATCATTATCTTTATTTCTTGGACACCTGTCATGTGTCAGACTCCATGCTGGGACTCCTTCATTTTGTCATTTTATGAACCCTTTCTCTGCCCACAGAGAGAGAGTTGACTCTTCAGCTCTACTTTTTAGATGAGGGAATGGAGGCTCAGAGAGGTACTGCTAAGTAAACATAATCATACACTCATTTTGCCTTATTGTGAGAGCAGGAAAGAGGCTGGGAAGGGAAGGGCTAGGTTGAGCTGGGCTTGGGCACTAACTCACTGTTCTTCTCTGCCATATTTTGCAGTATCTCCCAAATGAGTCAGGACTCCAAGATGAAAAGAAGGTGCTGGACAATATGCACCATGTGATCTTAGTGTGGATGGGGCCTGTCCTGCCACTGTTGGTTCTGGTGCACCCTGACTACATCAAGCCCCTGCTGGGTGCCTCAGGTAGGTGATTGGGACTCTGAGTGATAGGTAAATCCAGAGCCTACCTAGGCTTCTAAGCAGATGATCCAGAAAGGGTCATTTGAGTAGGTCTTGAAAGGATGAACAGGAATTCACCAAAGTAGAAATGGCAATACAGACAATGGAAACATCATGGGAAAGGTGTGACGATGTCACACTAAAGATCCAGGAAATTAGAGGCTGTCTGCCCACCTGGAGGTCAGAACCAAACTGGTTAGGATACACAATTGTTTGCCCAGGATTTTAAGTGACTGTTGCTCAATTTTAAGCTTTGGCACTCCCGTTCTTTGGGTTCTGACAATCCCACTGTGGTTATTCCAGTCTACTCTCTTTACCTGGGCTGACCCTGACTGACAGAGAGGGAAATGTAGAAGGATTACTTCTCTCTTCTGTGGTCCACACCTATCCCAAAGAATCGAACTCCCAAGTGTGCTTGACAAGGTCTCATTCAGCCTTCAAAATCCAGTTCCAATAAATCCCTCCCCCAAGAAGCCTTCTCTACCTTTTAGACAGACCATAGCTCTCTGAACTTTTCCATTCTCATTCCTAACTCTTTAGGACTGGCTGTGTCTGACTATGGCTCTTTTATCCTTGTAAGTGGGACTCTGGATTTCCAATGTGGTTTAATATGAAGCTGGGCACCTCCAGGGGCATCAGAGGACATTTGAGAGAGGAGGAATGGGAAAGAGAGCTCCATGAATTGTAGGATCTCTGCCCTCAACTTGGGCCTCTACAAAGACAAATCTGGAGACTGCCTTCAAGGCTACTCACCCTCCCCTCCCCTGCCTCTGCCATGAACCCTGAAAGAGAAAGAGGCTGCCATCTTCCTCTTCCCCAGCTATGTTCTCCTATTGCCTCACTATCCCCCATGATTGTGTTTATGAGGAGATGACTGCCTCCACAAAAAAAGGGAGTAACCTAGATCCCAGGAAAGGTGATGTTTCTAAAGGATGGGACCATGTTGTAAAATTGGCACTGGAATTTGGGTGGACTGAATTCAAATTCTGGCTGGAGCACATACTTGGTGTGTGACTCAACAACTCATCGCCTTTCAGGCCCTCAGTTTCCAATCTGTAAAAGGGGGGCAGTTGTGAAGACTCAACATTATAAAGTGGGTAGGTACTGTATTGGTAAGGGCTTCTTCTATTCTGCCTTTTTTCATATACTTTTTATTTTTTCTCTCCACCTCCATTTTCTCCTCCTTCTCTCCTCCTCTAGTCTCTCTCCCTCTCCTCTCTCCTCCTCTAGTCTCTCTCCCTCTCCTCTCTCCTCCTGATCTCCCCCCCTCCCACCTTCCTCACATAAGTTTCTCAAGTATCATTCCTGTGTGGTTGTGAGACTCCAAGTAGATCAGGGAGTGGATTCCCCATCATGGGAATGCTCAGGCAGCTCCCCTTCTCTTCCCGTTCCTCTGGACAAGCAAGCTATCCACTGCCTCCCCAACTGGAGGAGCTGGATGAGGGACTCTAGGTTGGGGAGGGTGGAGCTGTGAGTCACAAGAGGCCTCCTGGCCCCAGGATGCCATGCCCCTTCATATCTGCTCACCTTAGATTGGACAGCTCCAGCCCGGATCTCCTTGGGGGCTACCTGAAGAGGGTGGCTGCTCTGAATTTAAATCCACACAGCTGTTTGGGCTCTGAGGAAGTTATGGCTTCCCTTGGAACCTGTTTTTTCATCTTCTAATGGGCCTTTGGGGGTAGAGTGTTAATGGAAGGTTATCAGTGAAAATGCTTTATGGAAGACAAGGTGTATTATATAGACATAATTATAGTTTGTTTTATACATTAACATTTTTATTGAGGTGAAATTTATGTAACATATAATTAACCATTTAGTGTGTACAATTCAGTAGTATTTACAATGTTGTGCAACTGTTGCCTCTTTCTAGTCCCAAAAATTTTCATTACCCTATAAAAAATTGTACCCTCAAATCACTTTCCACTTCCCCTTCTCCTTGTCCCCTGGAAAATCCTAATCTATTTATCTCTTTGTGGATTTGCCTATTCTGGATACATAATGCAATAGAAATTATAGTAAATGTTGTCTTTTGGAACACTTTATTTTACTCTGCTAATATTTTGAGGTTGAGCTACATTGTAGCTTGTATTAATGCTTCATTCCTCTTTTTTATTTTTTTAAATGTAGTTTATTTTATTTTTTAAGATTTATTTATTTATGCATACAAGAGCTGGGGTACAGGCCAGAGCAGTGGGAGGTGAGAGGATTCACCAGAGACAGAGGAGGGAGCAGAACAGGCAGACTGACCGAAACACACTGCTGAGGGGAGCGGCGGGCAAGGCAGGAGAGGTCTGCTGAGCCATGTGGGTCCCCTCCCTGCTGGGGATCGAACTCACACTGCTGTGCAGTGGATGCTTCACAGTGTGATGCTCAACCCGCTGCACCACCAGGGAGGCCCTATTCCTTTTTTAAAGACTGAGTAATACTGCATTTTATTCATATATGGACATATCACGATTTGTTTATCCACTCATTCATTGATCAGCATTTGGGTTGTTGCTCTCATTTTGATAATGAATAATGTTTTGAACATGTGTGTACAAATTTTGATGTATACATATGTATTTTCATCTCTTTTGCATTGCTTCATTGTAGAATTGCAGCATCACATGGTAATTCTACGTTTAGCTTTTTAAGGAATTGTCACATTATTTCATTTTTTAATAATAGGGGTTTGCTGTGAACTGGGGACACGGTTATCTGTCATACAAGTTCTCAATACCAATAACCAATAATTATAGTCATAGTGATGAAAATAACCAATAGTTGGTTAATTATTCATTTATATGCACAGATATTTAATGAGCACATACAATGTGTTGGGGATACATTAATTTATTGGGTTTTTGAAGGAATGGCATGAGGTAGGAAGGATTATTTTATTTCCCTTTTGGTAGATGAGGAAATAGAAGGCAGAGTGGTAATCTGTACTTTTTACAGCTAATCAGTGGTATGGACTGAAATTTGAACCCAGATCTGGCCATCTGAAAGGCAAAATTTTCCACCATAGTAATTTTCAGCTTCTTCCTGGGCACTATCTGGATTTTTATTAAATGACTTTCTTCAATGATACTATCCCCTTTTAACTGGTGGTGGTGGGGGCAGGAAATGAGAGAGGCAACCCAGACACAGATTCACCTGGCACTGGGTGGTCAGGGAGTGGGTAGGAGGATGGGAAAACAAAGATTTAGCTGTGAGAAAGTTTGGAGAAAGCTTCTGAAGTATGTTGGTGGAGTTGGGCTTGAAAGATACACAGGAGTTTGCCAGATGAGGAGTACTAGGTGGAGGGTACTATAAGTGCAAAGTTGCAGAGCTGTGAAAGTGCCAGGGGAATTCAAATGACTTTGGGTGTCTGAAGTAAAGATGATTTGTAGGGATGGAGTTAAGCAGGAGCTGGACTCAAGGAACCTGTGTGCAAAGTGGATGCGTCTGTGTTCTATCTTGGGGGTGATTAAGAGTCATGGGAGGTGTTTGGGCAAGACAGTTATTAGATAAACCTGTGTGTCAAAAAGACTCTTGAGAGGCCAGTCTGGAGTCCAGAGCCCAGAGATGAGAGGAGCAACTAAACTACCCCCTTTCTCTCCAATGCCACTTCCTCTCAGAAGCTTGCCCTGATTTCCAGAAGCCTCCCTTTGTACCTGGCATACTTTCTACCTTCTTGATAATTACATGACGTGCTTCTGCTTCCTTTCTCTGCTCTAAACTGAGCTCCTTCAGGCAGGGTGTGGAGCTGAACCATCTCTCAGTCCCTGGAATTACCCAGCATGGGTTGGGCATAGAGAGGTGGCAGAAGAGGTGTATTTAATGGGAGAATAAGTGGACTGATGACTGTACATACAATTGGCCAATTCCTGGGGAGTGTATAGGTAGGTGACTGAGTCACATCTTAGGTAAGTGACATCACTTGAATTTCAGGTACTTCCTCCTAGGGCCCCTGCCCATTCTATTTCAAATCTATCCAGCACATAGAAAGGCAATTCACTCTTATTCACCTATCCACCCATCTATTCATCCATCCGCCCATTTGTTCATCCATCCACCCATCCCTTCATCTCTTCTTTGTCTTTTCATTCATTCATGCATTCATCTATATATTCACCCATCCTTTTATTGGCTAATTCATTCACGCAATAAAAATTTATTTAGCACTACCATATCAGTGGTCAACATGGTTCTATCCCTCAAGGGACTTGTCCCTGGATGGATACAATCCAGAAGACTAGAAGGAGGAGGGATGAATGAAGCAGGGAGAGAATCTAGTGGAGACACTCAGAACAGAGAGAGAACATTTTTTCCCAAGAAACTGAGAAATGTACTGTGATGTTAGGGTCCTCAGTGCTGGGCATGGTTAATAGAGGTTTTTGGGAGCGGTCTGGATTACTTTCCATCATTCAGGGCTTTGAAAATGGGTCGGGCAGTTGGTGCTTGAGGCTGATGGGTGTGTGAACAGGAAGGTACTCATTCAGATCTAGAGTTTGATAAGATCCCCCCAGAGCCAGTGTGCAGGACATACTGGAGAGGGTGAGGTTGGAGGCTGAAGTAGGAGAAAAGAGGGGATGGAGTAGGGCAAGACTTGGGTGAAGTAAGCCATTCTGAGTGGGGAACACAGCCTGGGTAAAGGGAAAGGGCAGCATGTGGGGTTATTTGGTGTATGATGAAGGGTGAGGTAGCAGAGGTATACAGGGAGCAAAATGGAGCAGGGCTTTCAGCGTTAGCCTGAGATGAAACTTTTTTTTTTTGTTTTAACAAGGGCAATAGGAAGGCATGAGAGGTGTTTCAGCAAGGGAGACTTATGTTTAGATCAATATGTTTATAAGGATCTTTCTGGCAAGGTGGGATGTTGTAACCCAGATAGGAGACCCAAGGGGGTCGTAAGCTGAGGTCAAGCTCAGAGGTCTGTTTTGAGCCATCATTATTTCTTCCTCCATAGCTGCCATTGCCCCCAAGGATGATCTTTTCTATGGCTTCCTGAAACCTTGGCTGGGTGAGTAAGGGACTGCGTAGTTTGGGTGTCAGGGAAGAGGGGGCAGGACATGGAATTTCTTGGTGTGTTTCAGTGTAACAGGACTGGCCTGTAACCTCAATCTTATGACTTCAGGAGATGGGTTGCTGCTCAGCAAAGGAGACAAGTGGAGCCGGCACCGCCGCATGCTGACACCTGCCTTCCATTTTGACATTCTGAAGCCCTACATGAAGATCTTCAACCAATGCACTGATATCATGCACGTGAGTCCCATGCTTTCATGGGAAGAGGTTGTCCTGGGAGCAAATCTGGTCCAGGCTCCAACTCATGGGCAAGCTATGTGATATTAGGAAGCCTCTTTATCTATAAAGTCGGTTTGTCGTGAGTGAGTGGCCAGGCACTGTCAGCCTGGCTTAAAGTCTGAAGTCACCATGCCCATGGCTGTACATCTCTCTTTTCCAGGCTAAGTGGCGGCGCCTGGCACAGGGCTCGGTGGTTTCCCTTGACATGTTTGAGCATGTCAGTCTCATGACCCTGGACAGTCTTCAGAAGTGTGTCTTCAGCTACAACAGCAACTGCCAGGAGTGAGTGTGCCCTCTCTGGGGGAATACAGAGGCAGTTCTTTAGGCATGAGGTGGTAGGAGGAGAAAAAAAAAATCTTAGGTGTTAGGCCGTTCTTGGAAGCTAGTACTCTGCTACTGATATTCTTTGTGTTCTGGGGGCACTGACATCACACCTCTGAGCCTTTTCCTGATTCCAAAATAATTGATATCCTATTTCCTTCATTATAGTCATCATGTGAGAATTAAATGAGATAATGGGAATCAATGGCTTGGCACATAGTAGGTGATCAGGAAATGATAGTTATACTCATTACTCCAAGAAGAGTAGAAAGCATTTCCCATTCTCTGAGACTCTCTGAATCTCAATTTACTTGTATATAGCACAAAGGTGACAGTCCTAAACTCTCTGAAAGATGGATGTAGCACTGAGTCCCATGCTTTCATGGGAAGAGGTTGTCCTGGGAGCAAATCTGGTCCAGGTTCCAACTCATGGGCAAGCTATGTGATATTAGGAAGCCTGACATTACAGTAGATACTCAGTGAATATTTTTCAGATGAATGAGTGAGTAAAATAACCATTTCCCTGGTACTTTCATTAATTCATCAAATATTCATTATGTGCCTACAATGTGCCCGACACTGCAAACTATTGGGAATATAGTGGTGAACAATGATTAAGTTTTTTGGAGGTATAAGGAATAAGGGGCAAGGAATAAATGGAAAGTTTGTAGTACACAGTACTCAACAACCTTCAACTTAGTATATTTTTAAAAAACAATAATTTTATGAGATGTGATACACATATTATGTTATTCACCCATTTAATGCATATATTCCAGTAGTCTTTAGTGTATTCACAAAATTGTGCAACCATAACCATAATCAATGTTAGAATATCTTCATCAAAAATAAACCCTGCACATTTTAATAGTCACCTTCACCTCCACTAGTAACTCTAGGAAATCACTAGTCTACATTTTTTTAATAAATTAATCTATCATAAAAGTTTCATATATAGAGAATTAAGAGACTTTCGTGTTTGTTTTTATCCACTCAGCATGTTTTAAATGTTCACTCATATTGTAGCTTGTATTATTAATTCTAATTTGATAATAATATTCTATTTATCACATATTACAACATTTTGTGTATCTGTTCATCCACTGGTAGACAGTTGGGCTGTTCCCTCTTTCTTGGTGAATATGAATAATGCCACTGTAATTTGTGGACAAGTGATTATGTGAATATATGTTTTTAATTCTGGGTTTATACCTAGAAGCGGAATTGCCAAGTTATACAGTAACTATTTTTAACCTTTGAGGAACTGCAAGACTTTTTCCAAAAGTAGTTGCACTATTTTGTATTCTGTTACTCTCTACTTTCTCCACACCTTCATCAACACTTGTTATCTATTTTTTCATTATAGCCATTCCTATTTGGGGTGAAATAGTGGTTTTGATTTGCATTTCTCTGATAGGTAATTCTGTTAAGCATCTTTTTATGTGCTTACTATCCATTTGTATCTGTTCTTTGGAGAACTGTCTAGTCATATTTATCTATTTTTGAATTGGGTTGTCTTTTTATTATTCTTTTTTAAAGACTTGTCTACATATTTTAGATGTAAATTCCCTGTCAAATATATTTTCTTCTTCTCTTCATGTTTAACTAGTTTTGGTGACACTACATATATTTGGAAGTCCTCATCCATCTTTGGACCTGTTTTACAATGTACCTGGATTACAATGTACCTTTTATTCAGGTGTAGTGAGGCCAACACCTCAGGAGACGATTACCATTGAAAAGATAGTTTATAACTTATAATCCTCAGGGGGTGCGAGCTCACCACACCACACAGGCCACACAGGGGAGCACCAGCGTCAGTCAGTAGAAAGCATGTCATTTTTGGGGGTTTCTGCAGGAAAGAACTAGAAAGGCAGGGTAAACAGGTTTAGGAGTGGTTAATTTGAAATTTTCAGTGGGGTCTGGCCATAGAGCTACTTCTAATTGTCCAGTATCTGGTCCTGAGGTAACTAAGGCAGAGGGATAGTGGTTCAGCCAATGGACTTTGGTGTCTAGACTGGTTTTCGTAGGAAAGGCAGGCACCCCATTGGCCTTTTGCTACATCTAAGAATTGGCTAGTCCCGGGAGGCACCTGTATCTCTAGGGTGCAAGATCCCAGATGACGGAACATTCAGAATGCTGAGAACAGGAAAATGCAGTTAATACACAGCCTCTCTTTGTCACCTACCCATTGGTAGAGGAAGCTTGTCCTATGGGATGGGCCTGTGCTCATGGCCCTTTCTCTGCCTGCAGGAAGCTGAGCGATTACATCTCGGCCATCATCGAGCTGAGTGCCCTGGCCGTGCGGCGCCAGTATCGCCTGCACCACTATATCGACTTCATCTATTACCGCACTGCTGATGGACGCCGGTTCCGGGAGGCCTGTGACACCGTGCATCATTTCACCACTGAGGTCATCCAGGAGCGACGGAAGGCATTACGTCAGCAGGGGGCCGAGGCCTGGCTTAAGTCCAAGCAGGGCAAGACCTTGGACTTCATTGATGTCCTGCTTCTGGCGAGGGTGAGGCTGGAGTCCTGCCGGGGCGGACTCCCTCAGAATCCTACCAACTGCATAAAATGTAAAATGTAAACTTCCAAACTAGAGTGGACCTACGGTGCTGACTGGTGCAGAACACCCAAGAGTACGGAATTCGTCTGCTAGGCTGCCATAACAAAGTGTCACAGACCCAGGGACTCAAACAGTGGAAATTAATTTTCTCACAGTTTTGTGGGTTAGATGCCTGGGTGTCAGCAGGGTTAGTTCTTCTGAGGCCTCTCTTCTTGGCCTTAGATGGCCCTCTTTCCCCTGTCTTCCTTCTGTGCATATCTGTGTCCAAATTTCATCTTTATAGGGACAATGGTCAGACTGACTTAAGGCCTGCCCTAATGACCTCACTGTAACTTAGTTACCTATGTAAAAGCCGCGTCTTTCAATATGACCACATTCCTGGGTTAGAATTTCAAGTGAATTCTGGAGGAGGGGATGAGGCACATTTTAACCTGCAACACTTGCAAAGATGAAATCTAAGATCTGGAAGAAATGTGACACTGAGTTATATCCACCAATCTCCCATTAGTGCTGCTTGGTGGAATTTCCGAGCAGAGCCTCTGCATTTGGACAGTCCTAGATTCCAGTTCTGGCTCTGCTACTTCACTGATGCTTGAACTTAGTCATTTAAACTTTTCCTCTCAGCCTTAGTTTCCTCTTTTACAACGCAACAATCGTGAGACCTGGTCACGAGATTGTTGATGGGCCTAAGGTGGGAGGCTTGATACTAACAGCTACTCAAGAAATAAACTACCTTCTTCTCCCATCTACGACTCTTTTTTCCTCTTTCAGTCTTTCTTAGACAAGCTGCACACCTCACTGTGCCTGGAATCCTTTCCCTTGCAGCTTGTTTTAAGTGCGGGGGATGCCCTTGACTTAGGATCCCTTAGAATGTGAAGGATGGGATGAAGTGGGATGAGCATTGTCCACTGCCCATTGCAGGATGAAGATGGAAAGGAACTGTCAGACGAGGACATCCGGGCTGAAGCGGACACCTTCATGTTTGAGGGTGAGGACGTGGGGTGAGCCTGGGGGAGGACAGGAAGGACCTCCACTGTCTGAAGACAGCATTTCCATCACCACCAGCCAGCCTCCATTTGAACGTCTCGTCTGCCTGCAGGTCACGACACCACATCCAGTGGACTCTCATGGGTGCTGTTCAACTTGGCCAAATATCCAGAGTACCAGGAGAAGTGTCGGGAAGAGATTCAGGAAGTCATGAAAGGCCGGGAGCTGGAGGAGGTGGAATGGTCAGTTTGGGGCTCGGGGGAGGGTAGTGGGCAAGTAGAGCCCACAACCTTGGGTGTGAGTCCCTGCTCTACCATCCACTGACTACCCAGGTCCGGATAAGTCATTTAAGTGTCTTGAGTTTCAATTTCTTTGACTATAAAATGGAGATGGCAATAATGCATATGCCTTCCTAGCAGTAGTGCAGAGTTCTTATTCAGGAGTGTCTTTATCAGCAGTGGCTGCAATAATGCTGCATAACAAACAGCCCCAAACAGTGGTTTAGAGCAAGCAGTTATTTTCTGTTCTTGTCTGTATTTCACTTGTTACTGCTGGGTGCCACTGAGTTGAGTGGGGCTGTTTCTAAACTGTAGTTTGAGTTCTGGCCTGTTCCACATGTCTTCTTATATTGTCCTGGCAATGGCAGATACCCTGGGTATGTTCTTCACAAGGCACATTCAAGAAGCACAAAGTCACACAATTTAAAACCTCTGCCTGCATATAACATTACAATTTCTAAATTAAGTCATCTGGCCAAACCCAACATGAATAGGGCAGGACATAAACACCACCCATCTGAGCAGAAAAACACATGACAGGGTACCAGTCTATAATTGAAATAAAAGGGAGATGAGAAGAATTAGGAACAATACAGACACAATTTAGAGATACTGTGGGTTTGGTTCCAGATCACTGCAATAAAGTGAATATTGCAAACAAGTGAGTCATACAATTTTTTTGGTTTGTTTCCTAGTGCATGCAAAAGTATGTTTATATTATACTGGAGTCTATGAAGTGTGCAACAGCATTGTGGCTAATAAACAATGAACATACCTTAATGAAATGTGACACAGAGTCACAAAGTAGGCAAATGCTTTTGGAAATGTGGCACCAGCAGACTTGCTCAAGGCAGGATTGCCACAAACCTTCAATTTGTTAAAAACCCATTAACTGAGGTACAATAAAGTGAGGCATAATAAAACAAGGTATGCCTGCAACCTGAATTCCTTCAGATACGTGCTGTGTAGAGCTGATTAAAGAGAACACAGCATTAAATGGCATTTGGTTTGTAAATTGAAGTGACATTGTTCATGACATCATGTAGGTTTCAGGTGTATGGTCTTATAAATCAACACGTGAAGTTTAGTTTCCATCTATCACCAAGCAATTGGCCTCTTTCACCTATGGATCCATCTCTACCCACTGTTAACATCTGACAGTGACAGAAGTCCCTCTGGGTTCAATGTCAACCTTTTGGATTATTCCCTTGGTTGGATGACCTCAGGGGATCACCCTCAGTTGGTTATATTTAATATCATCAGTATCTTGCTAATCCTTGTTGATATGCCCCTGCATCTCTCCCCCGACCCTTTTTTTAACCAAGGGAGAAGATGCCTCAGGTTCTGAGAGCTGGGCAAGAGGGGGTGGGTAGCTAGCAGTCATAACACTCTCCCATTTTTTAGTGGAGCCCATGTTTATGGGTGCATACCTGGCCTTTGCTCTTTATGGTGGTGACATAAAGTTTCTTTGAAAGAGCCTGGCTCCTGCCCACCTGTGACTCTTTTTCTTTTCCTTTTCCAAATAAACCTGTCCTTTTAAAATGTTAAGAAAAAGGCCATTCCCCCCCCCCCCGAAAACACCCCAACAAAACAGCCTACTGATTTAAAGAAAACAATGTAGATCATGAACCAAGAGTTATAATTAATCTGATTTTGGACTTTGAATGCCAAAGAAAAAAATTAAATAAATAACAGTAAGTTAAAATTAATAAAATACAGGCTGTATAAAAAAAATGGCTGTGGCCTTGGTCACTCTGGATTCCCAGTGACTTGCACTTAGAGCATCAGTTAAAGAGTTAATGTTGGGACCACAAATGCTGCTCTGATTGGAGAAGGGGGGGTTCAGCTATTTTGTAGTGAAGATTGGTGTTGTATATGTGGTACAACTACTAATGCTGGAAGTTGGGGCAAATCTGAGAACCTGGACTGGTTTCTGGCACCAGTTTCTGAGTGTGTGCATGCACGTGTTTATGTGTACAACGCATTGCACATGTGTGTACAAGTGCATGCATGTATATTTGGAGACATATGTATGAGTGCGTATGGGTGCATGAATATGTATATATAAGCATGTATGCAACACATGTATGCAGATGTGTTCATAGGTACAGCTACATGCATGTGTGCACACACATGCATGGGTATATGTGTGTATGTGCATGAGAGTGTGTATGTGTTTAGAGGAGGGGTAGTGCCATTACCTGATCCTGAGTCACCCGTTTCCCTATGATCCTCAGGGACGACCTGATCCAGCTACCCTTCACCACCATGTGCATCAAGGAGAGCCTGCGCCAGTTCCCACCGGTGACCCTGGTCTCCCGCCGATGCACCCAGGACATCAAGCTGCCAGATGGGCGCATCATCCCCAAAGGTACCCACCCACTGTGTGCTGCTTTTCTGCCCACAGGGAACTGGTTATGCCTGGCCCATTGCATCATCCCTGTAGATGGGGCAGCTTTCTGTGTTCTTACTGCTTTTGGGGTGATGGGAGAGACCCAACTGCAGGCATGTGGGAGAGAGAGGTGGGGGAGTCCAAGTGGAAAGAAAGGAGTGAGGGTGGAAGGGTGGGCCAGGTGAGGGTGTAGGTAGGGAGGGTTTAATTCAGTTGCCAGATATCTTCTGGAGACCAAGCCCTATTGTGGGTGTCTAGAGGCCTCAGCTCCAGGCCCAGGCCCTGAGTATCACCCAGTTTTGGGGGGAGAGAGAGTAGGGCACAGGCATGCCCAGCTACATCAAGTCAAGGATTGGCTGAAGGAGGGGTAGAGGCTGAAGCAGCCACAAATAAGGGGTGATGGCTCTATTTGGCATGGAATTCAGGGAGTGGAAGAAGGAACATGAGAGGTGAGCCTTGGAGGTTGCAAGTGAAAGAGAGAGCTTGTTTACGGAGCAAAGCCTCCGGGTACAGATTGTGAAAGGTCTTGAATGCCAAGTGGAGGCATTTTATCTTGATCCTCAGGGCAGTGGGAGTCATGGGAGGCATTTGAACTGGGGAGGAGCATTGTGTGTAGGAAAGATTCCTGTGTGACTAGCATGGCACACAGAAGGAAAGTGATAGGGGCCTCAGGGAGAAGCAGGTGGAGTTGAAGGGCATTAGAAGTTTTCGGGGAAGGATTAGGAAGGGGTGACAGATGGCTCATAGGAACAGCATGACTCCAGGGAGAGATGGAGGCCCTGGCTCCCTTCTGCCCCACTGATTCCACCCCTTCCCACAGGAATCATCTGCCTGGTCAGCATCTATGGGACTCACCACAACCCCACAGTGTGGCCTGACTCAAAGGTGAACTCCTACCTCAACCTCCCTTCCTTCACTGCTTTCTCCTTGGAAAGGGCAATCCTGTGGCACTGGGTCTCCTCTCCCCTTACTCCCCAGGGGCTCAGATTGTAGGGCTGGGTGCAGGGTTTGAATGTGTCTCCGTCCATTAAAAAAAAAATCTGCTCACTGTTAATTTATTAAGTAAAAAATATTTATTGAGCACGTACTGTGAGCCAGAACCTGTGCTAGGGCACGGAGGACACAGGCACTTTGTCCTCGTGGAGCTCACAGCCAGCCGTGGAGGAAGAAAATAAGTAAAATAAAATCATTGTGGGTGCCTATAAACACACAAAGGAAATTAAAACTGAAGCAAGGACAGGGAGCACTTCAGTTCAGATGGGGAAGAAGGGCCTTACTGAGGAGGACCTTGGAACTGAGACCTGAAAGTGAAGAGCAGGGAGAAGTGTGATCCAGGCAGAGGAAAGGTGGGGGCAGAGTCCCTGTGATGGGAAGGAGCCTGTCACGCCTGCACACAGAAGGCAAGGGTGGCTGGATCGCAGTGTGGTTCTCTCTGTCCACCTGGGTGGCCCCCGGAGGCTGAAGGAGGGAACCAGGTTGGGTCGGCTGGGCCAGCCTCCAGACTGACCCCCTGGCTGCTCCTGTCTAGGTGTACAACCCCTACCGCTTCGACCCGGACAAACCGCAGCAGCGATCTCCGCTGGCCTTTGTGCCCTTTTCAGCAGGACCCAGGTAAATCTTCTCTTCCTCACAGTTCAAGCCAGGTGTGATTTGGCTCAAGCCTTGGAGGAACACAGAGGCCACTGGACAGTTAGGGAGGTATCCGCCAGGAGCCGAGATCACGTCCCACTCAGGTGTTTGTTCCGCTAACCTGGCACCCTCTCTGAATCCTTAATGCAACAGGAAGTCCCCAAATCAGACTGCTGTAGCATCTTCAGTACCGAGCATCCACTGTGTGCATGCTCATACACTCCCCGTATTGCCACTGTTACGTTTTACAGATGATGGCTGAGAGGCATAAGGGGTAGGCCATCAGTCCCAGGGAACCCTCAGCTCACACAGCGGCAGGGCCTGAGCTCACCTACCCACTCACGTTCCCCTTCCTCCAGGAATTGCATCGGACAGAGCTTCGCCATGGCAGAGATGCGCGTGGCGGTGGCGCTGACGCTGCTGCGCTTCCGCCTGACGGTCGACAGAACACGCAAGGTGCGGCGGAAGCCCGAGCTCATCCTGCGCACGGAGAATGGCATCTGGCTCAACGTGGAGCCGCTGCCTCCTCGGGCCTGAGCGCCAGCGCGCACCTGCAGATCTCGAGGATCCAGGCCCCGCTTCTGAGGGACCGAACCTTCTCTGCAAAGATCCTGGGAGCAGAGGCCAAGTCCCTCCAAGTCCAGGCCCGGGTCTTGGAAGACCAGGCTCCTCCGTGGGGCAGTAAGACAGTGCAGGCCACGCCCCTTAAAGCAAGGCCCTTCTTCCTGAGACTCTGATCCCGCCCCTGATGTCCAGGTGCCGCCCTCTGAGTGCCTTTTCCGGTTAGGCCACGCCTGCTAGGGTTCGGGCCAAGCTCCGCTTGGGCCCTGCCCTATTCCCCAAGATTCTGCAAATTCAGGTCCCCAGACCTGGCCACCAACCTTTCGAGGACCTAAGACTAGACTCTTAAGATCTCTCGAATTTAAGCCCGGACCCCGATGGGCTCCTGCTGGCTTCTAAATTGAGGACTTGGAGCTGGAGCCAGAGGTCAGCTTTGAAAGCAAACATCACCTTCCTGAGGTCCACCTCCTTACACCTCCCTGCTCTTATGGACCCACTCCTCAGGCATCCTAGGTCCCGGGGTGGTTTGCTTTTGTTGTTTTGTAAAGCCAGACCCTCTCAAACGTCTTCCTCCCTTGCTCAAAGGTCCTTTGCCCAATGTTTTGATTTTTGTAGAATAAAAGCAAGGATGCAGACTCCCTCCAACCTCCATCCCCTGGCCTGGCCAGACACGACACCTGGAGCCCAGCAAAGAAATTAGAGGCCTGGGACAGCTAGAAAGCTACCAAGGGCAGCTGTGGGCTAGGAGACTGGGGAGCCATTTGTCCTTGAACATAAAGGTAGACTTTTGGGGACAGTGTGCATTCACATATCTTATCAATGGACTGCATATTAAGTGTCTGCTGGCAATGAGCCTGGAGCACCGCTGGGGTTAATTACTGCCCTGGTGAGGACAGTGGAGGGATGTAGAACAAATACTTGTGCATGTAAATGTTTGTTTGCAACCCATGGCAAGTGCTATAAAGGAGAGGCCGTTGCATAATGAGAGTGGGAGGTAGTTCCGGCTGAGAGTGTGAGCAGGGTTAGGACAGGTCATGGTCAGATCTGGGCTGGCAGGGAGATGGATTGCGTGTGGACAGGCACTGGGGCTGGGCTGGGAGCTCAGGAAAGATAGAGGACAGGAAGGACAGAGGGGTGGCTGTTTAGTTACAGGGCTGAGGGGAGGGAGGAGGTATGGGTCATTCCCCCGTCTTTGGCTGGGAGAACTAGATGGAGGAGTAGTCCCTGAGATGTTGATAAAGACATGGGGGCATAATACAATAATCATATTAATTCCTTATATATTTATTGAACATATGTGGTGAGTCAGGTAGTATTTGAGCCTTTGCATAATTGACATTCTAAAGGGGAAAACAGATGATACACTATCAATACACAAATAGATCAATTCACAAAGGGCAAGACCTTGGGGGTTGTCACTGGAGGAGTTCTGAGCAGAGGTTTTCACAGAAATCTTTTGGGTACTGTGTGTTGAGTAGAGTTTGTGGGAGCCAAGGGTGGGACTAGATCGGTCCCACTGGGGATGCTAGTCCAGATGAGAGAGAAGTGATGGTGGGGGAGGGTCGCAGGACGGTCAGTGAAGCCCTCACTGAGATGGGGCCATTGCAACAAAGACTTTAGGTGGAAAAGGGAGCCATGTGGACATCAAGGGAAAGAGTGTTGGAGGCAGACAGGACAACCAGTGCAAAGACCCTGGAGGCGGAACAAATTTGGAGTGTTTGGAGGAGCATTGAGACTGGTATGGCTGGAGGAAGGAGAGTGGGAGTATATGAGAGCTGGCAGGTGATGGAAGCCGATCACACAAGATCTTACTTTGAGAGAAACAGGGAACTATGAAGGCTTCTTAGAGCAGGGACAAAATTTGTTGTACAGTCTTTGACTGTTACATGGAATGGACACTGTAGGAGGCAAGAATGGACTAGGGAGATTTGATGGGCTGACTGCATTAGTCTAGGTGAGAGATAAAAGTGGCTCAAACTAAGCTGGGCTGTAAAGGTGAAGAGGTGGATTGAATTCTGGTGAGAATTGGTTGTTTCAGGGAGGTTCCCCTGGCAGGTTTTTCTACAGATGGAATGTGGAAATGCCATCAGTTGAGATGGAGTAAATTGAATGTGTGTGTGTGTGTGTTTGAGAGAGAGAGAGAGAGAGAGAGAGAGAGAGAGAGAGAGAGAGAGAGAGAGAGAGAGAGAGAGAGAGAGAAGGCTGACCATTTAAGTTTGGATGAAAAAGAGTTGGCTTCCTCAATGAGAAAGTTGGGTAGGCAGGTCTGGAATTCTGGAGAGTTCAGGACTGGGTATACATTTGGGAAGGCTCAGTATTTAGATGGTGTTTAAAAAGCTCCAAGACTGAGACCCCTCCTTCCTTGTGTGTGTCTATACAGAAAAGGGGTTAAGGACTAATATTATTATAACAATAATGAAATTTAAAATTGAATAATTTCTGTATGCCCTACCCATATATTCTCATTTAATTCCTAAGGTTACAGCTTTTATGAGATGGGTATTGTTAAAAGAAGTGGAAAATGCGGACACGTGCCCCCCTCCCCCCCCCCCCAATTAAATGACTCATCTAACGCTTTACAGTTACATCCTNGGAAAATGCGGACACGTGCCCCCCCCCCCCCCCCCCCAATTAAATGACTCATCTAACGCTTTACAGTTACATCCTTGGGACCTCATAGCGGTCTTTTTCTACCTCATCCCTTGGGCTCCTAGTGCTTACCTGGGTCCTAGCCTCTGTTTGCTTAGGGTGGGGTGCAGCAGGGTTGACGTAGGGGTCTGGGGCTTGAAAATGAACTCAAACTCTGCAGCTGATCCTGGGGCGCCCCCGCGCGGCGTGTTCTGGTATCGTTTTCTGGAGGCCTCTGACACTAATCCAGGTCTAGTGTGGAAACGAGCGGTCCGGGACGTGCAGGAGCTCCAGGCTCTTGCTGCCACTCTAACATCCCCGCCACAAATGAGTGTCTCAAAATATACATCATCAATCCCCCAAGCACTGCACCGGCTTCCGCTCAGTGCAATCTCGTCACTGACCAGCGGAAATAACTTGGTTTTCGCGGTTACAAGCGTGAGTTCAAATTCAGACTCTGCCCTCCCAGCTGTAGCCGTGGACTTGACTGCCTCGGTGTGCAAATCGATCCTGCCCTTGCCTGTGGATTTTACAGGGTCATCGCTTTTGTAATGCACATTGACTTTCCCATAACAGGCACGATCGTGAGGAATGAAAGAGGCTGTGGGATCTGTGGGGCCCGGGGATGTGTTCGCCATACCCAGTACAGTCATGAACCAGGGGGGGCTCGTTCTTCCTTTGAGAGTGTCCGAGGCTCCCTCTGCTGCATGGTTCGGGCACAGCAGTCACTAAGGAGCGCAGTCTCTTAGTTCTATGTGTGAGTATGTGCGCGTGCACTCATGTTGGAGACTGTTATGTATGTGAGTGGGTGCGTGTGAGTGTACAGCTATGTGATTATGTATGCACATATGTGACTATATGTGCAAACTTTGAATGTGTGTGAGATTATGTGCACACACTCATAAACATACATACATGGGTGCACACACACAGACACTCATGTAAAGTTCACTCTTCCAACTCTCACAGGTGGGGAACAGAAGAGGCAGAGAGACTGAAACACGCTGCTGAGGGGAGCAGCGGGCAAGAGAGGAGAGGTCTGCCATGCCATGTGGTTCACCTCCCCAGCCAGCTGCAGGGATTGAACTTGTGCTGCAGTGGCTGTGTTTTGCTTCATAGTGCGTTGCTTAACCCACTGCAAGGAGAAGCCCCCTCACAGGTGTATTTTTATGCCTATCCCCCTTTCTTAACCAAGAAGGCGTGTGAGGCTCAGAGGGGGCAACCACTTAACTAAAGTCACACAGCTGAAGAGTGACATAACCCAATTTGGAATGGAATGTTGGGCTCCAACTCTCTCTGTTTGCTCTTCTCCTGGAAGTGTCCTCCCTGCTCTAAGTAGGCTGAGGGAATGTAGGCCAAGGTCACAGCCAGCAGAGTTCCCTGATTTGTGCACCAGAGGGACCCAAGCCATGTGGTTGGTGCCTATTCTTTTTTAAAGAAATACGTGTTTCTTTAAAATAAGAAAAACAATAGCAAACACATGCGTGGTGCCAATGTGTATCAGGGAAGTTATTGTAACCACTTTATAAGTTTATCTCCTCTCTCCAAATATTACATAGGCTTGGTATAAAAAAAAAATTCAAGTGTAGAAATGTGAAAGGGAAATTCTCCCACTTCTGCTCCAGCCAGAAATTTGGTGTGATTTCCACTCCCCCTCCCCCAGTTTATTATTTTTTTATTAAAGATTTATTTATCCATGCGCACAAGAACTGGGGTCTAAGCAGGAGGTGCAGTGCAGATGAAAGGGGGTTGAGAGGACTCACCAGAGACAGAATGGGGAGCAGAACAGGCAGATCTACCAAAAATACACCGCTTAGGGGAGCAGCAGGTGAGACAGGAGAGGTCTGCTGCGCCATGTGGGTCAGCTCCCTGGCTGGGGATGGAACTCTTGCCTGAGTGATTGGTGATAGCTTGATAATGCTGACACTTTAACCCCTGAGCCACCAGGGAGCACCCCCCTCCACCTCCAGTTTTTTTTTTTTTTAAATACTGTATATGAACATTTAAAAATATATACCCAAACATGTATGCACACATAACCAGTTTTTTTTGAGGATTCCAAATAAGTTGAGAAATGTATTTTAAAAATTTCTTATTTTATAATGAACTTCCAGGAAGTTTAGTAACTTAAAACTTTAGGTAACCCAAATTTACAGTTTGGTCAGTGCTTAGCTGGGTCAGCTCATGAAGCTGGAAGATCCTCTTCCAGGAATCTCACTCAGGACTGGCAATTTGCTGCCGGCTGCTGGTGGAGTTTGTCTGTGCCTCTAATGAAAGGCCGTCCAAGGGGGTGATTGAACTTCGTTTTTAACATGGAAGGTGGGTTCTAGAGGGTATACTCAAAGGGGTCTGGAAAGATACTGTTATAGGGCAAGGAGAGGGATATTTTAGAATTTAAAAATTTTCCCTCTTTAAATGGGTTTTATTATTTGTTGTATTACGATAACTATATAAGGTTTTTAATGGAAAGGAATTTTAATATAATTAGGGAATAATATAGAAAAGATAAAGAATATAGTTATTAAGTATTTAAAGTTATTTGTTTTTTTGAGGGTAAAAGTTTAGTTAAATAAGACTGGTTTAAAATAAGGCTTAAAGGACTTTTTAGTGGAGACTCATAGAAAAGGGTTAGAAAGAGTTAAATTTGGGAGGAAAAGAGTAAAATTAAAATTAAGATGGACGCTGCCATTGTTAATTTCTCCATGGGTTTTTTATTTACATTTACATTTGTTCTAACCAGTTTAAGATAAGAAATTAGCATAGTTTTTTTTTATATGTCCCTCTGCTCCACATGCCTCCTCTAAGTCTCCTTGCTATTTTTTTTATTTTTCCCTTCCTTCTGTTTTTTAGCTCCTCTCCAGGATCTTTTTATCCCTTCTCAGCTCTATTTTACTTAGGGTGGGACAGGGATTCTGGAACTTTTTTGGGGGGGGGTACCACCCTGTTACAATACCACAAAGCATCTAGACTCCCAGTTCCCTCTTCCCCCATGTATCTATGTATCTATGTATTGGGTAACAATTGTTCATAGAAAGTGTGCTAATCACCACCACTACCCCCATTCACAGAAAGAAGACTTGAAGGAGGAGCCTTGGGAAGTGCAGTGTCATGAAAACCCTGTATATCCCACTCTATTCCCCAAGCAGTGGATTAAAGATGGCGTACATGTTCTGCTACCCGCCCTTGGAGTGGTGCTGATTCCTTTTTAGTGTGGGCTAGGTTGGGCTATATATAGTATCCAGTTATTTACTTAAACACTAATCTAGGTGTTGTTGTGAAGCTGTTTTAGATACAGTTAACATCCAGAGTCAGTTGTGTAAAATCAAATTACTCCTTTGCTTCAATGTAATAGGCCTCATGTAATCAGTTGAAAGGTAAAAACCGAAGTTTTCTAGAGAATAAATTCTGCTTCAAGACTGCAGCATAAACTCCTGCCCACATTGCAGCCTAGTAGCCTGCAGTCTTAAAGATTTTGGGCTTGCCAGCACTGACAACCTCATGGTCAAGTGAGGTAGGTAGATAGATGTTAATGGATGGATGGGTGGATAGATATTATTAGTTCTCTTTAATAAATGCAGAGCCCTGGCAAGTGTATTTTTTCCCTTTAATTTTACAGATGAAGACACTTGTTTTTTCCAGCTTCATAACTCATTGTACAACTGAGTATCCCATGATCCACATTAGCTTCTCCATGCATGGGAATGGAGGAAGTACAGTTTAGAAATACAAACACATAAGTGCCTCTGGTGGTAAGGGTTAAGTCCCAGTGCTATTACTGCTGTGACAAGGGTTCAATCCCAGGTTGGGGAGCTGCCCCACATATGGTGCAGCAGACCTCTCCTGTCTTGCCCGCTGTTTCCCCTCAGCAGTGTATTTTAGTAGATACACCTGTTCTGCTCCCGACTCTGTCCCTGGTGAGTCATCTTACCCTCTGTACCTCAGGCCTAGACCCTAGTTCTTCTATGCATAAATATATAATTCTTTAAAAAATAGCAATAGAAACACAGAAAAACAACATAAACAGTTTAAACCTATTATGTTGCTGGAATTTTTAAAGAACTTGAGTGTAAGACCATCAAAAACTGAAGGACAGAGAGGATAAGCTTCCTGAGATATATCACAGGGCCTGACCCAAAACACGTCTCAAAGTTAACAAGCACATGAATTCTCCAGGATCTGGTTAGAAAGTAAATTTTGGTTCAATTGGTGTATTAATGAGTTTGAACTCATGTGCTTGTTAACTTGTTTACCCCTGGGTAAAAGGCCTGAAAGCCTGCCACAAGTCTAAAGTATCTTTCAGTGGAGACCCATAGAAAAGGGTCAGAAAGAGTTAGACAAATCTGTGAGGAAAAGAGCAAAATCAAAATCAAGATGAAAGCTGCCATTGCTAACCTCCCCACGGGTCTCTCACCCACATCTGTCCCAACCAGTCCAGGACCAAGAAGCAAGCACAGTTTCTTCACATGTCTCTCTGTTCCATGTGCCTCCTCCAGGTCCCCTTCTTGCTCTCCATCCTGCCTTCTTCCTTCTCCAGTTTCCTCTCCAGCTTCTTCTCCTCCCTACTCAGGTCCACCCTCCTTTGGGTGGGGCAGGGAAACTGGAACTTCCCTTTTTCCTGGGGACTACCCTGTTACACTTCCATATGCCCCAAAGTCCCTAGTACAAGTTCAAGGCTGAGGAGCTCAATGGGCCTGGATCATTCAAATGGTTCCTTCATGTGGCTGGTAGTTGCTTCAAGTTGTCACCTGGGAAATCAGCTGGGACTGTTGATCAGGGCTGAATAGGAGTGAGCCCTTTCCATCCTACTGGCATTCCTTACAGCAAGGTGACTCATTCTGGAGTTTTGGTGGTTTTGTTACAGGTTTTGTTACAGTTCCTCAATCTACTAGAATGGAACTTCCATAGGATCCAGCAATCCCACTCCGAGGACTATACCCAAAAGACACAAATACACTGATTCAAAAGAATACCTGCACCCCTATGTTTCTAGCAGCACTCTTTACAATAGGTAAGACCTGGAAACAACCTAAATGCCCAAAAACAGATGGGTGGATCAGGAAGCTGTGGTACATATATACGATGGAATACTATTCACCAATCAAAAATGAAAAACTAGATACATTCATAGGAACATGGTTGGATCTGGAAGGGATGATGCTCAGCGAAGTAAATCAGAAGGCAAAAGAAAAATACCAGATGGTTCCTCCCCTAGGAGGATTATAAGGGAACCAAATAAGGATCAAGGAAAGGAATAAGAACAATAATAATAATAACAACAATAAAGACACACAAAACCAAAAATGAAAAGACAAGGACAAATTGGGGACACTCGATGGGGAGGGAAGAGGGGGAGGGTTGAGGGCAGACAGGAGCACGGGGGACTGAGGTGATGGTGCACTGGTGAGCTGGTGATGGGGAATACATGGGGATTACAATTGATGTCAAATATATATAAATAAAAAAATTACAAATTTATATCCCTCTTTTCTCCCTATATTATTCATTATTTTATTTCTCCCTCTTTTATAAATGAAACCCTTTATTAACCTTTATCATATATACCTACAATTAAAACTTTTTATAAATACCTTTCAAATAAAAACCCAAACAAGCCCATTTTATACTAAAATTACCCGGTAACAGAGCAAGACTTTTGCTCAGGGTCTCCCAGCCTGGACCCCAGTCACACATGACTCCTTGCAGACTCACTCCCTTACTTCCTTGTCCCCAGCATCTGGTAATGTGGGTGATCCTGTTACAGGACAGGGAGAGGAGCACTCAGAACCCCCAAGCCTGCCCTCTCTGAATGGGTTCTGCCATCCGCCGCATTAAGACAAACATACAAA
>JAGFMF010011659.1:11705834-11743241 GCA_019455555.1 Galemys pyrenaicus | reverse complement strand
TCTCTGCAGAAATCTTCTTATCCTCAGCTCCACCCACTTAGGGTGGAACCAGGATTTTGGGAACTTCCCCTTTTCCTGGGACCACCCTGTTACAATCCCAGCCAGGTTGGCTTCTTTGTTCCCCCGGATTGCTTGGAGACAGGACTTGACCCCCTATCACACTGCGCACCCCACAAGCCAGAGGTTTCCTGGCTCTGAGTTTTCTACTCTGCCAGGAAATGCTGTGTGCCGCGCTCCTGGCCCACGCAGGAGAGGAGCTTAGAGATGTTACAGAACAATGCTTGGCTTGTTCCTACTCACCTGGCATCTGATCAAGTTCACAGTTTTTGCCTGTTGTGCCCTGACCTGGGAAGAGTAGGAGTGGCTGTAAACTTGGGGGCCTCAAATCATCTTTGTGCCCCCCAGCTCATGTGAGTCCTGGACCAGTGCCCACACCATGTGACCGAGCGGCTTCCTCTGGGGAGCCAGCTGGCTCTGCCCTGAAGTCCTGGGAGGCTGCCAGGTGGGGAGGAGGCAGGCTGGCTGGCCTGTGGGGATTGGCTGGCCTCGTTAAGCCCGCCTCCCCTGCAAGAGGCTGGGCGGGGACAAAGACCGCCCAGGAGGAAGCGAGAGGGGCTGGCTGTGGAAAGGGCTGCTACTACTACGGCAGAAGGAGCCAGGTTAGAGCTGGTGGTGGAGCTGGCATCAGTTGGGAGGGACACTGTGTCCGGGAGGGACACTGCCCAACGCAGGGTGGCTCCAGGGAGCGGGCTGGCACCAGGGATGGTGGTTTCCTTGTAACTGGGGCCCCTGGCAACCTTCCACTGACTGATTCAGCTTGACTGTTTCTTCACTAGTCTTGTGCTCGCTCTCTTCTCCTTGGAGCCCAGGCTCCTCACAGATTCTCCTTCAGCCCGCTCTGATACATTGTTTACCCTCTCCCTGACCCTCCTTGGCGCTTGCCTCGCTGAGTTTGTGAGCTGTCCCTGTCTCTGCCTCTGAGCACCGTCCAGGCCTTCGCAGGCCTCACCGTCTACCCTGTGTGCCCCATAGGATGCCGCAGCTGAGCCTGTCCTGGCTGGGGTTCGGGCCACTCTTGGCCTCCCCGTGGCAGCTCCTGCTGCTGTTGGGGACCTCCTGGCTCCTGGCCCGAGTCCTGGCCCGGATCTATGCCTTCTATGACAACTGCTGCCGCCTCCGGTGTTTCCCACAGCCCCCGAAGAGGAACTGGTTCTTGGGCCACCTGGGCATGGTGAGTTTGGACAGGTCAGGGTGTCAGGGTGGAGGGACTTTGTGAGGGGTGGGAGTGGGAGGCAGGACTGGAGGTCAGAGTTGGGCTGGGTCTAGGGCAGCAGGGAAGTGAGGGAAGTGGAAGGACCCTCTCCTGACTTCCCCACCAGACACACTGCTCTGGTTGTCTCTGTCCGCTTTGTACTCCAACTCCTTTCTCGTCCTTCCCCTCCCTCATCTGAAGCTTGCCTGTCTTCCCATATCAGTGCTCCTCCAAGGAGCTCTCAGGGTGGGCTGCACAGAGTTGGGTCCCCTGGTGTACCCTGGTGCTGTGTTCCTGGCCCACGCAGGAGAGGAGCTTAGAGATGTTACGGAACAATGCACCCTGAACTTGCAGCCTCCTGGGGTGCTGCCAGAGTTCACTTCCTGCTTGACCCCCACCTCTGTTGGCCCAGGGCTAGTGACTGCTACTCTCTGGACTGCTCCTCTCCATTTCTACAAGTTCTCTGTGATTTTCCCCCCATGGGGCCCAGGTGGGCAGACATGGGCAGTCTCATTCTCCTCTTATCCTTTTCTTTTTTTAAGATTTATTTATTTTTGCATACAAGAGGTAGGGTACAGTTCAGAGTCATGGGAGGCAAGAGGATTCACCAGAGACAGAGTGGGGAGCAGAATAGGCAGATCGACTGAAACACACCGCGGAGGGGAGCAGTGGGTGGGACAGGAGAGGTCTGCCACACCATGTGGGTCCCCTCCCTGGCCGGCAGCAGGGATCGAACTTGTGCTGCAGTGGCTGCGGTTTGCTTCATAGTGCGTTGCTTAACCCACTGCGCCACCAGGGAGGCCCTCCACTTATCCTTTTCTTATCTTGCTTCCACCCCCAAGATAAGCAGTGGGCCCCATTGCCCTACTTGGATAAAAGTTGAACACATGTCCTTTCAGGAGCAGTCACGCTGAGCTCTGACCTCATGGCCAGACTCCTGGGTGGGGGCTTATGCCCACCATCCTTGCCCTCATCCTCAGGAAGGTCACAGCAAGTCCCTCCTTGTGTCAGACCAGCCCTGCCACAGTCGCATTTTCGACTATTTCATCCCCTGTACCTGCACCCACAGTCATTGATCCAAGTGTTGCATTATCCACCCAGCCCCACTTCTTTTGGTTTCTTTGCCCAACCCTTCTGTCTTAGATCCTGCCAGGATAACCAGTCCCTGCTACATCCAAGCAATGGCTTCCTTTTCATTCTGCGTCCTTGGAAGCACTGAGCTTAGCTCCCCATTGTCCGCTCATGGGCCGAAGTCTCCTCCTGCCAACTGGGCTTTTCTTCATGGCCCTTTTGGTAAACCTGGCCAGTTCCTTCATGTCCTCCCATTTTAGGTCAAGCCCAGAGCCCTGCTTGTGCTTAAATAGTTAATTGTCCAATTATTTGTTTATCATCCATCTTCCCTGCCAGATGGTAGCTTTGGAAGGTCAGACAACATATCCACAATGCCTAGCCCAAGAGCTGACATATAGAAGGCACTTCATAAATGTTTGATGATGCTGAGGTCATGTCCCAGGCCTGGTTCAACGAGCCATTACCTCCCTCCCTTGATTGTCCAAGGCCAAAGGAAAGAGAGTCCAGTTCTTTTCCACCCCTCCCCCAGTCCACAGTACAGTTTGTCCTGAGCTAATTGTGAAGGTTTTGTGAAATTATGGGTTCAGAATGTTTCAGCGATCTGTGGAGTCAGTGGAAATATTACAAAGTTACTGCAGGTCTGTCTTCCTCTTGAGAGGGTTGGGCTTGTTCACTCTTACCTCTTCCATTTTTCTGTTGCTGTGTGACTTTGGTTGAGTCACTCTCCCTCTCTGGATCAATCTCATCAAGTGCTTAAATCCTTGCCTCAGGGTCCTTGGGGAGCGAGGATCAGTTTTCAAAGGTGAACGAACATGACTTTTGTTCATCTGATGGAGCACATGGGGGTATTTGTCAGAGATGAAGCGTCCTGAGGGAGAGGATGCCACAACAGGAGGGCACTCATCCTCCGTCCCCTTTCAAAGGCATGGTCTCAGATTTTTTATTTGTAAATAGCATAATTAATGGGCATGTCCATAGGTTTGGAGATATAAATGGGAAGCATTTTGAGAGAGAGAGCGAGAGAGAGAGATTCATATAGGTAGAGGTAGCTAGATGGTAGCTATAGATAGGTGATAGAGGCAGATAAATACAGGATATATTATACTCAGAGTCTGGCTGACTGAAGCAGTTCTTACAAACCATTTACCAAGAGAGGGAACTGGAAGCTGTGTGGACCAGGCAGGACATGAGAGAATGAGGGACCAAGCTCCAGGGCCACCTTGCTGCTTGTGCGCCCTCCCTGGTGGGGACCTCTCCCTGTGGCCACCACCAGGGCTGTCACCCCAAGGTGAGAAAAATCTTGAGTCAAGGCCAGCTCCCTGTGTGCAGAGAGCACCTTTTTCCCCTGTGTCCTGGGATACACTGTTGTGACTTGGAGAGGTTGCCAGGACCCACCCAGCTAGAGAGGGAAGGAGCTCAAGAAGCAGCCTCCCTCTGTCCACAAAGAATCTGGACACACTCACTGTTCCTTGCAGGGGCTGCAAGGTGTCCTGGCACAGCTCTTTCTCGTGAGTGACAGCCCTGCCTTACTTATAAGCCTAGTCATGGACTATATATGTATGAATGTATATGTATGTGCATGTGAGTATATGTGTCTAGCTTTGTATCTATCTATCTGTCTATCTATCTGTCTATCTATCTATCTATCTATCTATCTATCTATCTATCTATCTATCTATCTATCTATCTATCTATCTATCTATCTATCTATCTATCTATCTATCTATCTATCTATCTATCTATCTACCTATCTATCTATCTATCTATCTATCTATCTATCTATCTATCTATCTATCTATCTATCTATCTATCTATCTATCTATCAAAACAGAGAGATGGAGAGTGAGGGGACAGGGAGAGGCACACAATAAAGGACAAATGAACCAACAGAGAGAAGCTGATTTACTGAGCTGCAGAGAGATCTAGAACAGTAATGTAGGCAGAAGGGGGTAAGGAGATGAGTAGGATGTGGTGGATAGGGGGTGCGGTGGGCAGCATCCTTGTCGGGTCTGACTTTAGTCCTGCCCATCCCCAGGCAAAGAGCAATGAGGAGGGTTTGCGGCTGGTGGAGGATCTGGGTCACCACTTCCGTGATGTCCACCTCTGGTGGATGGGGCCCTTCTACCCCATCCTGCGACTCGTTCACCCTAAGTTCGTTGCCCCCTTGCTCCAGGCCCCAGGTACCTCTCCAAGAAACTCCTGCCCTTGTCCTCTCCCTTGCCCTGCTCCTGGCCCTTTCCATCCTTGGACAGACCAGGCTAAGTGTGGAATGGGCAGCATAGACAGAGACCATGGCTCTGCCATTAACCTGCTAGGTGGCTCTGAGCATCTCCTTGTCTCTCTCTGGTTGCTCAGGTCTCTTTCACTCAACACTGAGATCTAAGTAAAGAAAGGGAACTCACTGGCTAGAAAATTCAGGGAAGGTTGTCTTCAGGCACAGCTGCATTCAGGTTTTTAACTTGTCTTCATCTCCTAGTTTTGTGTTCGTCTGTGGTGGCTTTACAGTCAATCGTGCTGGTAAAGATGAATCCCAGAAACTTAGCCCCCAAGGAAAAGTGAGCTAATTTCTCACAGTCTCAGGAAAAGTTGCAGCGTTGTTTTGAATTGATCTGACCTGGGTTGCAGGTCATCTTCATCTTTCTATTTATCCACCCACCATTTATTCTTTCATCTCTCTCCCTCTTTATCTATCTACCTACCTACCTACCTACCTACCTATCAAAAGAAACAGAGAGATGGAGTGAGAGGACATAAAGTAACCCATAGGTAGACACTATGATTTGATTGCTGACGTTTGGGGTCATATGGTCAGCTATGGAGCAGAGGATGGGGTGGCTAGCCACTCCCTACTTGGATTGAGAGTGGAGGGGGTGAGGAGTACTGATTCCAGGAGAAGGGGATAAATGTTAGACAAGCAGATACCACAGGTGTCCATACACCAACACCCCTGTGAAGTGGGCATTTCTTGGGCCAGGAAACTGAGGGAGATGTAGAGACTTGCTGAGTCATCCCTCTTAGGTCTATCTGTTCTTGGCTCTTTTTGATGGGAGGGACTCTACACTGGAAAATTTACAATGGGGAGATGGCTGAAGTATTATTTGGGAAGATCTCTCCAGATCCCAAGTTGGTCATCTGATTGGCCCAAGGAGGGAGTAATGGCGGCTCTTCTTGGTGAGTGGAGCTTAGCATCTGAGGAGGGTGGCCTCTCTAAGGATAGAGGAGTTTCTGAGTCTAAGCACTTCATGTCCAGAATAGGGTGGAGAAGGACATGGAGGAAGTCTGGGCCATACCACTCCACCTCTGTGACATTAATGGGATCGTATTTAAGTCCTGTCCAAGATCTGTGGAACATACTAAGCTTGTGCCAGATTTTCTTAGGGACATGTCAGAGAATGTTATATCATATCTGGGTATGTCATGCATGTTGGAACCATGTCAGAATGTTCCAGGAGATGTTAGAGAGTGTTGGGCAGGCATGGTGTCCTAAGTCCCTGAAAAACATTTTATAGATGCTGGGATGTGTTTGCATGTCTAGAACATGTTGGAACATGTAGGAACTGGGCCAAGGCGTACTGAGCACTGGGCCTATGGGTCTAAGCACATAGGAATGTGTGGGCTCTGTCAATGCTCTATGCCATGCTGTATCCTGGTCTGGCCCTCACCTCCTCCCTCCTCCCTGCTTCTTCTGCCCTTCAACCCATTCCTGCCATGCTGGGCTTGGAAAGGGAATGCATACAGGTGGCTAGAAACTCCTATCCCCTCCCCAAAGTTCCTCCCCTAGCCTTCTCCGTCTCTCCTCATGGTCTGTCTCTCATGGCAGCCAACATCATACCAAAGGATATGTTTTTCTACAGTCTCCTGAAGCCCTGGCTGGGTAAGTAACTTAGGTGAATGGGGATAGGGATGATTTTGCAGAGGGAGGACAGGGGGAAGACATTGCCCTTGCCCACTCCCTGTTTATGCCCTTACTAGGGGATGGGCTCCTGCTGAGTGCAGGTGACAAGTGGAGTCACCACCGCCGCCTGCTGACACCTGCCTTCCACTTTGAAATCTTGAAGCCCTACATGAAGATTTTCAACAAGAGTGCAGACATCATGCATGTGAGTTCCTTGAAGCCAGAGCCCCGATTGTACCTTGAGAAAGGGACAGTCACCTTAGACTCGTGTAGTCTGGAGTTCTTGCTCTGCTGGATGGCTTTGAGGCCATTGATTTTCTTGTGCAAGCCTCAGTTTCCTCATCTGTAAAACAAGGATAGTAATCTCACTTCAAGTGGTGATTCAGATGATGCAAATCAAAGACAGTATGATGATTACATAGTAGCTCTTTCTGCATGGTACACCAACTTAAGTCATGGATTTGAAAGAATTAGTGTTTGTTATTACTCATGGGATGATGGGTCTGTTGAGTTGTTCTTCTCAGCTGGAATCACTCACTGTCTACAGGTTTGGTAGACAGCTCTGCTGATCTAGATTCTACCTGGTCATAGGTTTGGCATATAGAGGACTATAATATTGGTCAACGATGGCCTTGGAGGGACAAAAGAAGTCCTTCATCCTCTAGCAGGCTAGTCCAATCTCTGTCTCATGGTGGAAACAGGGTTCCAAGAGAGTGAACAAATACATAAACTAGCCCTGGAAACCTAGTTTCAAAACTAATATACCATATCTCTACCATCTGTTGACTGAAGCAAGTCTCACTTCCAACTCACAGTCAAGAAGTGGAAAAAGAATTTCCACTTAATGGAAATGCTTCAGAGTCTCTTTGCAAAGAGTGAGATTATAGGGAGAGACAAATAAATGGGGACTTTTTTTAGTTGCCTACTGCTATGATAATGATGAAGAAGAAGATGATAAATTATTTAACACTTACTGTAGGCCAGAAATGATGTACATATACATTGTACATATGTACATGTTGCTTAATTTAATTTTCACAATCTTATTATATAGGTTATTGTGTTATATGATATAGGTTATATTTATATATGTATATGTATGTGTGTTTGTGTTTAATAATGATACAGTAAAGATGATGAAATGGAAGTCAAAGGGAAGTCACTCAAGATATATATTTACTACATGAGCTCTGGGTTATAGCAAGAATTCTAACTGGGTTATACAACTCCAAAGCAGATCATCTTACTGAAGATTTGGCGGGCGGAGCTGAAAGGAGATCAATGAGTTGATCAAAGGGACAAGAAAATAAGAGTCAGAATTGGACTTTGAACCCACATTTCCTTATTTCCAGATGGGGGGAATTTTAGGTTTTAATAGTAACAGCTTCTACTGCTACCCATCTTACCTGGGGATAGGTACTTGGGGAAGAGGACGAGGAGGCTGGGTCTGATGGAATCCCATCCTTTTGACTGGGGTTGGGGAAGGGCTCATGGAATGAAGGCCCCTGCTCCGTCTGTGCTTCCTTCTTTGTACAGGCCAAATGGAAGAACCTGGCCTCAGAGGGGAGCACCCGTCTGGACATGTTTGAACACATCAGCCTCATGACCTTGGACAGTCTGCAGAAATGTGTCTTCAGTTTTGACAGCAATTGTCAAGAGTGAGTCCTTGCCTAGGGCCTGGGAACATTAGCCACAGATTCAAGGGAATAGATGGGGAAGGAAGGACTGACTAGGACAAGCAGAAGGGACTTCATGGAGGAGGTGGACCAAAACTGGAGCTTGAAGACAAGGGAGGAAAAAAAGAAAGAATATCTTTTCAGGTAGAAATGCTTGACAATGACTAGGAGGCTAGAATGAACTAAGCCTGAGGAGATGTTTTAGAAATAAATGGAGAGTTGGAGGAGTAGGCAGGGGCTATATCAGAGAGCTTTTAAAAATCAGAGGGGTATAAACTATCCTAAGCCTTCCAAGGAGCCATGGAAAATGTTTGAGCAGATACAGGTTGTAGTCAAAGCTGAATCTGATTTATTACTAGAGAAGACTCATATAGACACAGTATGCAAAGAGGTCATGGAGAGGAGGAGACTTGAGCTTGGTGAAGAAAATTGGACCAATTTGGGAGAAACTAAAAAATGATTTCATATGGGAGAGAGAGGAGATAAGCATGAGATTAAAGAACTCAACTGAGGTCTGGGAAATTAAGCAGCTCCCAGAGATGGGAGATGGAAAGAGAAGTAGGCTTGGAGATACTCTTTTCTGGATGGGATGTGTTCCTGAATTTCTGGCAGGGAAGTTCTCCTAGGATTTCATGCTTGGTAAGGCACTTTCTCCCCACTGATCTTTCAGGAAGCCCAGTGAATATATTGCTGCCATTTTGGAGCTCAGTGCTCTTGTAATAAAGAGGACTGAGCGAATCTTCCTGCACATGGACTTCCTATACTACCTCACCCCTGATGGGAGACGTTTCCGCAGGGCCTGTGACCTGGTGCATGCCTTCACAGATACTGTCATCCAGGAGCGGCGCCACACCCTCATTCTTCAGGGTGTTGATGACTTCCTCAAGGTCAAGGCTAAGACCAAGACTTTGGATTTCATTGATGTGCTCCTGTTGGCCAAGGTGGGATCTGAGTTTAACAGACAGATGGAACTGCATTTTAAATGTCAGATTGAATTTGGTTTTGATGCAGAGGATACTGGGGAGCCATAGAAGGTGCTCGAGGAAGGGATAGACAGGTCAGAGATGTGTTTTAGAGATGATTCTGTAGAAGTCTGCCTGGAAGGAGCCAACAGGAGGCAGGAGGCCAGAGAGTTCTGTGGTGTGGCTCTGGATATGAGAAGGAAAGGTCCTGCTTGGGTAATAGAGTTTCGGGGACTATTTCAGGTTAGACTCAGCCTTGAAACTAGTGTGATTTGAGGGGCCTGTATTTTCTCCAGGATGAAGATGGGAATGAATTATCAGATGAAGACATCCGGGCGGAGGCTGACACCTTCATGTTTGAGGGTGAGGACCCCAATGTGGGACTGTGGAAGGCTCAGGGACGAGGTGGGTGGACCATGGACCATCCCAACATGCCCTTCCTCCCCACCTTTCCCATGGCCCTTAATGTAAGGGAGATGCTGAAGCAGCCCAGAGACTCAAACCTGCCTGGCTGCTCTTCAGGCCATGACACCACAGCCAGTGGCCTTTCCTGGGTCCTGTACAACCTCGCAAAGCACCCAGAATACCAGGAGCGCTGCCGGGAGGAGGTGCAGATGCTCCTGAGGGAACGTGAGACTAAGGAGATTGAATGGTGAGTGTAGGGTGCTCAGAGCACTCCTGAGCTCCTCTCACTGGCTGTGCTTCCTAGCTGGGGCGGTGGCGGGGAGATCTTTCCATGAATTCTGTCATTATTGCTCAGTGGGAGCAAGAACAGAGCTCAGGGTCAGGGCCTGGCACCAGGCCTGGATAGCAGGGTAAAGGTCCCCTTCTTTTGGCACAAGAAGACCTGAATGTCCACCTTTATTGGCCCACTAACTTGCTATATGACTATAATAAAATCAATTCATTTTTTTGAAATGGGGTGCGGGGAATCTTCTCCCTGCATGGCTGCTTGGAGCTTTGAAACAATGTATGTCGAACAGGAGTTACCCAGTGGTGTTCAGTAAATGAACTTTTCCCCTTTGCTTTTTTACCCCAAGTTGCAATTTTTTTCAGATCTTCACTTCCCTTAACTTTTGCTCTTTTCTTTAATTTCCACCTGCTAGTTTATCCCAGGAATTCACAGAGATCTTTGGGGGTAAAATCATCCATTTCTTTGTTGAGTAAATGTGCTCACACTGCCGGTACTTTACCATCTCAGTGGGTAAAGAGAAAAGAAGAGGGCCTCCCTGGTGGCGCAGTGGGTTAAGCAACGCACTATGAAGCAAACCGCAGCCACTGCAGCATGAGTTCGATCCCTGCTGCCGGCCAGGGAGGGGACCCACATGGTGCGGCAGACCTCTCCTGCCTCACCCGCTGCTCCCCTCAGCAGTGTACTTCAGTTGATCTGCCTGTTCTGCTCCCTGCTCTCTGTGGTGAATCCTCTCACCACCCCCATACCTATCACCTGTACCCCAGTGCTTGTATGCATAAATAAATAAATCTTTAAAAAAAAAAAAAGAGAAAAGAAGAGGTTGGGTAGTGAAATAGTGAATGCAAATTCACCACTCTGGTGTGGGTGCAGACATGGCTCCAGGCCAACTGGACTGGTTGTGCAGGATGGAAGCCTGCAGGAGTGAGCTTGGCCCTAGGTGACTAGATCCTTGTGAAATTTACAGAGGGAGGAGCCAGGGGGAATCCTAGTGAGGCTGGAGCTGGTGATGGAAGCCTCTCTTGGAACGCTTTGGAAAATGTTAAGTTTCCAAAGGTATCAGTTTAAGTCCTTTGGGAAGCAATATGGGATAAAAGATAAAAGTGGGCAAAGGTGCTGTCATCAAGGGAATCTCATATTGGACAGAAATGATTGGGCTGTAGTGACAATCGTGCTCAGTCATTGGCTGGGAGCCTCCCAGGAAAGCAGCCCCGGTATCAAGGCTGCGGCTTTGTCACAAGATCCTATGGCTGAGCTGTCAGGGAGCTGCGGTCCTTGCACCTGGACAGCAAATCCTTCTCTCCTACCAAAGCATCCATAGTCCTCCACCATCGTCCACTGTGCTGTCTTCCCCTGCCCCTGCTTTCTACTCTTCCCCTCCCTCCCGGAATGCCTCATATTTATTCTCTGTTTTCAATGGTCGGTCTTAAAGCTTGTTTTTGTCTCATTCTTTGTTTGAGTTTTTTTAGATTCCATATACAAGTGAAAACATCTGGTATTTATCTTGTCTCTTTGGTCCACTTCATTTAGAATAATCCCTTGCACTTCCATCCATGTTGCCACAAGTAGCATGAGTTTATCTTTTTTGATTGTTGAGTAATATCCATTGCATATGTACACCAAAACTTCTTGATCCACTCATCTGTCCTGGGGCATTTATGATGTTTTCATATCTTGGCTATTCTAAGTAGTGCTGCTATAAACATAGGAGGGCAGGTTTCATTTTGAATTAGTGTTTCTTTGTACTCTTTGGATAAATACCAAGGGATGAAATTGCTGAGTCATCTGGAAGATTCATTTTTAGTCTTTGAGGAGTCTCCACGCCTCTTTCTATAGGGACTGGACCAGTCTACATTCCCACGAACAGTGTAGGAAGTTTTCTTTTTCTATACATCCTTGTCAGCACTTGTTTCTTACCAATGTGTGGTTTTCATTTCTTACCAGTATTGCAGTTTTCATTTGCTTTTCCCTGATGATAAATGATGACAAATATTTTTTCATATGTCTGTTGGCTATCTGTATGTATTCTTTGGAGAAGTGCCTATCTAGTTCTTTTGCCCATTTTTGATTGGGTTGTTTTTTTTTTTTTGTTGTTGAATTGTATAAGTTCCTTGTAGATCTTTGATATCAGTCCCTTATCAGATTTATAATGTGCAAACATTTTCTCCTAGCCAGGTATCTCTTTGTTTGGGTCACTGTCTCTTTTGCAGTACAGAAGCTTTTTAATTTGATATAGTTCCAGTTGTTTATTTTCTCCTTTGGTTTCCTTGCTGCTGGAGATGAATTCACAAAGATGTTTCTGAAGTTTCTGTCATGGAGTGTTTTGCCTGTGTTTTCTTCTATGTATTTTATGATTTCAGGTCTCACATCTATGCCTCTTATTCATTTTGATTTAGTTTTCATGTTTGCTGTGAGATAGTGGTCTGGTTTTTTTCTTTTTCATGTGGCAGTTCGATTTTGTCAGCACCTTTTATTGGAGAGGTTTTTCTTGTGTCAGTGTGCATACTTTGTTGCAGATTAGTTGGTCATAAATCTGTGGGTTTATTTCAGGGCTTTCAATTCTGTTCCATAGTTCTGTGTGTCTGTTTTTGTTCAAGTTCCATGCTGTTTTAATTATTATGGCTTTAGAGTCTAGTTTGAAGTCTGGATGTGTGATACCTCCACTTACCCCTTTTTTAAGTCAGGGCAGTTTTGGCTATTTGGGGTTTTTTGTTTCTATATAATTTCAACAATCTTTGATTTGTTTCTTTGAAGAATATCACTGGGATTTTTATTGGGATTTCATTGAATCTATAAATTGATTTGGGTAGGATGGCTATTTTGACGATGTTGATTCTTTTCATCCATGAGCAGGGAATAACTTTCCATTTCTTTGTGTATTCTTCTATTTCTTTTAACAATGTAGTTTTTTTGTTGTATAAGTCCTTTGCCTCCTTTGTTAGGTTTATTCCCAGGAATTTAATTTTTTTGATATGGTTATAAATGGGATAGCTTTCTTATTTTCTTCTTCCTTTAGTTTATTTGTATATAAATAGATGTGAACTACTATGTCATTGTTATCTAATTTCCATTTCCTTGATAATCAATGACTTGGAGCATCTCTTGCTTTCTTCTTGTTTTAAATTACCATAAGCTTCTGTGAATTCCTAGATCATTTCTACCACCTACTTTTCTCGTGTCATCTGTCATATCTCATTGATTTGAAGAAATTCCTTATATAGTCAAATATTATTCTACACCTATATAGTTATTGCATTTCTTCTGTGACTCAGCTGAATGTTCATTTGGTACATGGTGTCTTTTATTAAACAAAATCTTTAATTCTGTGCATATGCATCAATATTTTTAATTCTAGTTTGTGCTTATGGGGTTTTAAGAATTCCTTACTACTCCTATGTCTCAAATAGGAGACATTATATTCTTTTAACTGTACAGTTTTACTTTTCACATAGAAGAGGAGAATTCATTCTGAATAGAGCAGGTGAGGATTTAGTTTTTTTGTTCTCACATTGCCAGTTGTCTGAACATTTTCTACCAAAGATGGTCTGTTGGACCGCTTTTACTAGATTCTGCATATCCACCTATTCAGGTGCCTCTCTTGAACGTTTCTATTCGATTCAATGGGTGTGTTTTCCTGTTCTTGGAATATTACAACTGTTTTCTGTCATTTGAAATGTTTTTTTTTTAAAGATTTATTTATTTATGCATACAAGCACTGAGGTACAGACCGGAGGTACGGGGAGGTGAGAGAATCCACCAGACAGAGCAGGGGGCAGAACAGGCAGATGGACTGAAACACACTGCTGAGGGGAGCAGCTGGCGAGGCAGGGGGTTACCTCCCCAGCCGGAGGCAGGGATCGAACTGGTGCTGCAGTGGCTGCGGTTTGCTTCATAGTGTGTTGCTTAACCCACTGCACCACCAGGGAGGGCCCTCATTTGAAATGTTTTAATGTCACAGAAAATGCAACTTGAATTTTATTTTATTTTTTTAAAGATTTATTTATTTATGCACACAAGCACTGGGGTACAGGCCAGAGGTGTGGGGGGTGAGAGGATTCACCACAGAGAGCAGGGAGCAGAACAGGCAGATCAACKGAAGTACACTGCTGAGGGGAGCAGCGGGTGAGGCAGGAGAGGTCTGCCGCACCATGTGGGTCCCCTCCCTGGCCGGCAGCAGGGATCGAACTCATGCTGCAGTGGCTGCTGTCTGCTTCATAGTGCGTTGCTTAACCCACTGCGCCACCAGGGAGGCCCGCAACTTGAATTTTAATCAGTGGATGCACATTAACATAATATACAATTAACATTTTAAAACTTAGAATTACTCCTTCAAGGAAAGAGTACTCAGCATATTAATAAAAGGAACATGCACATTTATAATATAATGTACATTAAAAATCCATTTTATGAGAAAAGTAATTTCCTACATACATAACTTTAATGAGATCACTTTACATTTTAATGAGATCCACATCATTCCATTTTTATTCAAGAACCTACCACTAGATGGAGATAGTGAGCAAAACAAGTCAGTATATTAAACTTAAGCATTTCCTTATTTTTTCCAAGTAATAAGGCTGTGGATTTTTTTTTAAAGATTTATTTATTTATGCGTACAAGAGCTGGGATACAGGCCAGAATCGCGGGAGGTAAGAGGATCCACTAGAGACAGAGTGGGGAGCAGAACAGGCAGATCCACTGAAGTACACTGCTGAGGGGAGCAGAGGGCTAGGCAGGAGAGGTCTGCTGCGCCATGTGCGGTCACTTCCTCTTCTGGTGGCCGGGCTCGAATTCGTGCGGCAATGGCTGTGGTTTGCTTCATAGTGCGTTGCTTAACGCATTGCGCCACCAGGGAGGCCTGAAGACTGTGGATTTTTAAAAACATACGTATGGTAGTCTTTTTTAAAAAATAAATTTTAGTTGAGGTAACATTGGTTTATAACATATAACTTTCAGATGTACAGCATTATAATATAACATCTATATACATTACCATGTGATCACCAATAAAAGTCTAGTTTCCATTCTCTGTCATACCTTGACCCCTTTACCTGTCCCCCACCATCAAATTCCCTTCCTTCTTGTAATTGCCAGTCTGTTCTCCGTATCCATGGATTTGTTTTTGCTTTGTTTGCTTGCTTTGTTTCTTTATCTTCCACATGAATGAGATAATATGGTATTTGGTTTTCTCCTTCTGACTTATTTCACTAAGCATAATACCCTAAAGTTCCACTTTTGTTATTGCAAATGGCACTATTTTATCTTTTTAAAAAAAGATTTATTTATTTTTTAAAATCAACTTTTTTTACAGATAAAAATAGTTTAATAAAACAGTTTAATATTACTTTTAATTGGAGAATGAAATATCATTTTAAACATTATTTTTTAAAAGATAGTATTCTTTTACTGAAAGATATTCCTTTTTATGTAGTTTAAGTTAGTATTCATAATTTAAAACCAGGAAATACTAAGTGATACAAGTTTTCTCTTTTTTTTGCTTCAACATTTTTTATTTATTTATTATTTTATTCTATTTTCCCTTTAATTTATATGTATTTGACATCAGTTGTAATCCCCACATATTCCCCATCACCATATCACCAGTGTACCATCACCTCATTCCCCCATGCTCCCATCTGCCCTCAACCCTCCCCCTCTTTCCTCCGAACCAAGTGTCCCCAATTTGTCCTTGTCTTTCCATTTTTGGTTTTGTGTGTCTTTATTGTTGTTATTATTATTGTTCTTATTCCTTTCCTTGATCCTTCTTATTTGGTCCCCTTGTATTCCTCCTAGGGGAGGACCCATCGGGTATTTTCCTTTTGCCTTCTGACTTACTTCGCTGAGCATAATCCCTTCCAGTTGCATCCATGTTCCTACGAACGCGTCTAGTTTTTCTGTTTTGATTGCCGAAGAGTACCCCATCGTGTCTATGTACCCCAGCTTCCCGGTCCACTCGTCTGTTTTTGGGCATTTAGGTTGTTTCCAGGTCTTACCTATTGTAAAGAGTGCTGCTATAAACATAGGGGTGCAGGTATTCTTTTGAATCAGTGTATTTGTGTCTTTTGGGTATATTCCTAGGAGTGGGATTGCTGGATCCTATGGAAGTTCCATTCTTAGCAGACTGAGGAACCGCCATACTGCTTTCCATAGTGGTTGGACCAGCTTGCATTCCCAACAGCAGTGTAAGAGAGTTCCTTTTTCTCCACATCCTCGCCAACATTTGTAGTTACTACTTTTTTTGATATGTGCCATTCTCACTGGGGTGAGGTGGTATCTCATTGTGGTGGTTTTGATTTGCATTTCTCTGATGACAAGAGAAGTTGAGCATTTTTTCATATGCCTGTTGGCCATTTGCATTTCCTTTTTGGAGAATTGCCTTTTTAGCTCTTTTGCCCATTTTTTGACTAGGTTGTTCCCTTTGTTTTTGTTTAGTCTGGTTAGTTCTTTGTGGATCTGTGTGATAAGTCCCTTGTCAGTAATGTTGTATGTAAAGATTTTCTCCCAGTCGGTGGATTGCTGCTTTGTTTTGGTGAGCATGTTTTTTGCTGTACTTTTTTTTAAAAAAAGATTTATTTATTTATGCGTACAAGAGCTGCCATCCCGGCCAGAGGCGTGGGAGATGAGAGGATGCACCAGAGACAGAGTAGGAAGCAGAACAGGCAGATCCACTGAAATACACTGCTGAGGGGAGCAGCAGGCAAGACAGGAGAGGTCTGCTGTGCCATTGGGACCCCTCCCTGGCCCAGGATCAAACTGGCGCTGCTGTGCCGTGGATGTTTCACAGTGCAGCATTCAACCCGCTGTGCCACCAGGGAGGTCCTAATATTTATATTTTTTATGCATACTACAACTGGGGTTTAGGTCAGAGCTGTGGGGTGTGTATGTGAGAGAGGATTCACCGGAGACAGAGTGGGGAACAGAGCAGGCAGATCTACTGAAATACACTGCTGAGGGGGGCATCGGGCAAGACAGGAGAGGTCTGCCTTGCCATGTGGGTTTGCTTCCTGCCCAGGGATCGAACTCATGCTGCAGTGGCTGGCAATAGCTTGATAACGCTGAGACTTTAACCTTTGTACCACAAAGGAGGCCCCAATAATTCATCTTTTTAAATGATTGAATAGCAATATCCCATTGTATATATGTGTACTTCAGCTTCTTTTTTTATTATTAAACCTAATTTTCTTATATTGTTGTTCATTTTTGTACACAATTGAATTTCTCCAATACTGTATTCCCCATCAATCTCCTACCACCACATCACCTGTGAACTGTCACTGTAATTCCTTGTGTATACTGCATCTGTTTTTAAAAAACATATTTATTTATATATATTTTACATCGTTGTTCATTTTTGTACAATGTTTGCTTTCTTTTCTCAGGTGTAGTTTCCATAGAATTCCTACCACCAATTCACCCATGCACCATCACCATAGTACCCTGTGCTCTTCGGGCTCTTGTTTTGATTCCTTTCCCTCTCTTTCCCTTGCAGAATGTCTATCATTTATAGATGCCTGTTAATTTTGTTTTGTTTTTTTATTGTTATTATTTTTTCCCTGACCCCCTTATTTGGTTTCCCTATATACCTTCTATAGGTGAAAATATCTAATATTTTTCTTTTTCCTTCTTATTTATTTTATTTAGCATAATCCCTTCTAGCTCCGTCCGTGTTGCTGTGAATGGCATGTGTTTATCTTTTTTGATTGCTGAATAGTATTCCATGTGTATATGTAGCAAATCTTCTTGATCCAGTCATCTATTTTTGGGCATTTGAGTTGTTTCCAAGTATTATCCATTATAAATAGTGCTGCAATAAATATAGGTATGCAAGTATCTGTTTGAATTAATGTTTTTGTGTTCTTTGGAAAGATCCTTAGGGGTGGAATTTCTGGGTCATATGGTAATTCCATTTTTAGTAGTCTGAGGAACCTCCACACAGCTTTCCATAGTGGTTGGATTTCCACCAGCAGTATAGCACATCTTCTTTATCCATTTATCCATCAATAGACACAGGTTATTTTCATATCATGGCTATTGTAAATAATGGTGGAATCAACATAGAGATGCAGATACTTTTTTGAATTAGTGTTTTTATTTTCTTTAGATAAATACACACAAGTGGAATAGATGAATTATATTGTATTTCTTAAAGTTTTGAGGAATTTTTATACTATTCTGAATAATGACTGCACCAATTTACAGTCCCATAACAGACTATCACTTTTTACATTATTACTACAGTTTCTTTTTAATACTACAGTTTTATAATAGGTCTTATATTTGACATATTGGTTCTTCTTTGACTTTTTATTTAAAATGATCTAGGTTGTGATGAACTTTAATTCTTTCAAATTGAATTAGACAAAGAAGTTGTCTCTCCCCCCCCATCAACTGTATTTTTATTGGATTGCATTGGCTATATTGATCAATTTAGAAAGAATTGACTCCTTTATATTAGCTACTCTAGAATGTGGAGTGGAAATTATCCTTTCAACTAAACTTATAGTTTCCATTATAGAGATTTTCTTGTTTTGTTTTTAATTATCAGTATGTAATTTGAAAAGCATTTTTAAAAGATTTATTTTGTTTATTTATGCATACAAGAGCTGGAATGTAGGCCAGAGTTGCAGTGTGTGTGTGTGTGTGTGTGTGTGTGTCTGTGTGAGGATTCATCAGAGACGGAGTGGGGAACAGAAACAGGTGAATCGATTGAAACACACAGCTGAGGGGAGCAGCAGGTGAGACAGGAGAGGTCTTCAAGCCATGTGGGTCAGCTCCCTGGTCAGGGATTGAGCTCGTGCTGCAGTGGCTGCCAATAGCTTCACAGAGCTGAGACTTAACCACTTATGCCACCAGGAGGTCCCGAAAAGCATTTTTTATACAACAGTATTAACATTTTAAAGGATACCCTGTGAGTGTTGTGTTTTGCTCAGAAATGCCAGTTTTCTTCCAGTACTTTTGTGACTGATTTTCTATTGCTTAGGTTTTTGGTATGTCAAGTTAATTTTGTTATAGGAGTGAGAGTCAGAGGGTGGTAGTGAGATGGTCTCATGAGACAGGGGAAAGGCTAGAGGAGTCTTTTATTTGCTCCCTGGATAACTGTGCATGTGTATTCCTTAGGGAAGACCTGTCTCAGTTGCCCTTTCTGACCATGTGCATCAAGGAGAGTCTGCGCTTACACCCTCCCGTCACAGTCATCTCCCGATGCACCACCCAGGATGTTGTCCTTCCTGATGGCCGTGTCATCCCTAAAGGTGCCCACACGAGGGGGCAGAGGGTGCTGGTACCATCGGCAGGGACTCGTGCTAACTGCTCCCTCCTTCTTCATAGGAAACATCTGTACTATCAGCATCTTTGGGATTCATCACAACCCATCTGTCTGGCCAGAACCTGAGGTGCTGTCCCTCCTCCCTTACCCCTCAAGTTATAGTGAAGGGGGAGGCCCGGACAGATACCCTGTCACTCCCACTGCATCTACATCTGTCTTATCTGAGGGTGGTGTCTGGATGTCCTGGAAAATCCCACCCGCTAGTCTTGCCTCTTTTTGCCCCCAGGTATATAACCCCTTCCGCTTCGACCCAGAGACACCTCAGAAAAGGTCTCCTCTGGCCTTTATTCCCTTCTCAGCAGGACCCAGGTGAGTCCAGTTTCTGAGGCGGGGATGGTGTGAGGCCGGTGGTGGGTTTCAATGGAGATGCAAGCCCACATGGGGCTCCCCTGCACAGTTAGCCTCCTTTATCCCTGCAGTCAGCGATGAGGGTCCCGGCTCGGATTCCCAGTGCGATGGAACTGGGGCTCCCAGGTGTAGTCAGAGACCCACTCCCGCCCGCAGGAACTGCATCGGGCAGACGTTCGCCATGGCCGAGATGAAGGTGGTCCTGGCGCTCACGTTGCTGCGCTTCCGCGTGCTGCCAGACGACGAGGAGCCGCGCAGAAAGCCGGAGCTGATCCTGCGCGCTGAGGAGGGACTTTGGCTGCGGTTGGAGCCGCTAAGCGCGGGCCCGCAGTGACCCCCACTGCCTGGCCTGGCATCCACGCTGACCTTACACACCTCTCTGTAGACCCCCCCAAATAAATCTGTGCTGTCACCCCTGTCCGGGCCTCAGCAAGAGTCAGCAGGAGATGGGGGTCCCGGAAGGATACAGAGGGTGGGAGTGGTGGTATTTCTGAGCCCAAAGCCTCTCTCTCTTTTTTTTAAAGATTTATTTATTTATGCATACAAGCACTGGGGTGCAGGCCAGAGGTGTGTGTTTGGGGGTGAGAGGATCCACCAGAGACAGAGTTAGGAAAGAGAACAGGCAGAGAGACTCAAGTACACTGCTGAGGGGAGCAGCGGGTGACACAGGAGAGGTCTACTGCGCTGTGTGGGTCACATCCCCCCACCTGCGGCAGGGATCGATCGGGCTGCAGTGGCCGTGGTTTGCTTCATAGTGCATTGCCTAACCCACTGCACCACCAGGGAGGCCCCCAAAGCCTCTCTTGATGACCACAGGGCCCCTGGGTTTTTGTGGGTTCTCCCAAAGTCAGAGCACAAGGTCTATTGTGGCTATTAGGGAGCAATGGGAAGCGTCTGAGCAGGAGAGGCGCTTGGCTTAAGGACTGACTTAAAGGGCATGAGGCTCTGAGTCACGGGGAGGACCCATATAGCACTGTACTCTGACCTTCCAGACCTTGATTCTATCTCCTAATACATGTAATTATTTCTCACTTCAGACTCCTTCACTATGTTTCTGTGGTTACTGCGTTACCTTGTTTAGTTAATAACACACCTATGCTTTATAGTGTGTCTGATATTATGTTATCTGTGGGGGTTATACTGCTTGTAATCTTTGCTGGTTTTCAGTATAGGGGTCAGTGGTCTTATTTATCTGTTATCTTTGCCTGGATGTTGGCTTTCATACTTGGAATAATATTTGTAGAATTTGAATTTGTAGATTTTGAATAAGTCAGCTACCTTTCTATAAGAAGCATCCTAAATCCTGCTGGTTGAGGATTATTTTCAACCAAGCTCAAAGTTTGTGGTGCCCAATGTCACTAAGGCAGAGTAAATTCAAGCTGAAATCACACTTGCAGGCTCCTTCACCAGTTTGCTCTCACCCTGAGGGGTGTAGGTGTAGGTGTAGGGGTATATGTTTTGAGGTTTCCTTTATGTGGGCATTTTGCAATTTCCCATCCCCTATCACGGTGGGCTTTGGTTTTCTCCCCCACCATGAAGCCACCATGACAGTTTCACATTTTCTTGACTTGAGAAATTCTCCAGGGCAAAAATGTGATTCATATTCATTTTATCTCTGAGTGTCTCTGAGTAGTGTTGACTGAAATATCACTGCTGTGAAGCATTTCAAAGAGAAGTTTATTAGATTTTTCAGAGCAAGCCTACAGAGAGACAGTTTTCAGATTTCAGGAACAGGGTGCTGTTCCTGCCCTTCAGAGGTTTGATTTTATTAATGCACAGTTTGTGTTTGTTTTTAAAAAATTAATTATTCAATATATATTTGAAATCAGTTATAGTTCCCATGGATTTCCCACCGCCATTTCACCAGTGCACCATCACCTCAGTCCCTTGTGCTCTTTTTGCTTTCATCCCATTCCCTCCCTCCCCCTCACAAAATGACTCTGATTTGTCTTTGTTTTTTTGTTCTTGTTGTGTTGATTGTTATTTTTCTTTTCCTTTAGCCCTTTTTTGTTCCTTTATAGTCCTCTTAAAAGTGAAACCATCCAGTATTTTCTCTTGCCTTCTGACTTACTTCACTGAACATAATCATTTCTAGTTCCACCCATTTTTCTACAAGTGACTCTAGTTTATCTTTTTTGATTGCTGAATAGTATTACATTGTGTATATGTACCACATCTTCTTGATCCAGTCATCTATTTTTGGGCATTTGGGTTGTTTCCAGGTCTTACCAATTATAAATAATGATCTGTGCCATTCTTATTGGTGTAAGGGGGTATCATTTTGTTTTTAATTTGCATTTCCCTGATTATGAGGATGTTGAGCATTTTCTCATGTGCCTGTTGGCCATTTGCATCTCCTCTTTGGAGAAGCGTCTTTTAAGTTCTGCCCATTTTTCACTGGGTTGTTTACTTTTGTTTTTCTTGAGTCTTGTGAGTTCTTTGTGTATCTTTGTGATCAGTCCCTTATCAGTTGTGTGGAGTGCAAAAAGGTGGTGGGGTGTCTCCTTGTTTTGGTTAATATTTCTTTTGCTGTGCAGAAACTTTTCAATTTGATGTAATCCCAGCTGTTTATCTTTTTCATTTTTATTGCTTTGGGGAATGCACTTTAAAGGTGTTACTGAGATGTATTTCTTATAGTGTTTTACCTGTTTTCTTCTATATATTTATGGTTTCTGGTCTTACATTCAGTTCTTTTATCCATTTTGAGTTGCTTTTTGTACATGGTGTGAGGTAGTGGTCTAATTTCATTTTTTTTTTGCAGTCCAGTTTTGCCAGCACCTTTTATTGAATAAGCTGTCCTTGTTCCATTGCATATTCTTTGTCCATAAATGTGTGGTTTTACTTCTGGGTTTTCTATTCAGTTCCATTGTCCACGTGTCTGTCTTTTTTCCAGTACTGAGCTGTTTTAATTATTATTGCTTTATAGTAAAGTTTGAAGTCTGGGAGTGTGATACCTCAATTCCCCTTCTTTTTAGTCAGGAGAGTTTTGGCTAATCAGGTTTTTTTGGATCTCCATATGAATTTTGTCAATATTTGTTCAATTTCTTTGAAGAATGTCACTGAGATTTTTATTGGAATAGCATTGAATCTGTAAATTGCTTTTGGTAGGATGGCCATTTTGATTAATGTTGATTCTTCCTCTCCATGAACAGGGGATATCTTTCCATTTCTTCATGTCTTCTTCTATTTCTTTTAACAATGTTTTATAATTTTCTCTAGATAGGTCTTTTACCTCTTTTGTTAGGTTTATTCCCAAGTATTTAATTTCTTTGGTTTAATTGTAAAAGGTATATTTTTCTTGATTTCTTCCTCTTCAGATTGGTTGTTTGTATATAGGGAGGTTACTGATATATGTGCGTTGATTTTTGTATCCTGCTACTTTACTGAACTGGTTGATTGTTTTAATTAAAATTTCTGTAGAGTAGAGCTTTTAGGGTTTTCCAAGTATATTATCCTGTCATCTGCAAATAGTGATAGTTTTACTTCTTCTTTCCCTATTTGGATTCCTTGTATGTCTTTTTCCTGTCTTATTGCTCTGGCTAGGACTTCCAGTATTATACTGAATAGCAGTGAAGAGAGTGGGCATCCTTGTCTTGTCCTGATCTTAAAGGGATTGCTTTCAATTTTTCACCATTGAGGATAAAATTGGCTGTGTGTTTGTCATATATAGCTATTATCATGTTGAGATATGGTCCTTCCAGGGATTTTGAGGGTCTTCATCATGAATGGATGTTGAACATTGTCAAATGACTTCTCTGCATCAATTGATATGATCATATGGGCTTTCTTCTTTTTGTTGATGTGTTGGATTACATTGATCAATTTTTGCATATTGAACCATCTTTGTGTCCCTGGATAAATCCCACTTGATCATCGTGTATTATCCTTTTGATGCATTGTTGGGTTCTTTTGGCAAGAATTTTATTGAAGATCTTTGTATCAGTGTTCATTCGAGAGATTGGCCTGTAGTTCTCTTTTTTTGTGTTGTCTTTATTTGGTTTTGGTATTAGTGTGATGTTGGCTTCATAGAACATATTTGGTAGTATTCCCTTTTCTCAGTTTTTTGGAAGAGTTTGTGTAGGATAGGTTCTAGTTCATTTCTGAATGTTTTATAGAATTCATTTGTGAAGCTATCTGGTCCTGGGTTTTTGTTTTTTGGGAGTGTTTTGATTACTGCTTATATTTCACTGCTTGTAACTGCTCTGTTCAAGTGTTCTATTTCTTCTTTGTGTAGACTTGGATGGTTATATCATTCTAGGAACTTGTTCATCTCGTCTAGATTGTTGAGCTTGTAGCATATAACTATTCATAATATTGTCTGATTATTCTTTTAATCTCTTCTGAGTCTGTTGTGATTTCTCCTATTTCGTTTGTGATCCTATTTGTGTTTTCTCCCATTTTTTCTTTATTAGTCTGGTTAGAGGTTTATCTATTTTGTTTATTTTTTCAAAGAACCAACTTTTGGTTTCATTGAGCTTTCAGATTGTTTTTTTTTAAATTTCTATTTCATTTATTTCTGCTTTAATTTTTATCATTTCCTTTCTTCTACTGGTTTTTGGATTCTTTCGTTGTTCTTTTTCATTGAGATGAGAGAGCAGGTCATTTCTTTGAGTTTTCTCTTGTTTGTTGATGTGGGCATGGATTGCTATAAACTTCCTTCTTATTACTGCTTTGGCTGCATCCCATACATTTTGAAATGTGGTCTCCTCATTGTCATCCGTTCAAAGTATTTTTAAATTTCCTCTATGATCTCCTTTATAATCCATTGGTCTTCTAGTAGTATGGGTTCAATCTCCATGATGCAGGTGGGTTTATTGTTTTCTTTTCATGACTTAGTTCTAATTTGATGCCTTTATGATCAGAGAATATAGTTGGAATGATTTTGATCTTACTGTATTTGTTGATGTTGGTCTTGTGGCCCAATATGTGATCAATTCTGGATAATGATCTATGTGCACTTGAGAAAAAGTGTCCTCTGATTTTTTTGGGTATAGTGTCCTATAGATGTCTGTTAAGCTCATGAGTTCTGGGTCTTTACTTATGGTTCTGGTATCTTTGTTTATTTTTTGTCTTGTTGATCTGTACATTAGTGAGAGTGGGTGTTGAAGCCTCCTACTATATATGTATTTTCTTTAAGAGCTGATAATAATTGTCTGATATATTTTGGTGCTCCTTCATTTGGTGCATACATATTGATGAGTGTTGTACTCTTTATGTACTCTCCCCTTCACCATAATGTAGTGACCATCTTTGTCTCTCTTTACCTTTTTTAATTTGAAGTCTATTTCATCTGATATAAGTATAGCTGTTTCAGCTTTCTTTTTTTGGTCCATTAACTTATAGGATTGTTTTCCAACCTTTAACTTTCAGTCTGTTTGTCTTCTGTGGTTAAATGTGTTTTCTGGAGACAGCAGAAAGTTGGATTTTGATTTTTAATCCAGGCTGCTACTCTGTGTCTTTTTATTGATGAGTTTAGTCTATTTACATTTAAAGTTAAAATTGTTCTGCTGGCATCTGTATTTGCCATCTTGTCTTTTGGTGATTTGTTTTCCTTTGCCTTGTACTATTCCTCTTATTCATTTTTTGGAGTGGGGGTTTAGTCATGCTGAATATCTGGAGTTTCTGTTTGTCTGAGAAGGCCCATTTTTTTTCTCCATATATGAAGGAAAGCTTTGCAGGAAAAGTATTCATGGTTGGGAGGCCGCAAAGAGCCTAATTCACTTAATTTACCCTAAACTAGTATGTATATAGGGTTTGCATACTTTTTTGGTAAAGGGTATATAGTAAATGTTTTAAGTCTTGTATGCCGCATATAGAATCTCTTTTTCCTTTAATTCCTTTCCTTTTATAATCATCTTAATAAAAAATAACCCTTAGCTTATGGAATGAAAGACAAGTCACATACCAGATTTTGTCCAAGAATCATAGCTTGCTGACTCCTGGAACATAGAGTTTTTTGTATTTTTACATCTTCCTTCATGGTAAAGAATTTCTCCCCTCAGGTGTGGTCACTTTAGTTCACCCACTACTAATTCATCCATAATTCTCCACTATAGTTCGTAACCCCTTTTGTCTTCCCTCCCCCTCTTTATTTCCTTCCCCTCCTATGATCCACAGTGAGCTTTAAAGGTGTTCGTTTTAAAGTTTGTCTTTATCTGATCCTTTGTTTGGTTTCTCTGGATTCCACATATGTAGGGTTAGAGAAATCAGGTCTTTCCACCCTCCCACCACTGTGATGATGGACACCTGTGGTGCTGTGAGCATTCCCGGGTGGGCGTGTGCAAGTGGGCCCACCTGAGGTGGACACGGGCTTAAATGGGCAGCGTCATGAGGATGCCAGGACCAACAAGACCGACAAAGAGGACCAACAGTACTGACCAACGCGAGCAGCAGCAGAGAGAGAGAAAGTGAGAAGAAGCAGCTGAGAGGGTGAGATGTGCTGGGGGCTGGGAGGCCTGCCAGTCTCCTGGCCCCCCAGCACCCATGCCTGCCATGTACCTGATGCCACCTCTGATGTAGAGATCAATAAAAGCATGAAAAGCCACCGAGGACTCCAAGACTCCTCCCTTTCCTTGACCTGTCTGCCCAGAACCATCCCAAACTTGCTCCTGAACCACCTTCCTGCCACTACAACACAGAAGTGAAACAATCTGGTATTTATCTTTCTTCTGGCTAGTTTCACTTAGGAAATCCCTTGCTTTCCATCCATGTTGCTGCAAATGGCATGAGTTGATCTTTTTGGATCAACTGAGTAGTATTACATTGTGTGTGTAAACACCATAGCTTCATGATCCACTCATCTGTCTTGGGACACTGAGGATGTTTCCACATCTTGGCTACTGTAAGTAGTGTTGCTATAAACAGGGGGGTGAAGGTCTCCTTTCGAAATAGTTGTTTTTGTGTTCTTTGGGTAGATACCTAGGGTTTTTTTTTTTTTGTTGTTGTTCTTTTTCTAGTTCCTTGAGAGGTGAGGTAAAGTTATTTATTTGGGCTATTTCCCATTTCTTTTTTTATTTTTATATTAATTTACTTATTTAATTATATTTGACATCATTTGTATTCCCCAGGGAGTACTCACCACCATTCCACCCGTGCACCATCACCTCAGTCCCTTGTCCTCTTTCTTCCCTCCTTCCCCTTCCCACCATGGTCCCTTTGGTTTATCTTTGACCTTTTGGTCTTGTTGAGTTTTTGCTTGCTTTTGGTTGTAATTAACCATTTCCTTGAGCTTATTCTTCTTCTTTTTGTTGTTGTAGTTGTTGCTCTTTCATATTCCTCCTAATAGTGAAGCCATCCAATATTTTTTGCTTGCCTTCTGACTTGTTTCGCTGAGTATAATTCCGTCTAGCTCCATCCATATTTCTATAAATGTCCCTAGTTTGTCATTTTTGATTGCTGAATAATATTCCATCGTGTATCTGTACCACATCTTCTTGATCCAGTCATCCATGTTTGGGCATTTGAGTTGTTTACAGGTCTTCCCAATTACAAATAGTGCCGCAATAAACATAGGAGTACAGATGCTCTTTTGGATCGGCGTTTTTGTGTCCTTTGGGTAGATTCCAGGAGCGGGATTGCTGGATCATGTGGTAGTTCCATTTCTAGTAGACTGAGGAACCTCCATATGGCCTTCCATATGGTTGGATTAGCTTGCATTTCCACCAGCAGTGTACTAGGGCCCAGTTTCTTGATGTAGGGTTTTATTGCTATGTACCTCTCTCTTAGTACTGCTTTTGCTGTACCCTATATGTTCTGAATGTGTGCTCATTTTTATTGGTCTCAAGATATTTTTTGATTTCCTCCTTTGCTTCCTCATTAACGCAGTGCTTGTATAGTAGTGTGTTGTTTAGTCTCCATGTACGAGACTATCTCCCTTTTTCTTCTTATAATTGATTTCTTGTTAAGTGCCTTTGTGGTCAGAGAAGACACTGGTATGATTTCAGTCTTCAAGAGTGTGGTGGCAGGAAGGAGTACCGAGCAAGTTCTCGATGATTTGGGCATACGGTTCAAGGAAGGAGTCCTGGAGCTCTCGGTGGCTTTTTATGCTTTTATAATATAAGGTGACCAGGTACACAGTAGGCGGGGGGGCCGGGGGCCAGGAAGCTAGCAGGCCTCCTAACCCCTGGCACATCTTCACTCTCTAGGCTGCTTTGCTGCTTCTGCTTTTCCTCTGTCCTCCTGCTCTGCTGCTCTCGTTCTGCTAGTGTCCTATGTTGTGCTGGTGTCCTTGTATGCTGCCCTTATAGACCAGTATCTAACCCAGGTGCACCCACTTGCGCATGCCCACTTAGACATGTGTGCAGCACTGCAGGTGTTCATTATTATACCAATGGCAGGAGGGCAGAAAAGCGTTATAACTTTTCTCTGACCCTACAATGACTTTGTTGATGCTTCTCTTGTGACCCAGTATGTGGTCAGTCTTGGAGAACAACCCATATACATTTGAGAAAAAAATGCATATTCGACTCTTTTTCTGTTGTGCAGTGTCCTATAAATATATATAAAACTCATTTGGTTCAGTGTTTTGTGTAAGGTGATTATGTTCTTTTTGTGTTTGTTTGTCCATTCATTGGTGAGAGTGGAGTTTTTAAGTCTCTGACCACATATGTATTTTTTCAAATGTCTGTTTTCAGATTTGATAGTAATTGTCTCATGTGTTTTGGTGCTCCTTTGTTTGGTGAGTATATTGATGATTTTTAAGTTTTCTGTTGTATTGTTCCCTTAATCTTCATATAGTGTTCATCCTTGTCTTTTACTTTCTTTTAAGTTGGAAGTTTATGTTATGTGATATGAATATGGCTGTCACTGCCTTCTTTTGGATGCCTTTTGCTTGCAGACTTGTTTTTCATCCCTCTACTTTCAGTCTATGTTTGTCATTGGAACTCAGTGTGCCTTCCAGAGGCAGCAAATATTGCATTATGTTTCCTAGTCTAACTAGATATTCTGTGTCCTTTAATTGGTGAGTTCATTTCATTGACATTTAGAGTGCTTATTAGTATATGAAAGTCTGCTACTGTCATTTCACCCCTTTGTCTTGTGGTTCTATTTTTTTTTGTTCAGTTGTTTGTCTATATTTTTCTCTTTCATTTCAATACTAAAGCACCTTTTAATATTTCTTTGAGGGGGTTTTAGTGTTTGCAAGCTGCATAAGATTCTTAGGGAGAATTTTGTTTCTTTATTCTTAATTGTAATAATTCTTTATTGTGTGAAGGACAGTTTTGCAAGATGGAATATTCTTGACTGGAAGTTTTCATTTTGGATTATTTTGAATGTGTCACTCCACTCCTGTAGCGTTTCCTCAGAGAAGTGTGATGTAGGCTAATCAGGACTCCTTTGTAGGTCATCTGTTTTTTTCTCCCCTTGCCAGCTTCATTTTTTTTACCTTTCCTGAATTCTTGAAAGTTTTCTACTCTATGTCTTGCTGTCATTTTCATATTATTTAGGCAGCTGGTGTTTTTCAAATTTCCTGTATTTCTTTGTTCTTTTCCTTCTTCAAGTTTGGGATGTTTTCTTTCATTAGTTCTTAAAATATTTTTTTCGGTTGTGTTCTCTCTTCTCCTTCTGATATGCTTATTATTCTTACAATGATGTCTTGTTTCCTCATGGTGTCAGAATATTCTCTAGGTCTTGCTTCATTGTATTCCTTTTGTATTTCTCTTTTTCTATTTTGTATCTTTCCTCTTCCTCATCTTTGAGGTCACTGATTTGCTCTTCTATTTGGTTTATTCTATTTCTTTTGCTTTCTGCAGAATTTTCCCTGCCTTTGTTGTATAAAGTTGATCTTTATACTTCCTGTAATTCTGTTACTTTCTTGTTTAAGGTTCACTTTTGATTTTCTGTTCCTTGATTGTGTTTCTCTTAGCATTCATCTTCTTTTCTGAGTTTTCCTTGTTTTGTTGCAAATCTTTAATTTTCTTAACCATGGAAATTTTGAATTCTGTGTCTGATAGTTAAATAAGCTCTTCTATAGCTTTGTGATTTGGTTCTGGAGTTTTGCTTTCTCTGTGGTGTGTTGTTCCCTTGAGGACTTGCTTGACTATTTGTATTTTTCTTTCTCCACACTGTTTGCCTTGGGTTTGTTGTGTTGAAGTTGGGGATTTTTTGTGTATGGGTCCTTCTCTCCACTGTTCTAGACATTTCTTGCTTTGTTGATGTCATAGCTGGGGCTTTGTCTGTTCTAGGTGATGTGGGATCTCCCTGGTAGCTCCTCGGGGTGAGCTTCCAGTTAGCGGCAGCTGGGTTGCTCACACAAAGGCTAACATGTGCATTCTTCTGGCTGATGGCTGCCCAGGGCCAGGTGAGCCCATGGCTAGACCTCTGGCATGCTCACCTGGAGGTCAGTATAGGCACTGTTCCAGCTGTTTAGACACCTGGGGATGTGTAGGAGGCGTCTCTTCCACTTCTATCAGAATCTTAAGATTCTCTACAGACATGGGCCCAGTAATTCTGCTGCACCTGCATATGTGATTCTCAAGACATACCGAGTCCTGGTGCCTGTCATGAGTTGTGGGGTCTTGTTCCTTCTGAGTGCATTAGGAGTTTTCTCTGCTGCATGTTTATATTAGAGCAAGTTCTAGTTGTTTGTTCTCAGTTAGTTAAGCAAACCCATGTGTATGTGCATGTTTGTGCACCTTTTACATATGTGAAGGTATGCATACAAAAAAGTATAAAATGAGTATGCGTGGGTACATGTATGCAAATATGTGTATATACAAATGTGCACATGCATGATTGTGTATGGGTATGTGAGTGTACATGTAATGATGTGTCCATGATGTGCATGTTAGTGTGAGTATGCACATATGCATGTTTTGATGTAACTGTTTGTATAGTTGTGTGTACCTGTGGCCGCATGTATGTTTATGTGTATGTTTGCCTGTGACCATACATGCAATTGTGTGCACACATATGTGGTTGATACATGTGTGTGTGACTATGCATTGTGGATGAATATGCATAAATGTGTAAGGGTGTGAGTGTGTTTCTCTTGAAGGTACTAAACTGCTACAACAGTCTACACCAGGCTCTTTGTAGCAGTTGTTGTTGGAGGTTTCTCCCTATTCTTAGACTTCAGCAGATAGGATGTTCTAGAAAAATAATGCCTTAGTTCTGAAGAAGCCTGGCTAATGACTGTTGTTTGCATGGTGTCTGGTGTCTCTCAGATGTTTTTAGGTGTCCAACTTGAACTTGATAAATTACCGTGCCTGCTGCCCTGCCTTCCATTCATTGTCTCAATTTCCTTATTGCCCTATTGACATTTATGGGATCATCACCCTAGGAAAGAATTTGCAGTTGAATTCTTGTCTCAGGGTTACCTCCAAATAAATTAGGTGCACTTGAATCCTTGCTTCAGGATCTACTGGGTTGTCAGAAAGTCATGACACATTTTTGCATAGAAAACAGAGAAATACGTCATGACTTTCCCAACAACCCAATACTTCTGTGGAGTGCAAAGTAAGACACACATGGAGAGTCTCTCTTCTGATTCACTCAGGTCTATTATTATGTAACCCCCCCTTTTTTTTTAAGATTTATTTATTTATGCAAACAAGAGCTGGGGTACAGGCCAGAGTCCAGGGCGGTGAGCGGATTCACCAGAGACAGCGCGGGAAGCAGAACAGGCAGACTGACTGAAACACACTGCTGAGGGGAGCAGCGGGCGAGGCAGGAGAGGTCTGCTATGCTGTGTGGGTCCCCTCCCTGGCCGGTGGCAGGGATGGAACTCATGCTGCAGTGGCCGTGGTGCTTCATAGTGTGTTGCTTAACCCACTGTGCCACCAAGGAGGCCCGTAACCCCCTTTTTTAACCAAGGAGAAATGTGAAGCTCAGAGAGAGATGCCACTTACCCAACAGAGAGTGTGAAAAATCCCAATTTTGACCATTGGACTCCTGACCCTAAGTCTGGTGTTTTCTCCTTTCCTGGGAGTCTCCTCTCTTCACTAAGGGCAGAAGGAATGATTGGGAGGGGATTCACACCTAGCAAGGCCCCTGATATGTGTGTGACTTAAGGCTCTTGGCTAGTGCCCATGTCCTTGGCCTGTCATAAAATAAGAGAAATAATATCCAGCAAATACTTAGAGCTGATGTGTGTCAGGGAGTGTTGTTATAAGCACTTTGTTCATTTTAACTATTTGACTTTCACAACCTACTTACTACCCTTCAAATTTCAGTCAGAAAATGGAGGCTAGGAAAGAGATTTGCCCAAATTCATACAACTGGTCCTGATTTCATCCCTGCTACCTGAAGTCTGGTACTTAATCATGCTGCTTTCTGGCTTTTCCAGGTCATGTATATTCATCTCTCTCCATTGCCAGACACAACAAAGCAGTCTCCTTTAAAAATGTAACATAATTACAAGTGTTAGTAATTATACTTTAACATGCTACATAGGCTTCATATAATAAAAAGAAACAACTGTAAGTATGACATTAATCTATGGTTTGCAAATATTTTCCCTCCATTCTCTAGGTTGCCTTTTTACTTTGTTGAGATTTTTCTTTGCCTGCCCAGAAACTTTTCAGGCTGAGGTAGTCTCATTGGTTGATGTTTGGTTTTGTTGTTTGTGGTTGTACCAAAGTGAGATATCACATTTTACCTCTTAGAATGAACATCAATGAAAAGATAAGAGAAAACTAATGCTGGTGAGGATGTGAGGAAAGGGAAATCCTGTACACTGTTGGTGGGCCTGTAAACCGGTACAGACACAATGGAAAACTGTGGAAATTGCTCACAAAACTGAAAACAGAAGTTTTGTGTGATCCAACAATTCCACTTATGAGAAAATATCCAAAGCAAAGAATGACACTAGCTTGAAACAATATCTGCTCCCATGTTCGCAGCTGCATTATTTATACTAACCAAACTTGATGTCTTTGGCAGGTGAATATGTGATATATATATGTATACATATATATGCACATGCATACATAAATCATAAAATATTACTCAGTCAAAAAAAGTGAGGAAATCCGGGCCTTCCTGGTGGCGCAATGGATTAAGCAACACACTATGAAGCAGACCGCAGCCACTGCAGCACAAGTTCGATCCCTGCCGCCAGCCAGGGAGGGGTCCCACATGGTGTAGCAGACCTCTCCTGCTTTGCCCGCTGCTGCCCTAGGCAGTGTGTTTCAGTCAGTCTGCCTGTTCTGCTCCCCACTATGTCTGGTGAATCCTCTCACCTCCCTGGACTCTAGCCTGTACCCCAGCTCTTGTTTGCATAAATAAATAAATCTTTAAAAAAAAAGTGAGGAAATCCTATAGTTTGTATAACATGGGTGGGCCTAGAAGGCATTTTGTGAAGTGAAATGAGTCAGAATGGTAAAAGGAAATATTGTAATCTCACATACATGTGGGGTCTAGTTAAGAAAACCTCAGACTCAGATGATGAGATCAGATTTGTGGTTTTCAGAGACAGGATGGTGGTGGGGTGTGGAAGGAGAATAAGAAAAAGATGGTCAAAAGATACAAAACTCCAGTTATAAGACCAATATGGGTCTAAATGTACTTGCCAGTGCAGGTAATTAGCAAGGTTGTGAGAGGCTGCCAAGTGGGTTCCAAGCTGGGCATCTTCCCTGAGGCTTCCTTACCCTCACCTGGATGCTGACTTGACTTATTATCACTATTATCTTGCCACAAAGCCCTATTACAGAAGGGTGTCGACCTGCGTATCCTGTCTGCAGGGCAACTTCAATTACAGGAGCATGGGTACCTACCAACACTTTGCTACCAGCCAACCCCTTAGATTACGAGGTGTCAATAGTATTTGCCTTAATCAGTGTGTTCATTTGCTTCCAACCCAGTGGATTGTATTTTCCTGTCTGTTATGGGGAGTGCTTCTATTTGAATCATAAGAGCTTGAAATTATGAAGAAAGTCCAACTAAGTAACCCTAAAATAATGCAATGTGCTGTTGGAAGACATAGGAGCAAACAACTGCACTTTTACTAATTTTGTGAAAAGCTCTAGATCCCATTCAAGAAACTGGAGTCATTCCAATGGATTTATACGGAGTTGGGCCTTGGGCTTAGTGAAGAACAGATTTAGGGCCTCCCTGGTGGCACAAGGGGTTGAGCACCACACTGTGGGGCTTCTGCATCTGCTGTAGCACGAGTTTAATCCCGGCCAGAAAGGGGACCCACATGGCAAAGTAGACCTCTCCTGCTCGCTCCCCTCAGCAGTGTATTTCCCTTGACTTGCCTATTCTGCTCTCCACTCTGTCTCTGGTGAATCCTCTCACCCCCTGCACCTCTGACCTGTATTCCAGCTCTTATGTACATAAATAAATAAAATCTTAAAAAAAGAGAAAATGAACAGGTTTAGGAGAGGAAGCACATATATGATATGTGTCTGGTATGGAAGGTTTTGTTTCAACTCTGGGTAGCATGGGGTTCAGGGTTCTTTAGAGGGTTAGCCCTTTACTTTCTACAGACAATTCACCTACTCTAGTGTGTGCTCATCATTTTTTAATCTGATGTGATTCCAGTCTATCTCAAACTCATTCTCTCATTCTCACTCACTCACAAGCTTAATAGCAGCCTTGTGTTCTATTTGTACTTTGAGATTCAGCATCAATCAGTAACCCAGAAATAATTCTCTAGGATGAACTTGAAAATATTACTTGTAATAGAAAAATATAAGATCTAGTGTCAGAAACTGATCAAGTCCACGCATAGAAACCAAGGTTGATTTAGCACCAAGTTCTAGTGAGAAACAATAGCCAGGAAGAGGTGTTTTTTCAAGTGGATTAACTGCTGTGAAGAAATATAGACAAAAAGGCAAGACCAAAACAGTATGTTCTTGGTACCATTGATGCAAAGATTTGACCTCTGAGAAGCATAAATTAAAAGCTTATGAAGAAAATAGAGACATGGCCAGTCATTTCAGAAGAGTGATTTTTATTCCTCATTTCAAGAAGAGAGGTAAATATGCACTTGAAGAATTCAAGACGATATGCGAAAAGTTAAAATCCATGCTGGGACTAAAATCATCCCAGAAAGGCAGAGTGGAAGCAACTTCTATTTAGTGGTCGTGCTGTGTTGAAATTCTTCTTTTCTGTAGACCCAGTGGAACTTGTAAGTGGTTCGTCAGTGCATGTAGATAAGGGGTGGCTGGGGGAAATGATCCTGAAAGGGAAAGAAGTAAACTCTCCCCAGGGGACAATGAACTAATTATCTGGATGGATGGTTTATTTATGTGAAAACTCTCTAGATGCTAAAAAGACAATTTTGCGAACTGAAGGAAGAGCATTTTTCCAATGTGAGAGTAAAGGTGAATCTCTGCAGGTAGATCTAGGTGGCCTGACTATTGTGTATTCCATCCCCAGGGTCACTTTGACCCTCCATTAAGCAGGGGTGGGGAAGGACCTTCACTATGGTCCTTACTACAAAGTGCCGTTAGCTCTCTTTCCTTTACATCAGGTAGGAACAGACTTTTGTTGATGAGCAGGAAGAACAAATAATACAGGACAATAAAAATAAGGTGGAGTAAAAGTAAGAACCCTGATTCACATGAAGGATTTTCAATTTAAAATTCCTTTAATGCATGTATTTTAGTGTTGAGACTAGATACTCCCCTGGAAAGAGAAAATGTGTGTACATTTATTCAAAGTAAAAGTGAGCTATAAATTGACACCAGTTTGAACAATTGATCTGAATATAGTAGTTACCTGTAAATTTACAGGTAATGGCAGGTCTTTTAGAGAAATAGAAGAAAGAGAAGGGATCTTTTGAATAAGCTGCTTTTTATTTGCAGTACAACAACTGGTCAATCTTAGAAATTCTTTAAACATTTAAATTTTATTAAAAATTATAACATGACCTGTTTCTGCGAGCATTATTAGAAATCATTGTCTTTACATGTTACATTAAGTAACTTTCCTTACTAGAGGGAATTATACTCAGTGAAACAAGTCAGAAGGCAAGAGAAAAATATCGGATGGCTTCACTATTAGGAGGAATATGAAAGAACAACAGCAACAACAAAGAATAAGCTCAAGGAATTGGGCAACTATAACCAAAAGCAAACAAAAAAACTCAACAAGACCAAAAAGCCAAGATAAATCAAAGGGACCATGGTGGGGGAGGGGAAGGGGGGAGGGCAAAGATGGGGATGAGGGCAGAGGGTGCACAAGGGACTGAGGTGATGGTGCACCGGTGAAATGGTGGTGGGTACTCCCTGGGGACTATAAATGATGTCAAATATAATTAATAAAAAAAGTAACTTTCCTTATAAGAATAAATATATCTTTCATTCAACAGACAACTATAAATCTGAGACATTCACTAGGGGAGGAGGAGGAAGAAGGAACAAAATGGGTGGGAAAAGGGATTATGGTGATGATGCAAGGGTGAACTGGTGATGGGAATTTCGTGGATGAGAAATACATACTGTTGGAGACTCCTAGGGCGTGGAGAGCTGAGAAGGAAAATAGCTGGGTCATGACCGGTCTTCTGACCATGACCCAGCTATTTTCCTTGTCCCAGCTCTCCACGCCTTAGGAGTCTCCAACAATACACTGTACAAAAATGAAAAATAATGTAAACTATATATAAAATAAAAAATAATAAATATATCTTTTTTATTGGCCAGAATTTGCTCCCATAAAATGACTGGGATAATGATTCTGTTGCAAATACATCAATATTTAGTATAACTACATTTTACTGCATTTTTCCAACTTTTATGTTAATAAAAAATATTATTTTAGTTTTGTTTATACCAGTCTCAAGACAAGGATGTAGGTTCTTTTAATTGAGTTTTTTTTTATTTTTCTTTTTATTAAAATATTTTAAAATTTACATATACTTGCCATCAATTGTAATCCCCATGTATTCCCCATCACCATCTCACCAGTGCACCATCACCTCAGTCCCTCGTGTTCCCATCTTCCCTCAACCCTCCCCTCTTTTAATTGAATTAAAAGAGATAATGATAATAGAGGTAAGTAATGAGCAAGACAATGGTTACAGCTAACACTGCTGTATGGTGTATAGAAAAAGCAGGTCAGATCTTCAGAGTTCTCCTCACAAGGAACATCTTTTTTTGCTTTCTCCTTTTATTGTATCTGAGATGGTGGATGCTAACTAAACCTATTGTGGCAATCACTTCACAATATAAGGGAGTCAAACCATTACATTGTATAACTTAAATACAGTGATGTGTATACCAACAGAACTGTAAGAAAGTTAAAAATGTCAGAAAATGTAAGAGCAATCCTCTCTATTCCCACCTTGCTTGACAGGTGTAGAGTGGAATTACTCAGAATCTTTGGTGCCTTTGAAAAATTTGCTAAGCTGTCCTGCTTCATCAGGGATGTAATAGTCTGGCCCTGGCAGGATGCTCACATGGGTGAATGAAGGCAGTTTGAAAGGTAGCTCTGTTTTCCAAGAGAAACAATAAAAACAAACAGGAGTACATCTTACTGAAGAGTTTCTCTACAGTGAAAGAAACCATCATTAAGATAAATATGTAGCCTACTGAATGGGAGAAGATATTTGTAAACCATGTATCAGACAAAGGGTTAATACCCAAAATATGTACAATTCAGCAACAAAAATCATATAACCTGATTTAAAAATGGGAAAAGGTTTAAATAGGGTTTTCACCCAAGAAGATACAGTTAGCCAACAGACACATGCAAAAATGTTCTACATTGCTTATCATTAGGGAGGTGCAAATTAAAACCAGAATGAGATTTCACCTCACAGCAGCTAAAATGACTATTATCAAAGTAAAAAAGTGTTGATGGTGTGTTGAAAAAGGCTCCCTTGTACACTGTTGGTGGAAATGTAAATTAGTGCAGCTACTGGGGGGTGGGGAAACAGCTTGTAGGTTCTTCAAAAATTAAAAGTAAAACTACCACATGATCCAGTAAACCCACTTCTGGGTTTTTACTTGAATATGAAAACATTGACTTGAGAATTCCCCTGTTCGGACACTTGGTGGGGAGAGAAGAGGGGAGGGTTGAGGGCAGACGGGAGCACAGGGGACTGAGGTGTTGGGGGACTGAGGTGATGACGCACTGGTGATATGGTGATGGGAATACATGAGGATTACAATTGATGTCAAATATATATAAATAAAAAAAGTTAATAGTGCTCGCTTCGGCAGCACATATACTAAAATTGGAACGATACAGAGAAGATTAGCATGGCCCCTGCGCAAGGATGACACGCAAATTCGTGAAGCGT
>JAGFMF010011659.1:11690458-11705784 GCA_019455555.1 Galemys pyrenaicus | reverse complement strand
GATGGTGCACTGGTGATATGGTGATGGGGAATACATGGGGATTACAATTAATGGCAAGTATATGTAAATTTTAAAATATTTTAATAAAAAAAAGAAAAAGAAAAAAAAGTTAATATTAAAAAAATAAATAAAATGGTTTCTTTCAGTTCAGAAAAAAAAAGAAAGAAAATTCCCCTGTTCATTGCAGTGGTATTCTCAATAACCAACATGTGGAAACAATTCAAGTGCCCAGTGACAGATGAATGAATAAAGAAGACACGGTATATAAACACAGTGAAATACTACTTAGCTATATATTAAAAAAGATGAAGTCTTACCATTTGTGACAAAATGGATAGAACTGGTGAAATAAGTCAAAAGAAAAAAAATGGCGTAATTTCACTCATTTGTGGAGTATAAGGGAAAAATGAACAAAGCAAAAACAAAAATAAACTCAGATTTTTGTAACAGAGTGGTGGTTACCAAGAGGAAGGAAGGAAGATGAACTAGGTAGTGGGGGTAGATTTGTTGGTGATGGATGGTGACAGGACATTTGGTGATGGGCGTGGTGTGGGCTGAGGAGTGAAACTGTATACCCGAAATCTATAAAGTGTTGTAAATTAATTCCCCCCCCCAAAAAAAAAGCAGGGAGAGTTTACATAGGTGAGGGGAGGACCAAGGAAAACCAGGGGCTAGCATAGTCTCTAGGCTGATGGGCCCAGGAGTCAGCTATTCCTGGAACACTGAGTAACTGAAGCTGGAAGCTTTACTAACGGTGGGTGTCATTCCCCTAACACCCTCTGGTTGCTTGTAGTTTTCTCCCACTGACTAATAACCATACCCTTATCTGACCCAGAGTGGCTACAGCTGGATGGCTAGTGCCTCCGGTTGAGCCCACTGTCTCCTTCTTGGTTGGAGGCAGTTCTACTAACCATGTGCCTTGGAAGATGAAGGGTCTGTCAGCAGCTCTGCCCTGGGTGGCCCATGGGACACTGGCTAAGCCACCTGAATCTGGAGCAAAATTCTGCCTCCTTTCCCTGAAGACAACCCTCTGCTTCTGAGTGATATTTTGGAGTACCCTTCTCTTGGTCTATGGATGAGACACATCCTTTCCCCTCCACAGGTGTGGTTTCTGTCAACCTTTGCAGGAGAGTGTCCAGGCTGCTTCCAGAACTGGCACCACCCAACAAACCCCACCCAGGGGAACCTGAAGCCAATTATTGTGGGTCCCAGAATTTCCCGAAGTTTTCCTTTTGCCTTATTTTTCTAAATACAGCTCATTTGATTTCCTCGTGCCCCAGCTAAGAAACAGGGAGCCGATTTATGAGTCAGTCTTTAGGGGCTGGTTAAGTTTGGTGTGCGGCTGGAGCACCTGCCTCAGGATGTAGTGTCTGGCTGGGTCTCCCCATCACAAGCGGTCAGCCCTGCTGGACTGATTCAGCTTCCCTTCCTGTAGACGCTGAGTGGAATTGCCTCACCGTCTTTTTACCTCAGTTTGTCTGAGGAAGGAAGCAAGAATGACACACTCTTAGGCCATTTGATTGCTCCGCTCTGTGTTGGGTCTTTACAGTCCTGGAGCAGCTCCAGTGTTGGTTTTTATTCATGGGCCACTTCTCCACGTGATCCAGGTTTCTACTCAGTTTTTCCTCCTTGGGGAGACCTTCCTTGATTGTCCTCACTCACTTCCTAGCATGACTTAGTCTGTTAACGTCCTTCATCAGCTCCACCATCTGACTTGGCCTTATTTCCTGTTGGCTTCACCCACCAAACATGAACACCATGAGCCACAGATCTTGTCAGTCTTGTTCATCCAATGTCTGGGTCCTAGCACCATGTCTGGCACAGTGTGTTGTCAAGGAGGATATACCTGAAGATAAACATTAATCTCCCTGTTTTATTGAGAAGTATAAGAGGTTCAGAGAGGGCAAGCAACTTGCCCAAGGCCACACAGGTAGTGAGAAACAGAGCTGGGATTTGAATTCAGTTCTGCTGAGTCCAGGATTTGTTCCTTCCCAGAGACTGAGGAGAGAAAAAGCAGGCCCTCCAGCCAGCAAGCAGCCTGCATGCTTGCCCTCCCGAGGCTGACTCAGGAGGGCGTCTTCAAAGTGACAAAAAAGAACTCCTTTATCTGTGGTGACTCTGTGACCCTACTGAAGCTGTGTTTTGGGGATGCTGAGTTTAGAGAGTGGGGTAACTTTGGGAAACATTTTACCAGAGCTCCCCTTTCAGTGACACTGGCGAGTTTCCCAGGAGAGTTTCTCCATGAGACAGAGGCACTAGTTATATCCAAAAGGGCAGGTTTATGATCCAAAAGGGAGACAGAGAAAAAGGACACTTGAATAGACACAAGTGGGCAGAAAGAGTTGCCCTGAAAGGAACAGGTTTGCTAAAGAGATGCCTGCATGGTCACAGGTGGGCAGCCTTGGGAGGAGAGAAGCTCTGCTGCTTTGCAACAGGAGGTCAGTGAAGAGAAGCACCAGCAGGGTCGCAGGTCATGGTTGGGCATGAGGCTGCAGCCCTGCAAAGGGAGAGAGTTGGGGGTGAGAAGAACCAGCATAGGGTGGCAGGAGGCCCACAGCTCCTGCTCTACAAAGCGAAGACATTGGTGAGAAGAAGCACCTGCGTAGTCACAGGTGGCAGAGGACTGTGACCTTTGCCAGTGCAGAAGTTGCCCTGATATAGTCTTATCTTTGGGAGGGGCACATTCATTTGTGGAGTGGATCATTTTGTTGATTTTGAATAACTGCAGAGTTTGATAAGGACCTGAGATTCTGTGATGGCCCTCAGTATTCATTTGTCACTTCTGGTCTGCGCCCAGTGACACTCTCCACAGCAGTCTGACACTTGCTTTTGTCTGCAGCTCCTGATCTAGATCGGCAGCACCTCAGGGTTTTTCATTTCAATAGCTGGTTCAACAACTGTTATAATCACGTCTACCCCCACTTCCAGCTCTTAGCATTGCATGAGCCAGGTTCCTGATCTGTGTCCAAGTTTTCTGTTCTTTTCTTCCATCACCACTGTGATAAATTGTTAATGTTTTTTTAAGTTTTATTTTTGGTGTTATTTCTTCTTCAAGTTAAAAGGATAAAGACTGCAATTCTATTTCCTCCAATTCAACTGTGGTGTGTGGATTCTTCTGGACGTTTTCAATCATATGCAAGCATGTTTACACATAGAAATACACATTCATAAATTTTACATGTAGATAAGACCTACTTTTCCCTAGCCTGTGTCTGATGAACCCCCCCTAAGCTCTTGGAAGTGTTATGAGGTCCATTTTACAGATGTAAATGGGGGCTCAGAGGGCTTGTGAGATGGCCAGAGCTGGTCTCACACACACCTGGCCAATGGCCAGCTCTGGGAGGCGTGGAAGGTCCCCTGGAGGGACCAGAGTCTGCTTTTCCTCCAACACTGACTTGAAATCCTACAAGTCAGGCTATGTGATCTCATAGCTGGGGTGCTCTTCTTTGGGTGATGCTTTGGTGTCCGCAGACTCAGGAGAGCAGGCCCTACCTGAGGCTGCAACAGTCCTAGTTCAGCATCAAAGGAACAGGGCATGATTTATGAACTTGAAGGAGCGTGCACATTCCCTGGTGGGATGCAATCTTTTTCTAATTTATTTCAACCCTTTGTTTTATTTCAATCAGTCTTCATTGCTTGTAAATCAGTCAAATATTAGTGCAAGATTTCTCATGGAATCTACTACTATTGCCTTTGTGTCAGCTTCTCATTTTCTGTCTTCCTACAGGCAACAGTTTCAGTGTTTTTTAGCTGACTGTTTGGCCTTTATTCTCTCTCTCTTTCTCCCCATCCCCCTCTCACTCCCTCCCCTTTCTTCCCCTCCCCTCCTCTCCACTATGTCTTAAACACTGAAATACTACTGGTTTGCAATACTATGTGTTTTGGGAGTACAAGTTCACACCTTACAAATATATATGCCATATTGTACTCACCACACAAAATCTAATTATATGAAAATGCAATTCTGAGTTAGTATTCTGGGCAGAGAGCATGAAATTCTACGTTTTCTGCAGTGTCCCATGTCAGGCGATGGTGGAAGACCAGGAATCACACTTTGAGTAGCCGGACCTTAGAACTCATGGCTGCAAATCTTACACCCTCAGATCATGTATGTGCACCTATTATGTGCCCGGCTTTGCTGTCACCTGTCCTGGTTGTTATGTTTACCCATTTGCCGTGGGACTGGAGCACATTGCTTCACTTTTCTGAATCTCCAGTTCCTCTTCTGGTTAAAAGGGGTGATGACATGAAATTGCAGGTCTGCTGGATGGTTACAGAACAACAAGACAATAACAATGACTGGCAACACTGAGCCCTCCTCCATCCTGCAAATTTACATGCATCGTCTTTTTTAAGTTATCCCCACCGCCTGTTAAGAGGCACTAAGGAGATGCCCATTTACTGGTGTGGAGGAGCACAGCTCCAAGGTAACTGGTGTGACCTGCTGCTGCCTGGTGCACAGCCTGGTGCCACAGCTTGTAACTTTGGATGAGTCACTCAAATAGCTTTTCACCTCAGTGTCCTCAATAGTAAAATGAAAAGTGAAAATGTCAATACACATAAAGAACCTAAACAGAGTCAGTGTCTTAGCTGGCAAAGGCTGGTGGTGGTCACTTCTCTTGCTCTGGGCTGCCTGCCCACTCCTGACACGCAGTGGGTGGGTGGTGAACTGAGCCCACGCAGGCACGAGGAGGCTCGTTCTCCTCTGCCTGGTTTATCACTCTGGCCTTGCCCCCAGTCCTAATGTGGTTAGGCTTGCTAACTGCTATCCGGTCCTGTGGAGAGGGGGACTCTGTAGGGGCTGATGCACCCATACCACTGAGGGCTGCAGAGTACCTGCCTGAGGGAGAGAGTTGTGAAGTCTCCCTCAGTGCTGGGAGGACAGTTTGTCTCCCATACTCCTGCTCAGGTGTTCTGCAAAGCCCGTATTCTGCCCGCAGTCACATACCTTGTCTCGCCTGCAGTCATCCTGTCAAGCAATACAGACAGGATTGGGGACACTAGACTAGTGGGGTGGTGGTGCATCCTGAATGTGGAGACAGACGCAGGCCTCAAGACGTCTCCCTTCTGGGATAAGCGCTTTGCCTGAGATGGCATTGTCCCTTATGAGTGGGAAGGAGTAGCAGGGCAGGAAGGAAGTGTTGTGATTTGGGATATGACAGACTTGGGTTCTTTGTGGCTCTGCAGTCTGAACTAATGGCTTCCCTCTTTGAGCCTCAGTTTGATTTTCTGTCGAGTGGGCATCAATTTCCCTTCTGTGGTGTTTTTGCCTGGGTCTCTGACTAATCTGGACACTGACCCAAAGAGCTGAGGGGGAGGTGATATTTATCTTGCAGAAGATTATCTAGTACACAGTAGATACACTTCATGTAGATGTCCTTCCACATATTAGGCACACTTTTTGTAAAGTACTTTGGACTTTACATAGTGCAGGTTAGAGCAGGTTATCTTTATATAGGCCACACCCACGCAGTACCTTCTTTACGTAAAGTACCTGGCACACACAGATGTGTTTGTATAGTGTGCCTGGTACATGGCAGGCATGCTTTATGTAGAGTGCCCAGCACACAGTAGGTTTGTTTTATGGAGAAAGCAGCACACAGTAAGTATGCCTTTTGTAGGATACAGTAGGCATGCTTTAGGTAGACTAGGTATGGCTTACATGAATTAATTTGCACAAATTGTGTAGCATTCCTGCCCTCCAAGGGCGTGTTCTACGTGGTCCCCAAAGTGCTGTGGCTATGCTTTTCGAGCACTCTCCTGCAGAGTGTGCTTTCTGTGGACAACTACCATGTAGTGGTCAGTATTAGGTGTCAGCTCCTTCCCTCCGTTCCCTCTTCTTGGGGGTTCCTTAATCTTTCCTCCTCCTGTGGAGCCTCCCTTCTGAGACTCTGCTGCCATCCCATTACCCAGATGGGAAGACTGAGACCTGAGAGGATTGGCTCAGCCTACAGTGCAAGTGAGGTGAGTGTGGGCAGAATTGTGTCCCTTCAGTGTGTCCCAGCTTGACCCTCTCTTTGGACCTTGTCCTGTGATGTCGTGGCCCTTTGGTACCTCAACACCCCACCCCCATTTCATATAGCCCTTTCCTCTCTAACATCCAGGTGACTCATGCCCGTCAGCAGGCCCCATCTTCCTGCTGGGTCCTTTATCCCCAGAATCTGATACAGGTAATCCCCTGCTAGGCTGGTTTCTTTGCTCTGGGTCCTTAACCCAGGCCCTGGGCAGCTTGGAGATGGGACTTGAGCCCTTGCCAGGCTAAGTACCCTGGAGGCCAGAGGCTTCCTGTCCCTGAGCTATTCTGCACTGAGAAATGCAGACATCCTTCTGGCTCATGTGGGGAGAACAACTTGGAGATATTTGGAGGCATGGCTGGCCTGGCCCTATTTATTTGGCACCTTGTCAATTTCATGTTTGTTAATGCTGCACCCTGACCTTGGAAGTATAGCGGTGGCTACAAATTTGGGGGCCCTGAATCACTTTTGCTGCCCCACCCAGCTGCACCAAAGCCACATGAGAGGTTCTGAGTCCTGGGGATCCATTGCCCAGGCCCTGTGACCCTGAGCTAGTTCATCAGCCTCTCTTCACAACATTGCAGCCCCCTCCCCCATCTATTTGGGTGGCTGCCCAATGGGGAGGAGACAGTCTGGGCTGTGAGGATTGGCTGACTTAGCTCTGTGCTGCCAGTAGGGGCAGGGCAAAAACTGTCAGGAGCCAAGGGCAAGGACTTCCCAAGAGAAGGGGAGAGGAGGTTGTGAGCGACAAGCTGGTCCAGAAAAAGGCGTGAGCCTGGAGGTAGAGGGGGCTGGGGCTCCTGGCCCGGAGTGGGGAGGACCCTGCCCAAAGCAGGGGTGGTCACAGGGAGCTAGCTGATCTGGGAGATGTGTGGGCACCAGGGTAATTCTCTCTTTCTCTCTATCTCTTCTACTTCCTCCGGAGTTTCCAGTACCTCCTTACTCTCTGTGATCCCCAGTTTGCCTCTCCCTGCCCCTCTTGTTCCTGTCCCTCACCCTGTTGGCACTCGCCTCCCTTAGTTTGTGAGCTGTTGCTGTTTCTGGGCACCATCACCAGGCCTTTGCAGGCCTCAGGTGCTCACCGTCTACCCTGTGTGCCCCATAGGATGCCGCAGCTGAGCCTGTCCTGGCTGGGGTTCGGGCCACTCTCGGCCTCCGCGTGGCAGCTCCTGCTGCTGTTGGGGACCTCCTGGCTCCTGGCCCGAGTCCTGGCCCGGATCTATGCCTTCTATGACAACTGCTGCCGCCTCCGGTGTTTCCCACAGCCCCCGAAGAGGAACTGGTTCTTGGGCCACCTGGGCCTGGTGAGTATGGTGGCAGGACAGGTTGGGGTGCCAGGGTGGGGGACTTCCTGAGGTGTCAGAGTGGGGGCTCAGTGAGTTGGGGTGAGGTGTTGGGTCTCAGGCAGCTGGGAAGCAGGGGAGGCATCAGGGGGCATCTTTCCTCACTGGCACATCTTCCATGCCTTTGGCCTCCTACACCTGGCTGGCTTGGTATCATTTCCTGCCCTCCTCTCCCTCATCGTGCAACACCGAGGACCTGCACAGAGCAGGTGCCCTGGGGTCCCCAGGCTCCAGTATTATACGCGAGCCCACATCCAGGGAGCTGTCCAGGATTCCTGATCTTATCTGGCCCAGTTCCTTGGCCTGGTCTTCTGTGGGCTGCAGATTCCCACAGGAACACACTCTGACCTCCCTCCCTCTCCACCCTCCTCCACAGAGACACATGCAGCTCCTCCCCCTTCCCATCTCCAGATACCTTCCTCTTCTCTCTCTGACCTGTCCTCCTCCCCCATGATGTCTCAATGGGCCCATTGCCCAACCTGCATAAAGTTGGGAGCCCACTTCTCTTTAAGAGAGCTCCTTTGGCTCCCCTGCCTCCACACCCCAGACCTTGGCCTTTTGCGTTGGCCCTGTTCGTGCTAATTGCTAATTGTCTAGTCATTATCTGTCTCTGTGACTTATGGCAGCTCTACGAGGCAGACACAGTATTTATAATGCCCGGTTCTTGCAGACAGCAAACACGCTGGGCTGAGCTGCACATCATGGTACCATTCAAACGAGGACATTCCAAGCACATCCTGAATGTTTTCTGAGATTCTGGGTCTTGGAATATTCTCTGAAAGCCGTGGCGGCCTCAGAATATTATAATCACTGCAGTTTTACCACCTATTCTATGGGCTTGGCCATGTGGGCTGGTCTTGCTCACTTTTCTCCTCCAGTCTCCCTTGCAGTTAGATTTTGACTGAGTTACTTTTCCTCTCTCGAGCAGTCTCATCAAGTGCTTTGAATCGTCACCTCAGGGTCTTCGGGGTGCAGGGAGCCAGGCTCAAAGGCCAAAGTGACTGACGCTCACCTGCCTGGAGCACCTGGTGGTATCTGTCAGGCTCAGAGGGGGTCTCCCAAGAGACTGCAGGGGCTGCCTCAACAGGAGGCCCCGACCCTCCTTCCCCTTTTGGGGTCATGGCATCACATTCTTTATTCACAAATGGCACAATTGATGGGCGTGTCCTTAGATTTCAGAGGGGCAGAATGATAGAGGAGATGCTATAGGGGACTGAGAGAGAACCAGGCTGGCGAAAGGGGCTCTTACTCAGTTGGGAGCCACCTTCTAACTGATGGTCAGTGTTCCCGCACACTTTGTTTGTTCACCTGAGTCTGCCAGGCTGGCAGGTCTTAGGATGCAGCCCTTCACCATATGAGGAAGCGGAGGCCATGTGGACTTGTCAGGGCATGAATGGATGTGGGACCAAGTCCCAGGAACAAGTCCTGAGGCTGCTCTGGTGTTCAGAAACCTCGCCATGGGGACCTCCTCCTGGGGCTGCCCCCTAGGCTGAAGCCACATCAGGATGAGAAAAATCTGTCTTTTCAGTCAGATTCAGCTACCCTGTATGGAGAGGCATGTCTTCCCATTGAGCTCGGTGACTTAGAGCTTGAGGCTTAGAGTGCCCTGCGAGGAGATGGACAGGCCAGGCAGAGACGGGTTTGCTCCATTGGTGCAGACTCTGGACTTGCTGTTCCCTGCAGAGGCGGAAGGGGGAGCTGCCAGGTTCTTTCTGGGGAGTGATGGATCCTGCCTTGCTTGCAGGTCAGTCCCACGGAGCAGGGATTGAGGCGCATAACTCAGATGGTGACAGCCTTCCAGCAGGGATTTATGATGTGGCTGGGCCCTATTCTCCCCCTCATCACCCTCTGCCACCCTGATGGGATCCGGTCTGTCACGAACGCCTCAGGTACACATGCAGAGCTTGTGGTGGTGGGCACTGTGGCACATCCAAGGCCAAGTTCACCCATCCCTAGCTTTGTGCCACTTCTACAGGACCCTGGCCCCTCCTCCCCTCTTCCCTCTCAACCATTTTCCTTTTCTTTCACGTATTACCAACCTCTAGCTCACTGACTCCTCCTTGCTCCCACTGTTATCTGTGCCCATTCAGTGTCCTGGGAACCACTGGGACCCTGAGAGGCCTCAATCTAAGGCCTTGGTGGAACCCCCACTATTGGACAGAGAGATCGCTGACCTGGTGTGGTTAGGAATTGACCAGAGGAAGCTGGGGTAGGATTACGCAGAATAGCAAGTTTTCTGTTGGGGTAGGTTGGAAGTCTTCCTGGAGGAAGAGTTGCAGGAACTGTGTCTGGATAATGAACATATATATATTTAAACAGAGGGTAGAGTGTTAGGAGGGGCACTGCTGGCATTCTAGACCTCCTGCCTGCAGTCTCCCCCAGTCTCACGCCCAGAACAATGGGGGCTTTTGACTGGTGACTGGTCTGGGTTACTGTTTCCATGATGTCTGCCTCTGGTGGGTCAGTTTCTTTTACTCCATCCTGTGACATTCACATAAAGATCATCATCCTTCTGCTCCTGGCCCCAGGAATCTCCTAGAGGAGACCCCACTCCAGCCGGGTCCCCTTTCCTTACTCTTTGCCCTTCCACGCCCAGAGAGGCCAAGCTGAGAAAGAGAACAGTGTCTGACAGAAACCTTGGCACCAACAACAGAAATGTTGGGTGACTCTGCGGAAGTCCCTGGATCTTTCTGTCAAGATCTGTTACAGTTTAAGTGGTGGAAACCCAATCCTTTGAGGTCTAAGAAAGTGAATCCAGGAAATCAACTGTGTTCAGGGATGGTTCTCTTCAGGCCCAGCTGGAGCCGGGTATCAAACAATATCTCCAGGTTCTGTCATGTTCTGGTTCTGTGTTCCTCCATGATGGTGTCACTCTTGTGCTGGTAAAGATGAACCCCAGAAGCTCAAACCCCACGGAAAAGTGAATTCATCCATGATAGTTGCAAGAAGTATTGCAGGATTTCCTTTAGTTTGCTTGGCCCGGTCATAGGAGCAGATACTGCCTCTTTCATTACCTAGTCATGGCAAGCACGGGGTTTCAGAGTTTTGTTTTGCGGGCTCAAAGAATTCATTGATTAAGAACGCAGTGATTCAGACACACCGGGTCTTTTATCTCAGGGTGCCTATTAAAATCTCTTGGGCTATGAAAAGTGACTTATTATTCAAAGTCTCAGTTTTCTTATCTGGAAAATGGGGATACAAATCAGGTGAATGTGGTATTTGGGATCTGGATATGGAGGGATGCTTTTGGTTCTTGTACTGAGGAAAACTGATTGTTATGTAGAAAGGGTGTGGGAGACAGCCCTGGAGGGGGTTGAAAATGGAGAACAGGTGGCTGGAGGTCAGGTCTGACTCAGGTCTGTGTTTTTGTCTCGTAGAGCCTACCCTCTGATCACCTGGAAGAGTGTGAATTGAGTTCTCTTTGTTTCTCTCCAGATTCAGAGCTCAGAGGAAGGTCTCCTGTACACGCAGGGCTTGGCGAGCACCTATGGGGATGTGTGTTGCTGGTGGGTGGGGCCCTGGCATGCGGTCATTCGCATCTTCCATCCCACCTTCATCAAGCCCGTGCTCTTTGCTCCAGGTATTCATCCCGTGGCCATAGCTTGCCCACTGCTGAGGTCTCTGTGCTGCTTCCAGCTGGGCAGGTGATGTGAGAGCAGAGGGAAGGGCTGTGGTGGGGACGCCACTGTGTGTCTCAGCAGAGCTCCTACCGCCTGACTTCATGTCTCCTCATGCTGAGGATGTTCTCTGTGCAGTGGCTGCTTAAACAGGTGACATCTGGCCATGTTGGTGTTTCCAAGTGACTCTTCTGTTGTTTTACTTGGCTACGCCTTGTATATGTTTATGCTGGGATTCAAGGGAAATGGCCTCAGTCATGAGGCTCTGCTGGAGTCAAGAGCATTTGAGGTACGTTGGGGTCTCTGTTTATCGTCTGAGATGCCATTTGAGATTGTCTGGTTCATGTTTTTGGTTTGTCTGAGGTCTGGGAGCTAGAATTGCTCGAGAAATGCCAAGACTTTATGTGTGTCTCGTCGGAGGCAGGTCTTAGGGCATTTGTGTCATGCCCGGAGCCCAGCCCAACTCATGCACAGTTTATGTCTAGAACGTTAATGGGATTATATTGTGGTGTGTCTGGGACCACTTTGTGGGATATGCTGAGGGTCAAGTCAGATTGTTCCTGCCTGTGCTAGTGTTGCTGTGTCATGTCAGTGCATGTGAATACATGTTGGGTCCACGTCAGATGTTCCAGGAACATCAGTGTGCTGTGCAGCCAGTGTCCTAGATCCCTGTAAAGGCACTTTGTAGACCACGTGCTTTGCTTGTGTATCTAGAACATGTAGAAGCCATTCCAGGCAAGTAAAGTGTGCTGTGATGTTGGGATGTATCTAAGTATGAAGGTGTGTATCTGTGGGTTCTACCTTTGCTCTATTCTGTGCTGCAGCCTGGCCTGGCCCTCACCTCCCTGTTTCCGCTGGGAGGTGCCCCATTCCTCTATGCTGGGCTTGCACGGAGAATGCAGTCCCTGGCTGGGGTCTCCATCCTTCCTCTTGAAGACCCCCCCCCCCAATCCCTCCTGCTTCATGGTCCTTGATGGTCTTTATTCATGCAGCGGACATTGCCCCCAAGGATGCACTCTTCTACCATTTTCTGAAGCCCTGGTTGGGTGAGTAACTGCTAGTGAGGGGGTTGGAGACCACCTTGGGTAGGGGGTACCAGGGAGGGCGCTGCACTTGCAAATTCTCTGTATCTGACTTTACTAGGGGATGGGCTCCTCCTCAGTGCTGGTGACAAGTGGAGTCACCACCGCCGCCTGCTGACACCTGCCTTCCACTTCAACATCCTGAAGCCCTACGTCAAGATCTTCAATGACAGTGTGAATGTCATGCATGTGAGTCCCTTGAGTCCATGGTCCCAGCTGGAGCTTCGGGGACGATGGGGGCTCAGAGAAATCTCATCTGGAATTTTGACTCTTCTGGTGGCTTTGGGACTGTTGCTCTTCCTTTGTGAAGCCTGGTTTCCCCAGATGAAATGGGAATAAGAATACCCATTCTGCAGAGTAGTTAGGATGACATAATGGAGCCATGTCTCTGCACACAGTGGGTGCTCAGAGATGGTAGTTTCTGTTTCCCTCCCAGAAGCCTGTGTGGAGAAGCCAGAGACTATGGCTTACTGGATGAGGGGTGTGAATCATCTCCCTGGGGTCAGCAGGTGACTCCCTCAGCATCTGAGCATCTTCCTACTTCGTGTGGATGAAAACCATGGGTAGTTTTGACTGAAGATGCAATTTAAGTATACCCACACAAAGGAAAGTTACAGGACTTATTACTTAAGATCCCAGAAATGTGGGAGTGGAGTGCAGTGAACTGGGTGGGGAGTATAGTCTTCCATCTCTGGTCACCAGAGAACAAGAGAGCATTAAGCTCCTTATTGTTTATAAAGTAGTTAGGGCAGAAATCACTAACTTTTGAAGGGTTCAACTCTAAGTGATTATTTTTATTTATTTATTTGCATGGGATGAGATTTTTATTTTTATGTACTTAATTTTAATTAAGTGTTAAGTCCATTGTTTTACGTCTTTGTTAATATTTTGACAACATAGTACTTTCCCCCTTAGGTGTGACCCAAAGCATGTGCTGTTCACTGCCATTGTGCTTTCCCCACCTTTTCATTCTCCCTCTTCTTCCCTTCACCCTCTCCTCTTGAAATCCTCAGTTCTATGGTCAGTTTCCAAGAATTAGTTTATAGTTTGTGTTTGTTTGGTTTCTCTGTATTCTATGAATGAAACCATCCAGTATTTGCCTTTCTCCTTCTGGCTTATTTCATGAGCACAATCCCTTTTAACGCCACCCATGTTGCTGCAAAAGGCAACATGATCACTAAGTAGTATTCCATTGTGTATACATAGCACATCTTCTTGATTAAGTGGTTGTTTTTAGGAAGGTAAATCAGGAAATTATGGTGGTAATCCTAAACTTGGTCCTTATCAGATGCCCAGACTCTGGGTGTGGCATGTTGTCATCTGTGAAATGCTCAGGAAACAATTCAAAACAAAGTTTTCTCATCACAAAGACTTGGAAAACTGAGATATGGTTAGTGATAATGATGAAGGTTGAATAGTGGTTCAAAACTCATTGGTCTAACACAATAAGGGTTTATCATTTATGGCAAGTCTCTGAGACAGTGGCTGGTTCTTCTGCATGTTGTGAGGGGTCATCCATCTGTGATCAGCAATGGGTCGGGCAGTGGGTTTGCTATTCTGGTCTAAGTCCTTCATATTTTTGGGGTTTGCCTAACTGTATACTGATCTAGAATGACTTGACTAGGACATCAGACTTTCCTGATCAGATTATCTCCCCATAGAAGTCATCTCAGGCTTGCTCACATTGCAGAGGTAGGGGTCTGAGAGACTGGGAGGAAACTGCAATGTCTTTGAGGCATATATATATATATATATATATGGATTTTATTTATCTATGCATACAAGAGCTGGGGTATAGGCCAGAGGTGGGGCATGAGAGGATTCACCAAAGACAGAGTGGAGAGCAGAGCAGGCAGGTTGATGGGAATACACTGCTGAGGGGAGCAATAGGCGAGGCAGGAGAGGTTTGCCGCACTATGTGGGTCCCCTCCCTGATGGGGAATAGAACTTCCTTGCACTGTGGTGGCTGCAGAAGTTCCACGTTCAAGAGCTCAATCTCTTGAGCCACCAGGGAGGCCTCTTTGAGGCTTATATTTAAGGACCTGACCTCATCTTTTCCAACACTGTCTATTGGCCAAAGGAGGTTAAAAAGCCCTCACAGAATCAAAGGGTGATGAAATAAACTTCACATCCTAATAGAAGATATTGAAAAATCATATTGCAAGGTGCTTGGCTATCTATAGGGAAGTGAAGAATTGGAGATAAGGGATTTGTGAAGTAACTGGAGTTTTCTATATGCACAAACTGAAAAGGAGTCAGTTACTGTTTTGTGGATTCTGCTGATACAAGATACCTGGGTCAGACACAAAGGACAATTTTGTTAGTCTCGGAGCAGCAAGTGGAACTTATTTCTTCTTGACTTGCCTTGACTCTCCGAGTCACCATCCAATGAAGATGGCAGATGGCTTTGACAGATACCTGCGCGTGCACTATGCTGCACTGCAGTAGTGAAGTACTGATTAAGGGACTCTATGACTTTTATAGAAATGAGAAGCGAAGCTGATACTTGTCCAGGGTGGAGTTATTGCTTTATTCTCCAGGTTGCTTGTTGCAAGCATAACTCTGAGAAATAGCTCAGGTAATGAACACCAGAGCCTCGCCTTTTTTTTTTTTTGGCATACCGCTCAAGAATGCCAGGGGCCTCAGGGTCCATAGAAGACTGCCTCAAAATAGGGAACATTTCCCTAATCTTTTAACAATGAAGATGATGAAAGCTAGCATTTACTGAGCTTTCACTTCTGAAAGAAATGATGTGCCATTTCCATGACACACCTTGTCTCATTTAATTATTACAATTCTGTGAGATACCTAACCCACCCCCACAATTATAGACAATGAAACTTAAGTGCAGGGAGGATAGGAAACTTGCCCAAGATCACGCAATTACCAAGTGACCTAATAATCACTGGGATTCGAACCTGGCCCACCCAGCACCAAAGCAGAACATCTTAACTGTTACCGGAGATTTAGCACTGTGGCAATGACTTGAGCAAGAGCACAGTGAGGGGAAGAGGCCGAGTCAGGACTGAACTCGGGTCTCTGAATCTCAGCCATGGGTTTTTCATATACAAAAAGTAACAGTTTTACTGGAAACAACCTAAATGCCCCAAAACAGATGAGTGGATCAGGAAGTTATGGTACATATACATGATGGGATACTATTCAGCAATCAAAAAAGAAAAACTAGACGCATTCATAGGAACATGGATGGAACTGGAAGGGCTTATGCTCAGCGAAGTAAGTCAGAAGGCAAAAGAAAAATACCAGATG